>OY992536.1:267911765-268511765 GCA_963921195.1 Pegoplata infirma
TTTGTAATTCGAAGATTCCATTTGTAATTTCAATTGATCTTTTACGAATTACAATTGATCTTTTACGAATTACAATTCGAATCTTTGAATTACAATTGGAATCTTCGAATTACAATTGGAGTATTCGAATTACAAATGGAATCTTCGAATTACAAGTAGAATCTTCGAATTACAATTGATCTTTTACGAATTACATCTGTAAATGGTGTAGATTGACTTAAAATCGATCAGGGATCGATTGCAGACCAATATTTTGATGAATCCCAACGGAAACTTATATTGTAAAAAGGGTTTTACAAAATGGCTTTAATATTTTTTTGCTTTGCAGATTAAAGAAAATTGCCAAACACATTTTCACTGCACTTTTTTTTCAAGTGTATCTTTGTCAGTTTTTTTAACAGAGTTCCTCTACATATAGTAGATCTTGATTTCTTTTTTCGGTTTTAATTTGAAAATTTTTATTTTATTTATTTTTTGTTTTTATTAAGTATTTTTACTCTGTATTAGGAAATTGAAAGTATGTTTTAAGAAACACGTTATTGCAATTTTGATGTCAATTGTAATTATTCACACTAAAAATAAAATGAAAATATAAAAACAACTGTGAAAAAAGTAAAAAAAAATATAAGAAATATTTTGTAACACTTGCATGTCGAAAACACTCCAGATCTATTATTTTTATTTTTGTTATAAAACAAAAAAAATGCCAATACATTTGTATAATCAATTGATTTTTATGGATATGGTAATAAAAAATAGAAAAAAAATATTTTATTTTTTTTTTATTTAAGAAAGTAATTGTTACATAAACTTTAACAGTTGTAAGGTTGCTAAGACAGCGATAAATGAATTCATGAATATTTATATGTTTGAGGAAATACAAAACTAAAACGAAAAGAAAATTCCAATGCGTCTTAAAAAGTAAATTGATTTAAAGGTTTAGTATTTCACAAATTACCTGGGATTTTATTAAAGGAAATAATGAAGTTTTTTGGTAATTGTAATCGTTGAATTAAAACAATTATTGGAAGTCAGGTTTAATAAAAGTTGGATAAATATTTTAAATAATTATTAAAAATCCTAATGAGGGGATTACTTCTGAAGCATGTTAAATTTAACAACTTCTACTAATTATGTACTGACCACAGTATATAATTAGTATGCAAATAGGGATGTATTTCTGTTGTTTTACTTTTTGTGGTATTGTTTATATGAAACATCAAAAGTTACATCATATGTTGTTACTAATACTTGTACATTTTTAATGTTTTCTTGTTTGCATACTACTTATGCTCTGTGGCACTGACTGCTTTTTACATAATTTATTGCTTCTTAAGTAGTTTCTTTAACGTCAATCATCAATTTGTTATGATATCGATACACATTTACAGAATATGAATATTCAGTCAAATTTCAACTAAAGCCACAAAACATTCATAATTTTTTTGTTGTGTTGTCTTAAAACAAAAAAATAAAAATCTTGCAACATTGAAACCCTTGCAGTTATAATACGTTCCACAAAAACAAAACTATTGACGCGTTAAGTCTAACTTACAGAAGAAAAAGGCAACAAATTTATTATATGAATACAAATTCAATACTTCACTAGCACTTACAAAGAGCTTTCATAATAAAAAAACTTAAGAAATAACCTGTAACAAGATCATAATAAACCTCAAACCATAAAAAAAAAATGTTATTACAAAAAAATACGGTATTCTAAAAAAATAGTGGTATCAAATATCAAAAAAAAAAAAATATACACTCAAGAGAATAACTTTGTCAAAAAATCTGTTAAACGGCTTTATGCTAATTTTTCTGCTGAAATAATATTTTAGCTACACTACAGAATTTACAGATAAAATTCGCAAAAGGGTTGATTTGATGATTCCATTTGTAATTCAAAAATTTTATTTGTAACTCAAAGATTCTTCTTGTAATTCGAAATTTTCATTTGTAATTTAAAAATTCCATTTGTAGTTCGAAGATTTCAATTGTTTTTCGAAAAATATCAATTGTAATTCGAATAAGATCAATTGTAATTCAAAAAAGATCAATTGTTATTCGAAAAAAAAGTGTTATTCGAAATTTATCAATAGTATTTTAAAAAATATCAATTATAATTCATGATTCCAATTTTAATGGGAAAGAGATTAATTATCATTCGAAAAAGATCAGTTGTAATTCGAAAAAGATCAATTGTAGTTCGAAATAAATAAATTGTAATTCGAAAAAGACGAATTGTAATTCGAAGAAGATCAATTGAAATTCGAAACAGAATAATTGAAGTTCAAAAAAGAACAATTATAATTCGAAATAGATCAATTGTAATTCGAAAAATATCAATTGTAATTCGAAATAGATCAGTTGTAATTCGAAAAATATCAACTGCAATTTGAACAAGTAGGAAAGTTATAGTCGGTCAAGACCGAGTCCAAACATGGACCCAAGTCCAAACATGGAGCGATTGGATATATCTTTTATTTGATCTCTATTTAGTGCAGAAAACACACACAGATAAAATTTTAGTGGTATTGGTTTATTTTTTGCCAATAGACGGAATATCGGCCAACATCGGAATATCGGCCAACATTTTTATATGGACGACTAAGTCTAAAAATAGTCCAATTATATTCAGATTTGATTTGGAAACCAAAGTACACGTTTAACACCTACAAATAAAATTTTTATCAAATATTTCCATTTTTAGGAATTTTTAGGGATTTATGTGAATATCGGGAGGGTGGCTTGCAGTGTTCGATTAAAACGGTACGTTAAATAACGTACGGGTTTTTCCAAAGAACACATTCACTAAATTTTTTTTTTAGTAATTGTGTTCGTGTACGCAAACAGAATACCGAACGTTATTCTTGCGAATTGACGAACTCAAACTTTACGATAATGTACTGCACTATAAACGGAAACGCTACATCGTAGTTGTTGTGTGTTTTTGAACGATCACAAACAAAATAAAGTACTTTTAGTGTACTGATTCCGTACTTAGTACATTTTTTGTTTTAAACTTAAAATGACGATATCTCAAAAACTAAGCAAGATAGAGGAAAACGAAGTCCACACATGTGAAGAGGTCCGTCGAAACTATGTAAATTCTAAGAACCAAAAATATGCTCCGATTTGCTCTATCTTGCTTTGTTTTCGAGATATCGCAATTTTAAGTTAAAAAAAACCTGCTAAGTACGCAAACAGTACACTAAAAGTACTTTATTTTGTTTGTGTACATAGCACAGTACATAATCGTAAAGATTGTGTTCGTCAAGCATAACGTTCGGTATTCTGTTTGCGTACACGAACACAACCACCTTAAATAATTTTTAATGTTTCTGTATTTCTTGTTGGGAATGTGTTTGCGTATTTCCATCGGCATAGTTAAGTACAGAACACTAACGTACCGTCCGTTATTGTTTTTTTTCAAACCCTGCTGGCTTGTATGGAGACTACGAGAAGGACTCACCCAATTCTTTTGAAATTTGGAATGATGATTCGTGCAAACAAAATTTGATTACCTGTTAAATTTCAAAGCGATATCTATTATAATACGGGTATAAGAGCCATTTAAGCCTAATCCAAAGAGGGCGTTTATGGGGAAGGGGGTCTAGGTCTTTGCATGAACCAATTTCAATATGCTTCGGCCTTGGACCAAAAGATGCTTAAGTTTTAAATTTCAAGTCAATTGATTGAAAATTGTGACCTGTATCGTGCTTAAACCGTTAGATGGACAGACGTACGGACGAACATCGCTAAATCGACAGCACATACTCATTATACCCCGTACCACAGAGTGGTGTAGGGTATAAATCATTTTTAATGAACTTTTTATTCCAAATACAAAAAAAAAACAAGTAAGAGTGTTAAATTCAGCTGTGCTGAATCTTATAACCCTCCAACACGTTAATAAATTAAAAAAAAAATGGCAAGGGCATCTTTTTTTTTGGAGGGTGTCGGCGGAGTCGGTGGGCGACACCTTTCCCTTCGCGAATAATGTTAACTAATTCATTAATTATGCTTTGTGGCACTATAGTTGTATAATTTTATCATTATTTTAATTATTTTTGTGATCGAATGTTAGGACTATGAACTTCTCCTGATATAAAAATGTTAAATTTGCTTAGCAAAGTTTTTTAGAGGCTAATTTAGTTAATTAAGGGAGAACTATTCCCCCCCCCCCCCCCCCCTCCCACCATCCGATTTACCCATTTCCGAACTTAACCGGCAGAAGACCATAAGACATATTCTTGCCAAATTTTAGGAGCCTAGATCTTTTACTTTGGACTGTATCGTGTTTTTCACAGACGGATATACGCGTATGACGCGTCTAGACGGACATCGCTAAAATGTCTTAAAGTGCGTTTACATTGGATTTCTAATCTAGTAAATTGCGATTTTATTCTACTTTGTAATCTGTACCGTTTACATTGGCATTTTTTACATTTGAGAAGATTAAGATTGGCATTTATAACAACAAGTTGGTAACAAATGTGTGTGACTGCGTCAAAAGACAGCGACGGTAATTAGTAGTCGTATGATTAACAAGGACAGTGACGGCGTTTACAAATAACAGTGACGGCGGCATAAACATACTTGGCGGCGTCATCAAAACGGCATCCTTTGTGTCGGTGTTTTTCAGTGTTGGAAAATGCAAATAATAGAAATACAGAGTTGTATCTAACTTTACAAGATTGCGTTTGCCGATTAGAGGCTAAACTACTAGATTGAAAAAAATAAATTTGTATGGCCAATCTAATAGATTGAAACTGGATTGGAGCCACAATCTACTTTAAGCTAGCTTAGAGGAGCAGTGTAAATGCACTATTAGAATCGATCACTGATCAATATCATATTTAATTTATGGGGTTCTAGACCTATATTTCGATGCGTTACACACGGAATACCCCCATACTGTGGTTGGAGGGTATAAAAATGCCAAAAATTTTTGTGAACACGACTTAGAAAATTTTTAAAAAATTTTCGGAACTTTGATAGTTTTTAAGTCTTTTTTCTATAAAACATTTTTTTTTAAATTTTTTTACTGTAAAACAAAAAACTTGCCAAAAAATTAAGTATTCGACACTTAAAAAATCTTCCGAAACAATTTTAGACTTAGAAATTTTTCAAAATTTGTGAAATTCAATTTAAAGTTATTATTTGAAAATTCAAATATTAAAAAAATAAAAATTACACTGTAGTTTTAGATGACAATGCGTTCACAAGATATTTTTAAGTTTTTGTGTTCAGAAAAATTCACTTAATCCCTGATGATGATCTTCAATGATGATTGAAATATTGAAATGGAATAAAGGAATATTTATTTACAAGAAAACACTGGCCTCGAGCTCTATACATTTTATTCTGTACTACAAACCGAAAAAAGTGTGTAAAAAAATGTATATGCCCTATTGTCTCCGATCACAGTTTAGTGTTTAGAAAAACGTTAACCTTTCACGTGATAATCAACAAATTAGCATTTTGTAGCCGGCGTTAAACAAAATGGTTGTACTTTCTACACTCAAAATAAAACGTACTCAAAATAAAACCTACTTAGCAGAAAAATCTGCTGAAATACATCTATTTTGATCCATGTGAGAAAATCTGTCAAGACAGCAGAAATTACTAATAATTTCATTTAAAAACAAGTAAGAAAATTATAGTCGGTCAAGACCGACCATATAATACCCTACACCAGAGTTTCCCGGAAAATGGGTCCCATGGACCGATTAGATCTATATGTTGTCAAATCTTTAATAAGTGTAAAAAACACTCACAATTCAAATTTGAGTGAAATAGGCTTCTGTTTGTTGAAAATAAACCGCTTTAACTGAATATCGGGCGAAATTTTCACAAGGGGCCTGAGTCCAAAACTGGTCCGATGATTATCAGGTTTGATAAGGTTATTTAAGTACGCGTTTAATATACACAAACAAAATTTTAATTAAATATTTTCTATTTTCATGAAATTTGAGACATTTATGTGAAAATCGGGAAGGTGGTTTGTATGGGGGCTACAAGAAGAACTGGTCCGATTTCTTTGAAATTCGGAATGGTGATTTGTAAAGACAAAACATGTTTACCTTCCAAATTTCAAAAAGATACCTGTTATAATACGGTTATTAGAGTCATTTGAGCCAAAACTAAAGAGGACTTTTGTATGGGGGCTAGGTCCAAATATGGACCGATTTTTTCCAATTTCAATAGGCTTCGTCCTTGGGCCAAGAGAGGCTTAAGTTTCAAATTTCAAGTCAATTGATTAAAAATTACGACCTCTATCGTGTTTACACCGTTTACATGGACAGACAGACGGACGGACGGACAGACGGACGGACGGACGGACGGACGGACGGACGGACGGACATCGCTAAATCGACTCAAAAAGTGATTCTGAGTCGATCGGTATACTTAAAGGTGGGTCTAGGACCAATATTTCGGGTAGTTACAAACATCAGCACAAACTCATTATACCCTGTACCACAGTGTGGTGTAGGGTATAAATATGCTGATTTTAGCAAAGAAATCTGATGATTTCAGCTGAAAAATCTGCTGATTTCAGACAAACAATCTAAATATCCAAAATGTATTTTATTCATGTAAAAAAGACATAAAAAGATTTTGAGCTAAATTTGTTTCTAAAAAACTTATTGATTTTTTTTTCCAAGAAAATGCATTTATGATTTTTTTTTTTTGCAAATTAAAAAAAAATTTGAATGTCCCGATTTTTTTTTTTAAATTTTTATAGGTCCCTAAAAAAGACAAATGTATTTGTACATTCTTTTTTGCATTTAAGATTATATTAACCCCTGTTAAAAATTTTTTGAAGACCCAAATCACGGAAAGGGCTACAAATTTCTTCTAAACGCTTTTTTAAAAACACAATAAAACAAATTAAAAATGCTTAAATTGGTAAAGAAAATAAGATGTTTTTTTCAAAATTTTAAAAGTCCCGAAAACAAAAAATATTTTTTTCCCAATCACTAAAAAAAATGACTAGAAGTTTTAATCGAAAAAAATTCTTTGATATTTTCTGTGGTTGGAGATTATCAAAGGATGTTTTTAGGCGTATGAGTGATTTTTTAATTGAATGAATTTAATATTAATCATACGCACTGTAGGAAAAAATAAATTAGAAAGAAAATATGCACTTATAAACTTGTTTTTTTTTTTTGGTGAATTACAATTTTGAGCGATTTTTTTTTGTTAAACAACAAAAAGTTTTGGCGAGATTTTTGTATGCGAAAAAATGTGTGTATTTGAGACTAATTCTGTTCGCATGACATGCGTCGACATTGTGTCGACTGCAGCCGAATTGAAGCATTTTGTATTTTTAGGTTATATGAAATGTACATAAATTTATTTCATAACATTTGAACAGCTGACCCTACATTGCTCAATTGCAATACCAAACTCCCTTTTAAATAATTTATGCTAAAGTTCAACCTGCTTTACTTTCTGATCTAGAATCACTACATTTTTTCAAACTTTTTTCCAAGACTTTTTTTGGGTGTAGATGCAGTTTAAAAAGTTTTACCCCTAATATTTATGCATACTGACTTGCTTAAATTTATAACTGATTTAAGTAAGCTGCTTTGTTTTTTATGGGTTTAACCAAAAAATTTACAGGTTTTACTTTTCAATAGCCTCTAAGCTATAATTTTCCATTTTTATTAACACTTTATGATTTTTTTTTTGGGAAACATTTCTATATTTCATGCTGCATTGGAAAATTGTTTATATTGAGTTATGATTTTATGTATGTTTTGTGGGTTAGAGCAAAGCAAATTGTAATTAGAAGTTATAAAAAATAAGAGATTGTTTTTTTTTTAAAACTTTATCTACTAATAGTTAACCGCAAAAATAATTTTAAAGTTTAAAATACTAATTAATCTCTTAAAAAATATAAACTCGCATAAAAGTCAATGTAACCATTTAAAGCTTGTTGACCATAATCAACAAGACACAACCCACAATAATTTGTCACAATAAACGAACGAGACTTAAACATTCAACACTTGCTTAAAACGCAAAAAATTTACTGGTCATTAAGAAACTGTTAACAAAACAAAAAAAAAACACAACTAATAATATATTTTTGGTAAAGTTATATTCCCATAAACTGATTTTAACAAAATATTATTTACAACCAAAATACAATATAATTTTTTAACAATTCTTAATATGTTTAAAATTAGTTTGTTGTTTTATTGTTAATTAGTTTTTATTATGTTTTTTTTTTTTGATTTTTTTTGTTATTAGTTCTCAACAATAGTTTGAGAAGTTACTATTTTCAAAAAAAAAAAAAAAAAAACGAAAGACTTAAGCAACAAACTTTTGTTTGTCAGACTAAGCTGACGTATGGTTCTTGTTATTTAATTTGTTTATGCGAATTCTTTAAGGTAATCATAATATTTTTTCAAATTTTACGAGAGGCGTTACTTTTAGCCGGATGTGTTAATATTTGCTGTTATGTTAAAAATTAAGAACTACATAAATTTAATTTTAAAAATATGCAAATTGCTATATGGGAATAAGAACCAAAAAGTACAAAAAAAACATGCAAAAATATGATTAATTGTGGGAAATTCTTTGTTACACAAAAATCAAATATGAAATTTTAATCCATCAGAAATAAATATTTCCATAAACAAACAACCTGCATAATTTTATTCAATTAAAATTAATATTAAAAATTTTCCAAAAAGTTTAAAAACAAATTTGTGATTTTTTTAAAACTTTTGGCGGTTATTTTACTATAAACATAATTTTAATTCAATTAAAATTAATCTTAAAAATTTTCCAAAAATTTTTTTAAAAATTTTCCAAAAATTTTTTTAAAAATTTTAATATTTTTTTTTTAACTTTTGCCGGTATGTTTACAAATTTTTCTTCAAGCACGCTTTGTCTTTTTCCCTATTTGCATTTTTTTTTTCCAATTTTGCATAATCAATAATTTAAAGTTTTTCTTTAGGAAGTAGGTGGTACACATGCATTATTATTGATATGATTTTCGAGATAAACATTTACATATGTTAATAACACAGATTTTTCTTTTAGACAATAACTAAGCTTTTTACTAGTAGTTTCTTATAGAAACACACAAAAAATATTTTTTTTAAATAAAATAACTTAAACTATATAGTTTTTTTTATTTATGCTAATAATTCCAATTTATTTTATTTACAAAATTTTTTTATTATTAAATTTTTTTTTTTTTTTTAAAGCACAACTGGGCTTTAGTTGTTAACAGGTCTAAAATTGAAATTTATTTTTTAGATTGTTTTTAATTGAATTTTTGTTTGCTTCAAGCTATAATCAGTGATATGCGTAAAATATTTGATTTAAATAAATTTTTGTAATTTATAATTCAAAGATTTTAATTTCCTTATAAGAAACAGTAGCAAAAGATTACGAAAATTCCACAATAACACATTTTAAAATTTTTAATTTTCTATCGAAAAATTCTTCGACACTCAAAAATGTTCATATTCCAAAGAATTTTTTAATTGGCATAGTCTCATGGGTTTTCTTTTGTGGAATAAATGTCGCATTTTTTCTGCCTTTTTTTAAGGTCTTAACAAAATTTCGTTTCGTACCACGTGAACTTTATAAATTTTTATGCGCTAAGCGTGAATATAAAAAAAAAAATGCCTGCGAATTTTGTACTCTTGCCCAAAACATTTAATCATGATAATGTTTTGCGGAAGATTTGGGTGTAATTGCCAAAGCAAAGTTTTTTTTAGAAAAAATAATGTTACATTACTTTGCTATTCCATGCAAAACGAATTGAAATATCCCAGCAAAAACATAGTAATGAGTTATGAAAAGCAGTCATTACCAAGTACATTATTTATAATGATTACCCATTACCATTAACATTATTTTAAGCCCAAAAGTAACTACTTTTCAGTAATATGTTATAAAAGCACTTTTAAGTAATATCTCCTTGAACTTGCAGTTTTTAACGTTTACAATTCAATCAACTTAAAAAGTACTTAAAAACTTAATAAAAATTACGCAATTTTTAAGTTCTAGTAAAAACAAGTTAAATTTAAAATGTTTTAATTAACTAATTATTTCACTTCTTATTGGTAATAGGTTTTTACTCCTTATTAGTAATCCGAGTCAGTAACTACTTATTTATCTCCATACTCTTCACTACTTATTTTTGTCTCACGCCCTTGTTAAAATAATTAGTGTTTCATTCAATAAGTAACTACTGATTAACATCTGATTCGGATTACAAAACCCATTACTAGTAATGCCAATTTTTGCTGGGATTAGTCGAGGACCCCAAGAGGACCAAAAGAGCTGTACATTTCGTAAGTGAGTGCAAAAATTAGTGCAAAAAGGTGCTTTTATATTTTGGAGAGTATAAAAGATTCGGCACCAAAGAATATAACACTCTCACTTGTTTTATGTACATTTGATAAACAAATGGAAAATTTTTATGCGAAAAGCTTAGACTTGATGAAAAAGTAGTTTTCACAATTAACAAAATTATGTTAAAAAAATTTTAATGAACCCAAAATTTTTGGCGAAAAAAAATTTTGATGAAATAAAGTTTTTGATGAATTTTTTTGATGAAAAGAAAAATTTTTTGATGTAAAAAAAATTTATGAAAAAAAATGTGAAAAAAAATTTTTTTTGGTGAGAAAAAAATTAATAATAAAAAATTTGATGAAAAAAAAAAAATAAGATAAAAAAAATTTATGAAAAAAAAAATTTGATGAAAAAAAAAAAATTTGATGAAAAAAAAAAAATTTGATGAAAAAAAATTAATGAAAAAAAAAATTGATGAAAAAAAATTTGTTGAAAAAACTAAAAAATTAATGAAAAAAAAATTTTATGAAAAATAAAAATTTTGATGAAAAACAAAAAATTTGATGAAAAAAAATTAATGAAAAAAAAAAAAATTTGATGAAAAAAAATTTAATGAAATTTGATGAAAAAAAAATTCATCAAAAACAAAAAATTTGATGAAAAAAAAAAATTAATGAAAAAAAAAATTTTATGAAAAAAAAATTAATGAAATTTGATGAAAAAAAAATTGATGAAATTTGATGAAAAAAAAATTGATGAAAAAAAAAATGATAAAAAAAGTTGGATGAAAAAAAAAAAAATTATGAAAAAAAAAATTTGATGAAATAAAAAGTTTGATAAAAAAAAGAAGTTTCTTTAATCAGTCGAATGGTTTTCGAGATATCATTTGAAATTTGCCAAAAAAAAATTCACAAAAATGGCGATTTTTCCTAAGTTTAAGAACATTTTTTAGAGAAAATCTTAATATACAAACTTTCATTTAAACTTAATTTGAGCTAAATCAGTTCATTTTAAGCCATGGCGTCCTTAGATCAAGGCTAAGAGTTTTTGGCGAACATTTTCTAAAAAACCAAAACTTTTATCGTAGGGCACTTGGGGTTAAAATAATCGGATTTGGCTCAAATTAATTTTAAGTATATCAAATTTTGTCTCTTTGAAAACTTCAAGGAAAAAATTTAGATTTTTTTTAATTTCTTGACCGTCGAAAAAATTTTCAAAAATCTAAAATCCGATTGGCCTTAAATTTATAACCCATAGAAAGGGTCAAAGAAATTTTTTTTTATTTTTTTTAATTTTATGACCGTAGGAAAAAATTTTCAAAATTATAAAATCCGATTGACCTCAAATTTGTACCCCATTTATATCACCATTTGAAATTTGTCAAAAAGTTCACTAAAATTGCGGGTTTTTCTACGTTCAAGAAATTAAAAAAAAAACTGAAAATTTATTTCCTTGACTATTTTATTGAGATTGAGAAATGTATTCATTTAGACTTAATTTGAGTGAAACCAAATAATTTTAAGAGTATTTAGTGAAATTTTTCTAAAATACCAAAACTTTGATCGAAGAGCGCAACGGGATTTAGCTCAAATTAATTTTAAATCAAATTTTTCCTCAAACTCTATGAAAAGTTCAAAGAAAATTTTTTGTTTTAATTTCTTGACCGTAGGAAAATATTTTCAAAAATCTAAAATCCGATTGGCCTCAAATTTGTACCACATCAGTAGAATAAAAATTTACAAAAAAAAAAAAGGAAAAAAAAAGATGAATTCACCCTTGATCGAATCAGTGAAATGCCCACTGCAGTTCAAATGAGAACAATTGTACCAGAGCTAAGAAAGTTCCCCTTTAAAGAACAAACCAACATCTGAAAGACGCCATTTATTATAATTATTATACCCTACACCACTCTGTGGTACAGGATACAATGAGTTTGTGCTGATGTTTGTAAAAATCCGAAATAATGTTTTTAGACACACCTTCAATTTTACCGATCGACTCAGAATCACTTTCTAAGTAATACGATTTAGTTATATCTGTCTGTCTGTCCGTGTAAATGTTGTGAGCATGATACAGGTCGCAATTATCTATCGATTTGTAAGAAATTTAAAAATATAACTGCCTTTATCCCAAGAAGAAATTGAAAAGAATCGGTCCATGTTTAGGCCCAGCCCCCATATAATCGTACCGGCCAAGTTGTACTTATGACAAACCACCCTCCCGTCGATATTTACAAAAATCCCTCAAAAAATAAATATTTGATTAAGGCTTTGCTTGTGGGTGTTAAACGTGTACTCTGGTAACCTTATTAAATCTGATTAAAATTGGACCATTTTTGGACTCAGTCCCAATATAAAAATTTTGACAAAACTATACTAACAAAATAAGTTGTATTAAATGTGTGCGAAATTGGTCAAGTGGTCCAGAAGTAAAACCATGAATTTTGGATTTGTTTCACGTCTGTCTGTCCGTCCGTTGAATTCACGGAAACTTTAAAATGTAGGGGCCCCTGTAGGTTAGTTGGTAGCGAGCTAGCCTATGAAACAGGGGGTCGTAGGTTCGATTCCCACAAAACCCATGATTGATTTCGCTACAACGAGACGGCGGTCATTGTTACCAGCTCTCGTTTAGGTTTAAATTATTAAAAATGATTTGTAATTTAATTAGAAAATTAAATAAAAACTGATCATTGGAATGCCAACTTTGATTCGTCTGAAGCTTGGCATATATTTTCCTGGTCAGATTGGTACAGAGTTTAGTCGAAATCGGTGCAGTGGCTTAAAAGTTATGAGTATTTTTGGCACTCCGAAAAATTTACATACTACAAAAAAATTTTATACTCAAAAAACATTTTTTTACAAAAACTACTAAAAAAGTTTTTTAATCAAAATAAAATATTTCTACTCAAAATGTTTAAATAAGTTTTTTACATTAGAAAAATTACTATTATTTATATAAAAAGGTCATTGCGAAGGGTATCTATCTACACAGAGAAAACAGTTTAATTGTGACAGCCGAATTTAGAGCCAACTGCATGGTTTAAGTACAACAACCGAAATTTTCGGTTGCGATTACCGAAATTTATTTGAACCAACAGAATTTAAATTGTTATAAACAAATTTCGGTTATCGCAATCGAAAATTTCGGTTGTTGTTGCTAAAACATGCAGTTGATTTTAAATTCGGCTGGCACAATTAAACTGTTTTCTCGGTGACAGGACATAATCCCCACGGACATTACACCCATAACGGAAATGGGGATTATGACAGAATTCACCACGGACATAACCCCCATAATAGTTGTGGGGACTATGACCGTTTCTAAAACGGTCATAATCCCAATGGGGATTATGTCCGTTCCCTGTTGGGATTACGACCGAAAATTATTCGGTCATAACCCCCATTCATATTATGGGCACTAAGTCCAAAGAAATTTCGGTCATAATCCCCGTTTTTTGCGGAGAGGGTGGGACATTACACCCATAACGGAAATGGGGATTATGACCGAATTCACCACGGACATAACCCCCATAATAGTTGTGGGGACTATGACCGTTTCTAAAACGGTCATAATCCCAATGGGGATTATGTCCGTTCCCTGTTGGGATTACGACCGAAAATTATTCGGTCATAACCCCCATTCATATTATGGGGACTAAGTCCAAAGAAATTTCAGTCATAATCCCCGTTTTTTGCGGAGAGGGTGGGTTTAATGCATGGAGTTTGTAATCCCTAAGCCCGGCCGAAGGCCGGCTACGCAGAAAAAAAAATTAATAAAATTTTTGGGATTATGACCAACTAGTATAGTGGACATTATCCCTGTAATGGGGATTATGACCAGTAGTTATGTGGTCATTATCCCCATAAATTTGGGAATTATATCCGTTTTTTATTGGGATTATATCCAAATTATTTTCGGTCATAGTCCCCACCACCAATATGGGGATTATGACCGAAATGAATTTGGTGATAATCCCCATAACGTAAATGGGGATTATATCCGTGGGGATTATGTCCGTGGGGATTATGTTATGTTTTTTAGTTAATTTTTTTTTTTTTTTTAATTTTTTTTAGTTTTCGATGGTGTAAAAGATTCGCCACCACTAAATTAACCGCTCTCACTTGTTTTTATATTTATTAAAAAAATTGATAGTTAAAATCATACGAGAAAAATAATTTCACTGACTTGATAAATCACTTTGACTAGTTTTGGTTAAACCAGCACCATCCCAAAAATTTTGTTAAACCTAGTGTTAATATATTAGTTTTATCCTAAAAATCTAAAATATTTAATTTATCAACATAAAAGCTTTCATTGATTTTATAATAAAAAAATTATACAAAGTAGCGCCAAAAAATAACGAATACCCAACTGACCAAATGTTGAAAGATTTATGATTATCGGATAGTGCACACAAAAAGCATAAAAAGACATTAAAATTATAAATTGTATTAAAGATAATTTTCTATTATTAATTACAATCAAGATAACGAAAAATAACAAAAAAAAAATGGCAGCTTACAAAAAAATGTAACACCAATAACGAAAAAAAAAAAAATAAAATACAAAACAAAAGACATTAAATATAAACGTACAGATAAAACTATTAAGTTAGAGGAGTTTTTTTTGTCTGTTAATACAAATAACAACAATGTGTGTGGCCCTTAAGAAATAAAAAACACATATATTTTCATATATCATTTTTATATGATAAAAAAATAAAAAAACTACCAACCTCCTCCTCATCCTTCTTCTTTTGCTTCTTGTTTATATTTTTGTAAGCGTGATTTCAAACTTACAACTATTGGAATTACAAATGAAATAACAAAAAAAAAAAGAAATATATAATTTCTTAGAAATAAAAATCAAGCTCGAAGCAAAAAAGTAGCAGCATGTTGTGATATTTTTTTTTCGATTTTTAGCAACAAAAGCAAAAACCAACCAACATGTTACATGTAACGAATGAATGCATGTTGTAGAAATGAAGAAAAAAAATATTGTAACTCAAAAAATTGTAACAACAACGGATGGTTTGGCTGTTAAAAGTTGCTGCTGTTTTCTCGTTGTTTTTTTTAGTTTTTGGTATTTATTAATAAAGTAACAATATTTAAAAAAAACTTGAAAAAAAATCTAAATCAAAATAAGAGTGTTTTTTTAAACAAAACGAATTTCAAATACACTTCATAAACAAGTATGTGTCTTAAGTCTTTTGTTTGAGACATTTTTAATGGAAATAAAATATTTCAACATTTGATGAGTTTTGAATAGAAAAATATTTTAAGTATCTCAGAGTATTAAAAAGGATTTAATTTTCAGAATTTAAGAATGTCGAAAGTTTTTGGAATGGTGGAAAATTCGAAAGGGGTTTCTAACAGTTTTATTTTTTATAAATTTAAAAAATGTTTCGGAAATATGTTAGAAAAATTCTCAATGTTCATTTAACATTTTCTACAAAAACTATTACATTCTAATATATTTCTCTGATTTTGAGACATTTTGTTGAGAAACGAGAGGCATTTGGCTTAATTATTAGGAAAAAAAAATCAATAAAAGAAAAGAAAAATGTTTGCAAATCAAAGAAAATTTTTATATAAAAAATTTTTCAGAATCTTAAAAGTTGGCAATAGAAACACATCGCTGAATCTAGCTTACATCACTAAAACCTAAGATTTTTTTATATAATAAATGTTTTAGAATCTTAAAAGATTTTAATACAAAATGTCTCAGGGGATATTTTTACTAACGAAAATTTTTACCACGAACATTTTTTACTAACTTATTTATTATACATTTTGCACTACAGTAATACAATTTTACATCCATGCCCACAAAAGGGGGTGACCAGGCAAAAATTTTCTTGTCCACTGTATCCAAGAACAGGGCTTTGAACTTCTCTTCCATAACAATTCATCATTTTCTTAACAAAATTACAAAAAAAAAAAAAAAACATGTGAAAAATTTAGTTTTTCAGAGGCTGGTTTAGTGCTTAAAGCATAGTACTCTGTTCGATTTCACGGAAAAAAGCTGTCAAACTCCATATAAAAAAAAATTGGTAACGCGAGGAGTTATAAGAAAATTGATAAAAAAGGTTAAACTCCCCAGGCAGAAACTGCCAACTGTTCCAAAGAAAAAGTCTCGGCAAAGCACTTTATTTTTTGTGTAGAAGGTTGTATGAATTCGAAAAAGTGCTTTCCAAGCGCTTTGCCAATGTTTTTCTATTTAAATCCGTTCAAAGTATACATTTTTTATTAAAGTTTTAATTTTTATAACAATTGGAACATTTTTTATTTCCCTGCAGGATAAGTGGCCGGTCCTTGATAGTTCCCATGATATGTCACTTATACAGAATGACCTACATATTACAAACTTGACACCTTTTATATAAAAACACCTGTTTCTTTCGTGAGGAAGTGTCTTAAACTCCGGATACATCACCCTTAAACGCTGGATACATACCCGTTTCGGTTCAATACACCACTTTTTCGGGACTTTTCCAAATTTTTTCCTAAAAGCATTTTTAATAAATTTTTTATTCCAAAACGCAAAGAAAACTGCAAACTAATTTTTTCCAGAACTTAGAAAATTGTTCAAAGTTTGTTCAAAATTTTTTTATCCTAATAAATGAGTCAATAAATTTTTTATCCTAATTTAATAAATTTCTTTATTTAAATAAACACCAAAAAAAGTTGTGTCTTATGGACTTATGTATACAATTTATATATGTCCCATTTTTTTGTTCTAAAAGTGCTATAATAGTACCATATTTTTTGTTTTTAAAGCGCTTTCAAAGCGCATTTAAAGTTTGATAAAAATTTTCGCCGTAAAAACAGAGTTCTATGCTTAAAGCAGAAACTTTTTTTCCCCTGATCCGATTTTGCCCGTTTACAAACTTAACCTGCTTATGACCATAAGAGATATTCGTGACAAACATCTGGATCCTTCATAGAATGTCTTAGAATTGATTAATGATATATGAGGGTTTCTTTGTCAACCGGGCCACCCCTTTTTTAAAAAATTTCGAAATTACTTAGGTTAGGTTAGGCGGAGCTCAAAATTTTGAACTCCTCGCATAGACCGGCTGGTCCATAGCAATACCACATGTTCCTTCAGCGACGAGGATAAAACGCGTTAGTCCATGTTGCAAACAATTTAATGCGCATGAGGTCCATGACTGCGATTTCTTCCAGATTCTCGAGTTCTGCTTTGCCTAAAATTTGTTTGCGATGCCTGGCCAATGCGGGGCATTTGCACAGGATATGTTCAACAGTTTCATCCGTATTCGGTTCATCACATCTTCTACAATTGGAATCAGAGATGAGTCCAATTGTTCTTGCGTGGAAAGCAATTAGGCAGTGTCCCGTGACCACTCCCGTGAGTAAACGACATTCTCTTCTGTTAAGAGAAAGTAGGTAACGAGTTCTTTTAAGGTCGTAACGCGGCCAGATTATTCTGGTAGTTCTGCTTGTACTTAACTCTCGCCATTTCCTGTTCGCCATGGAAATACACTGACAATCACTTCTCGAGCTGTAGTACTGCATTGGGGGATCGATATGAACAAAATCCCCTACCCCAGTTTTGCAAGCTCATCAGCCTTCTCGTTCCCGTCTACTCCCTTATGTCCTGGAACCCATATTAGAGAGACGAGGTTGTTGCTGGATAGTTTCTGAAGATTCTCGTAGCACTCAAAAACGACTTTTGATTAAATACAAAAGCCTCTTAGAGCTTTTAGTGCAGCTTGGCTGTCGATGTAAAAGTTTATTATTCTCTCCGATTCTCCAAGAAACTGCAAGGCTGCCTTATTAATAGCAACTATTTCAGCCTGGAATATGCTACAGCTCAAAGGTAGATTAAAAGATTTTCGAATATCACAGACGTCCGTAGTAAATCCCGCTCCCACTCCCGTCGATTGTTTGGATTGTTTAAAGCGTCATTTGGAACGCAACGCCAGTTCGACCAAAATTCTCGAGTCGGAAATTCAACTTTAAATTTCCGATCGAAAAGTAGTTAGGGCACCCTGTAGTCAGTGACAACGCTATCCAAATTGTCCATGCTACTGTGTCCAAAATTTAGGCGTCTGAGCCAATTTGACTCTTTGAGTCTGAGGCATGCCTTATATGCCTCACCCTTAGCAAAGACGTCAATTGGCAGCAGATGCAATATCGTGTCGATGGATGCAGCTGATGTTGTTCTTAGGGCACCAGTGATACTCAGACCCATAAGCCGTTGGGCTTTTTGGAACTTACTACGAGTCACCTCCCTCTCTAGCGCTCTGTGCCAGACCATAACTCCGTAAAGTAAGATAGGTCTTACGATGGAAGTATAGATCCAGTATGTGATCCTTGGCTCAAGTCCCCATGTCTTGCCGAACATTTTCTTGCATGCATAATATGCATTATTCGCCTTTCTCAATCGTTCATCGGTATTTTGGTTCCATGATAATTTACTATCCAGAATAATTCCTAAAAATTTCGCATGATTTGAAAGTGGAATTTCAACCCCGTTGACCTTGACTTTTCTAAAATTTTCGATCTTATACTTTCGTGTAAACAATACCATCTCGGTTTTCCGAGGATTAACGTTAAGACCATTTTCATTAGCCCAATTCCATAACTGTTTCAGTGATCGCTCTAGCAACTCGGATAACGTGGTCAAAAATTTTCCAGTTGACATTATTACCACGTCATCAGCATAAGCAACTACTGCCGCTCCTTGCGTCTCCATTTTTTTGAGAATGGGATCCACGACCAAGAGCCAGAGTAATGGCGATAATACTCCTCCCTGGGGTGTTCCCCTGGCTGTATATCTTATGGATCTTTCAAGCCCCCATTCGGCTGTAACTTCTCTACAAGACAGCAGGCAGCCAATCCATCTTTTGATGGTTGGATTTATGCCAGCCCTGTCCATTGCGTTTACAATTGCATCCATGCTTACATTGTTAAATGCACCTTCTATATCCAAAAAAGCGGCTAAGGTAAATTCTCTATATTCCAGAGATCTCTCTAAAGTGTACACGAGGGAATGAAGAGCGGTTTCTATCGACTTGCCCTGCAGATAAGCATGTTGCGTAGCCGACAAAAAGTTTCCACCTAGGTTCTCTCTTATATATAAAGATCCAGAATTCTCTCCAAAGTTTTCAGAAGGAAGGATGATAAACTAATAGGACGATAATCCTTTGCAGTTGCGTGATTTATTTTACCGATTTTCGGTATGAAGACTACTTTAGATTTCCTCCATGATCTAGGTATATAACAAAGCTCTAAACACGCTTTAAAAACTTCCTTTAAGTAAGGAATTATTTCGCTAGCAGTATTTTGAAGCATTGCCGGAAAAATGCCGTCAGGCCCTGGCGATTTAAAATTACTTAAAAATATTTGCTTTTGAATGCCGAGTGGCAGTTTTTAATTTCAATATGGCAGATCCAGTATGGCGGCCAATTTTTTAAAAAAATTTACAGATTCGCTTCAAACTCTTTATACACGTGTTCTTGGGGTCGCTTAAGAAGAATCTGCAATTGGATTTTTAAAATTAAAAATGGCGGATCCAACATGGCGATTTTTTTTTTTTAAATATCATATTCATTTAAAACTCTTTACGCAATGTTTGATGGGTTGCTAAATTAGAATCTGCCATTCGAAAATCTAATTTCAGATTCTTAATTAGCGACCCCAAAATTCGTAGTATAAAAGGGTTCATGCAAATCGGTTATATCTTAAAAATATTGGTCGCAATGTTGAATCCGCCATTTTTAATTTTAAATTCGAACTTCAGATTGTTCTTAAGCGACTACAAAATCCCGTGTTTAAAGAGTTTTAAGTGAATCTGTAATGTTAAAAAAAAATGGGGCGCCATATTGGATCCGCCATATTGAAATTCAAAAAACGCAACTCGGCATATTTTTAAGTAATTTCGAATTTTTCTTAAAGAAATTTTAAACCCATACCAATTTTGGAGAGAAGGGTGGGTGGCCGGGTTGACGAAGAAACCCTCATATTTACTTTATGGGATCCCTGGCCGATATTTCTATGCGTTTGAAACGAAATGACAAAGTGAGTATATCCCCATACTGTGGTTTGGGGGTATAAAAAAATTAGAGATTTTGAGAAATTTTCTTTTTATGGAATCAAACATTTTTCTATATGAAAGTGTTCAAGAGTATTTTTATTTTAAAAATATTTGGAAACCAAAGCATTTTTCTGTTAAAAAAACCTTATTATCTTAGAATTTTCAATAGAAAACATATTTTAGAATAGGAGAATTTCATACTAAAAAATATCTCACAATCTACAAATTTTTTAACCAAAAATGTGTTTAAGAATCTAAGAGTTTTCCTATAAAAAGAATGTATCAATAGAGCCGCATTTTTTTTAAAAATTTTTAATCTTCCCAAGTGCCCGGTCAAATTTTTATTTTCATTTAAGACCGTGGCACTCTTTGATCCCAATTTTCAAAACTTAAAAATTCCTGCTAAGGGTTGGCAATAATGAGAAATAAATACCAGAGCCTACGCTTTTACTCGAGTTGCTCGAGTAATCGAGTAGCTCGTTACTCGAGCAGCTCGAGTAGCTCGTCAATTACTCGAGCAGCTCGAGTAGCTCGAGCTACTCGAGTAGCTCGAGTAGTAAAACACACATTTTTTTATATTTAAACTCCTGTAAAACAAAAACTATTGTAGCTATTTTAAAAATTTTTACATTTTTGGAATGCTATGCTTCCAAACAATATACATAATAAATATCAAATTAATAGGATTATCGTAGTGGCTTTGCTAAACTACTACTCGAAAAAGATCGGCGAGTTTTCATACAAATGTATGAAAATCCGCCCTCCTTTAAACTTTAATATCAAATTATGAGAATATTTTCAAAAAAACATTCATTATTTTTTACCAATTATGATCGCATATACGATAAGAATACTTTCTCGAAATTTCAACTCATTTCTACAAAAAATGTGGCATTGGCGATCTACTACTCGAAAAAGATCGGACGCTTTCCATACAAATTTATGAAAATCAGTAGAATTTATTTCTTTGAGTAGTAAAACACACAGTTTTTATCTTTGAGCTCCTGTAAAACAAAAACTATTATACCGATTTTTACAATTTTTACATTTTTGAAATGGTATGGTTCCAAAGAATAAACATGATAAATATCAAGTTAATAGGATTATCATAGTGGCTTTGCCATGCTACTACTCGAAAAAGATCGGCGATTTTCTATACAAATGTATGAAAATCCGACCTCCTGTGAACTTTAACGTCAAATTGTGATAAAATTTTCAAGAAAAGATGAAATAATTTTTTACCAATTATGATCGCACATATGATAAGAATACTTCATCGAAATTTCAACTCATTTCTACCAAAAATGTGGTATTGGCGAACTACTACTCGAAAAAGATCAGCCCATTTTCATACAAATGTATGAAAATATTCCCTCTTTTAACTTTAATGTCAATTTGTAAAAATGTTTTCACGAAAACATATAAGTTATTTTTTTGCCAAATATGATCGCATAAATGATAAGAATACTTTCTCAAAATTTAAATTCATTTCTACAAAAAATGTGGCATTGTCGACCTACTACTCGAAAAAGATCGGCCGCTTTCCATTCATAGACTATATAACTTCAGTAAAATTTAAACAAAAAAAAATTTAAATAAATTACGTAAACATGTTAAAGATAATTGTTTTTTTATGAAAGGAGTCATAAACAAATATTTGGAAAATCCATGGCAGTAAAATTTGCTGAGACCACGTGTTCTTTTGTTAGGTTGTAAAATCTTTTGCTGTGCCTTTTTTAAAACACTGCCTATAAATATTGCACTAAAAAGTAAAATGAAAAAAAAAAAATGTACGGTACATTATAAATGGGAAATTTTAGGTAATAAAACAATTTGGGTTAAAAAATTCACAACAGGTAAATTATGTCAAAATTAAAATAATGATTTAAGAAGTGATATTATCAGTGCAATTATAATATGTAAAAAAATAAATTTAGTGGTCTAAAAAGATTTTCACAAATGAAATTAAACTTCAAACAAGTGCTGGTTTTCAAACATTTGTATAAAAAGCGGCTTATCTGTTTCGAGTAGTAGTTCGCCAATGCCAAATTTTTGGTAGAAATGAGTTGAAATTTCGAGGAAGTATTCTTATTGTATATGCGATCATAATTGGTAAAAAATAATGCAAGGTTTTTTGAAAATATTTTCAGAATTTAACATTTAAATTGAAATAAGGGCAGATTTTCATACATTATTATGGAAAGCGGCCGATCTCTTTCGAGTAGTAGTTCGCCAATGCCACATTTCTTGTAGAAATGAATTAAAATTTTGAGGAGGAATTCTCATCATATATACGATAATAATTGGCAAAAAATAACGTTATGTTTTCTTGAAAACATTTTCATAAAGTGACGTCAAAGTTCAAAAGTAGGCTGATTTTAATACAGTTGTATGGAAATGGGCCGATCTTTTTCGAGTAGTAGTTCGCCAATGACACATTTTTGGTAAAAATGAGTTGAAATTTTAAGGAAGTATTCTTATCATATATGCGATCATAATTGACAAAAAATAATTTAATGTTATTTTGAATTTTTTTTTACAAATTGAGATTAAAGTTCAAAGGCGGTCGGATTTTCATACATTTGTATAGAAACTCGCCGATCTTTTTCGAGTAGTAGTGTGGCAAAGCCACTACGATAATCCTATTAATTTGATATTTATTATTTTTATTCTTTGAAACCATACCATTTCAAAAATGTAAAAACTTTAAAAATCGGTATAATAGTTTTTGTTTTACAGGAGTTCAAAGATAAAAACTGTGTGTTTTACTACTCAAAGAAATAAATTCTACTGATTTTCATAAATTTGTATGGAAAGCGTCCGATCTTTTTCGAGTAGTAGATCGCCAGTGCCACATTTTTTGTAGAAATGAGTTGAAATTTCGAGGAAGTATTCTAATCGTATATGCGATCATAATTGGTAAAAAATAATGACATGTTTTTTTGAAAATATTCTCACAATTTGATATTAAAGTTTAAAGGAGGGCGGATTTTCATACATTTGTATGAAAACTCGCCGATCTTTTTCGAGTAGTAGTTTAGCAAAGCCACTACGATAATCCTATTAATTTGATATTTGTTATGTATATTCTTTGGAAGCATAGCATTCCAAAAATGTAAAAATTTTGAAAATAGCTAATTTATGCCAAAATATGCACTTAAAATTTATAATTTTATAATTTATTTATTTATTGAGTCTATGGAATGAATTCCTTACAGACTAGAACTTAAAAGTAAATTAAATCTAGTGAATTACAAAAATTACATAATGTATCACTAAAATGTAGCTTAACTGAGAAATTATTATATTTAATACTAAAAACTCTATTGAACTCATTTAAAGCCCGAATAATAGGTTCATTTGACGCATAATTTGTTCTATGAACTGGGACATAAAACACATCATTTCTACGTAAACGCAAATCTGGTACTTTAAAATTAACACTTTGGAGCAAAATTGGACAATCCACTAGTCCACAAATTAATTTGTAGAGGAACATTATTAACAGACGATCTCTTCTATTCTCTAGAGTTTCTAAATGAATAAATCTATATATTCTATATAATAGTTTTTGTTTTACTGGAGTTTAAATATAAAAAAATGTGTGTTTTACTACTCGAGCTACTCGAGTAGCTCGAGCTACTCGAGCTGCTCGAGTAATTGACGAGCTACTCGAGCTGCTCGAGTAGCTCGAGTACTCGACTACTCGAGTAATAGGGAGCTCTGATAAATACCCAGTCGGCAAAAAAATCACACCTGACATACTGCTGACTCTCCCTTTATAAAATTGCTGACATCTTCATACAATTTTTCAAAATGTCATCAATGACATGTCAGCAGTTGTTCAGCGGTTGTTTAAACGAATTGTTAGTGGCCACAGATACTGGTGGACACTGGTGACATGTCATTAATGACATTTTGAAAAATTGTATGAAGATGTCAGCAATTTTATAAAGGGAGAGTCAGCAGTATGTCAGGTGTGATTTTATTTTACCAACTGGGTAACTCCGTAAAAAGTGGTAAAAAGTGTAACATTTTTTAAAAATTGAACCTAGGAAAAACTTATATTTTTTGCAAATTACAAATAGCGATATTTCGCAAACCGTTCGACGGATTTTAAAAATCCGTTAAAAATTTTTAATATTCGTATCCATTGCATTAAAACTAATCAATATGATGTATTGCCAGACATGGATTTTTTTTTTTGAACATTTTTAAAAATCCAAAACTGTGATCGTCGGGCGTCGCTAGTTAATTTTTAGTTTTTGTCCTAGGAGAGTATAAATTTGACGCAATTTCAATTTGAAATACAAAAAAAATTACGGTCTAATCTGTTTTTAAATTTAAAAGTTCCGCTACAGGAAATGTACCCAAATTTCGAAGTTATTCTATACAAAAACATATCCGAATATGTTACATTTTCTTTATTAAAAACGTAAGAAAACGTACAAAGTTTTTAAAAAACAGTTTTATTTACACAGAAGCCTTGTCGAGTATGTGTCTTAAGTCTTTTGTTTATATGACATAAAAAATTATAGTTCAGATGCTCTTGTCAAATGTCCTTTTTCTACAAACGATATAAAAAATTCAACACACCTATCTCTTACATTGTAGTTTTTTCAAATCCTAGTCTATAAAATTTTTTTTACAGAAATAAAATCCTCAAAGAAAAAAAAGAAACACACAAAACTGATAAATGATTTTATAAATGTTATGGTACATGCAAAGTCTTTTTTTTTTATTTTTCTAAATCCCTGGAATTAAACTTTAAACTTTGTTGCAGTAGTTTACTATATTATATGTCTGTATATATGATCTAGTTGTTGTTATTAAAGTGTTGTTCAATTTTCTTCGTTTTTTTGTGCCTGTTCCTCCTTTTCGTGCTCCTGCTATTTTGAGATCCAATAACTCCTTATATTGGCACATTAGTAAAGGTCTTTTATCATATCTTGTACTGTTTTTTTGTGTGAGGTTTTTTGTTTTTTTTTTTTGGATTTTCATTTAGCTTCTCGTATATGTTGTTTCTGTATTTTTTTTTTTGTTGTGAACGTATATCCGTTTTACATTATTCACAACACAACATGCATATTTACTTGTTGCTCATGTTTATTGAAAATTGTTTAACGTATAAATAAAAAACGAAAAATAGAGTACTACCTGTTGCTGGCTTTAAATGTTGTTCAATGCTTTATTTTTTTTTTTGTTCCTAAGTTGTCGTCATCCTTGTTGTTGTTTATTTTTTTGTTGCGGTTGTTGTAGCTGGTAGCACGTGAATCTGTCTTTTAGTTATTTTTTTTTTGTGTTTTTTTTGTTGCTGTTGTTATGGTTGAGGCTAAATACTACAACAAAATTGTTTAACATTTCATAATACCCAGGAGGAGGCTGTAACAGGCCATGACCTATGTAGTGTAGTCATCATCATCATACATGTTGCATGTTATTGGTTTTAAATTGTTAAATAGGTTTTCAATGTTTTTTTTTTTGTTTTTTAATTTTATGTTTTTTTTTTGTTGTTGTTGAAATTAATACTTTTTTTTAAAGTTAATGTAGGATTATTGAAAAAAGAAGAATTATGTAGAGGAACGATGTTTGTAATAAATTTTGATAAATGAAGATAAAATAAAAAAAAATATTTTTTTATTTTACCATTTTGAAAACATTTTTCATAATGATATCTCTCGAATAACACAGTGCAGTAGAATCAACTAAAAAATCCCAAAGTAAACCAAAATTTTGGAATAAGTCAAAAAATTTTGTAAATGCATTGTCACACGGATCCAATTGACTTATCACAAACTTTACATCTTTCACTTTTGTGAGGAAATGTCTCAACAACGAAAATATCAATTATGACATGTTACTGGACCTGTCCCTTAGAAATACAACCAGTACCGGTTCAATAATGACATTTCATAAAACAAGATTACGGTCTTTTTTCGAAATTCGATTTTTTTTTTTTCAGAATTTGTTAAAAAAAATTTATTTTTGTTATTTTAGAATGCAAACAAAATTGCAAAACAATTTTTTGCGTCAGGAAAATTTTCAAAAACTTTTTCGGACCATTGAAATTTTTTTTTGCCCAAATTTGTGGTCAATCGGATACAAGTAAAACGTGGCGCCGGAGATCAAAGTTTTAGATTTTGGAAATAAAAAAAAAATATTTGTCATACGAATCGAAAGTTGCGAAACATTATAAATTTTGGAATGACAAACGCACGTATGTCTGCCCTCTATCACTAGAGTAAGGGAAATAGTGATATTTTTTCTTCCAATTCTGATTTTAAAAAGTATCCAGGCAAGTTTTTATTCTACAAGGCCTTAAAATGATGTGGTACAAATTTGAGAAAAATCGGAAAAAATTTATCCGTGGAGATTAAAGTTTTAGATTTTTAAAAATTAAAAAAAAATATGTCTTCCGGTTAAACGGTTTTTGAGATATTGCTATTTGAAACTTGCAAAAAATGGTGATTTTTTCCTACATTCAAGAAATTTATTAAAAAAAATCTCAAAATTTCTTTCCCTTGACCTCTTCATAGAGGTTTAAAAAATCTTTCATTTAAACTTAATTTGAGCCAAATCCGATTATTTTAACCATTTTCTGAAATATCACTAGGGATGACATTTTCATGCACTAAAAAATCTAAAATATGCACTAAAAAATCAAAATATGCACTAAAAACCATAAAAATATGCACTAAAAAATAAAATATGTGCAAAAAAATCTTGTTTTCATAGGAAAAACTTCTTAAAAAGCAAAAAGTAACACCTGGTTTAAATAGTACCATTTAAAACTTTATATAAGCAAGATTTTTTTTTAGATATTAAGACAATCTATAAAAAAATTAAAAAAAAAAAAAAATTTTTTCTTATTTGCAAAATAAATTTTAAAAATTTAAAATAGTTTTTGAAACAAATAAATATCAATTTTTGTTTATGCTAATTTATGCCAAAATATGCACTTAAAAGTTGGAAATATGCACAAAATATGCATTTTAAACCAAAATATGCAAATATATGCATTTTTAACCAATATATGCATTTTCACCAAAATATGCAAAAATATGCATTTTCACTAAAATATGCAAAAATAAATCGACTTTATCTGAGATTTTTTCTATAGGAGAAATTTGCTCTTTATTAAAAGTCTCAAATTCATAGATTTTTGCTTCATAAAAAGTTTCAGAAGAAATTATCGCAGATTCTAAGACATTTTGAGACATTTTTCGTATAGAAGAAATTTCAGATTCTGAGATATTTTTCGTGTAGGAAAAGTCCCAGATTCTGAGATAGAAAAGGTTGTATGACGCTTTTCATATAAAAAAGAGTCTTAAATACTAAAACATTTTATGTACAAAAAAATTCTCAGATTCTAAAACATTTTTCTTATAGAAATTATCGCAGATTCTAAGACATTCTGAGACATTTTTCATATAGAAGAAATTTCAGATTCTGAGACATTTTTCGCATAGAAAAAGTTTTCGATTTTAAGACATTTTTCGTATACGAAAAGTCCCAGATTCTGAGATAGAAAAGGTCTCATTAAAACTAAATTGTTCTACACAAATATCATGGTTTTAATAAGTAAAGAAATAGTACCTCGAGCTAGAATATCCCTACTAAAAATGTGTGTATCTTTGTCTTAAAACTTGAGTTTAATTTGTATAAAAAAAATGCTCTATTTTGTCATGCAACTTTTTACTTTCCAGTGGGGCTTCAAACTCTTGTGTGCCCACGGCCCCCGCCATACCTTAAAACGGCCCTGTTCCGGGGTCTTTAGTTCAATATTTATAAAAAAAATTTACCAATTTTATAATTGTTACACCTTTTAGCCCTCTTATTGTTAGAATCGAAATTTTTAACAACCTTATTTTAAAAAATTTGTTTTTGCAGGCAGATCTTAAATTAAAAATTTCAAGTTTATAAGACCATTATTTAAGGAATTCGAAATGGTAAATAAGTACAATTATTTACCCATGTTTACCTGTTTAGTATCGGAAATACCTAAAAGACTTTTTTCAGAATGTTTTTTTTTTCGAAAGAGGATTCCAAAAATCAAGATTATCTGACCATTATTTTAGGAGATCGAAAAAGTACCAAAGTTTACTTTTTTACCCCTTAAAATCAAAACTTTCTAAAAAGTACTTTTTTTCAGAATATTTATTTTTTCGCTAGATGATACTAACAAGGGAAGTATCTCAACCCTTATGAACCGATTTGCTTGAAACGTAAAATATATATAAAAGAGACAATTCTAAGGTTGGGGTGTCTCGGCTTATCGGCCATATCGGGGATTTAGGGGTTCAAAACATGGGTCAAAAAATGGCGAAAAAATAGTTTTTTGGATTTTTCAGCCATTTCTTTCCAAGAAACTATATGATGTTTCCATATGAGAAGAAAGGGTTTTTTAATGCCTATCCAACGCACATTGGTTCCAAATCAAAATCTAGCTGGACAAAAGTCCAAAAATTAGTGTCCTCAAAATTGGGAATTAATAGTGCTAGGGGCAAGCTAAGGGTGTGTTCTGATCAAACTAATAACCATTTTTTGGAATTAGGTCTATAACTTTGTTAAATATGCGAATGAAATAACATTTTTGGTATCCAATATTTAAAAAAAAATATATATATATATAAGTGTTTAACTAATAACATCATATTATCCATGTTACATCAATGGTTTCAAAACGGTTTATGTACAAGAAAGCTACAGATTTATACATATTCTGGACATTAATAAGAAATTTATTATCGATTTTCTTCTTACATTTTTTGTACTTTGAAGTATGTTCAATAATAACAATATTTTTGAGGACTTATGAAACTTCCGCAGCTTGCCAAAACCGAATCCAGGCATATCATGTCGAGTTACTACATACAGCTTATAGGTAATTTATTACTGAACGTTGTCATGCAGACATTTCTTGCAGGTTTTTGCAGGTTTAAATTTAATCACAGTTTTTATGAAAATAGATTTTCGCCTAAAATTTTTTTTCTAAATACAGTATCGAATTTTTGTAAGTTTTTGATAACTTTTAAGTATTATAATTATGCTTAGCTTAAATAAAGCATTAAATGTGATGTTCCCTATTAAACCGCGTCCAATTACAAACTTCGACTAAATTCAAAAATGTCCATCCGTCTGTCCGTCTGTAGAGGACACGATACAGTCCAAGATAAAAGAGCTAGACTTCCGAAGTATGGCACGAATATGTCTTATATTCCTAGGCAGGTTAAGTTCGGAAATGGATAAAATCGGAACAAGGGAACAAGTTCCCCCTTGGAGAACTAAACCAACCTAAGAAAAATCGCATTTTTTGCAGGGTTTTTTTACTTTTGCTAAGCAAATGCGACATTCTTCTAGCAGATGAAGTTCGAAATCGCAAGGGGAAGGTGCTCCCTAACGTCTCCCACCCCCCCCTCCAAAAAAAACGCCCCTGGATTTTTTTTATATTGTTTTTTTTTTACATTTTGGAGGGTATAAAAGATTCGGCACAGCCAAATGTAACACTCTCACTGGTTTTTTATTTTTTTTTTACATTTTGGAGGGTATAAAAGATTCGGCATAGCCAATTTTAACACTCTCACTTGTTTTTTTCAATTACACTTCTCGACAAAAAAATTTTTTTTTTTTAGAGATTACAAAACTTTCAAAAAATAAGTTTTTGCATTTCATATTTCTGTTCTGCATATAAACCAGTTTTGTCATTAATGAATTACTGAAATTAGAAAAAAAATAAAAAGTTGTCGATTAGTGTAATCGACTTAGAAAAATTTAAACATGTTTTTTGAACTCAGCGACCCCAAAAACATATAAAACGGTGATAAAATAATTTTGTCCAGCTAGATTTGGACTTGGAACCACTGTGCAACGGTGGCATAACCTTATAAAAATTCGGCTTCGTTAAATATTTTTTTCATGAAAATGTATAAATTTTGGGGGGTATTAATATGAAGACATAGACCTACGATATCCATATGAATACGAAATAATCTTTATTAAATTTAAGTCGACCCGTATTTTTGCCCTAGATGATATTCCTGTTAGTTCGGAAGTTATCAAAATTTTCCCGAAGGTCCACATGGTTTCATAAGGGGACAACGAAATTTTTAAACACCGATATGGCCGATAAGCCGAGACACCCCAACCTTAAAATCGTCTCTATAATATATATTTTAAGTTTCAGGCAAATCGGTTCATAAGGGTTGAGATACTTCCCTTGTAAGTTCCGAATTTCAAGTTTCTAGAATCATTGTTACGAGAAGTAAAAATAAGTACCAAAGAATTAGTTCTTTCCCCTTTTTACCCCAAAAAAGGAGGATCCTACATTTCAAAAATCATGATTTTATGACCATTATTTTCGAAAATCGCAAAAGTATCAAAGTATACTTTTTTACCATCTTTAAATCGAAACTTTCCAAAAAGTACTTTTCTATATATGTTTTTAGCTGAATGATCCTACTTTCAAAATTTCAAGTTTCTAGAACCATTATTTCTAGATATAGAAAAAGTACCAAATAACCAATTTTTACACCATTAAAATTGGAATTACAAAAATAATCATCTTCAGATTGATTTTTTTGCTGAAGGGTCCAATATTTTAAATTTTATGTTTTAATTATCAATATTTTAGTCAAAAAAAGTACCAAAGTACACTAATTTAGCCCTTTGTTGCCTTCTTAAAACCGAAATTTACAAACTACTACTTTCGGAATGTTTATTCCGCTGAAGAATCCTACATTATTTGAAGTATATATTTTTCTTGAATTTTACCAAATTTACCCCAAATTAGAAAACCTTGTTATATTTCTAATTAAGTTTTAACGCAAAATCTACTAATAAAATCAGTTTACAAAGAATTTCAATTAAAATTTCCTTCTAAAATAACAAACAAATATTAGGCCTTTTGTGGTCAAAGGTCATTTAAACCAAAAAACAAAATAATTGCAAATTGTTAAAAAAAAAAAAAAAATATTTTTGTGCATTGTTGTTGTTGATTATTTTTAATGGTCAAAAATATCAAATATCATACACTCTGAGTGCTGTAAGCCAAATACATTTCAAAAAAAAAAAAAAAAAAATAATAATTGTAAGCCTTTTCAACTATATAACCTTCGATTTTTTATTTTTTTTGCTTAACTTACTTCTGTTGTCCAAGTTGACTTCAATTTAAACACCTAACCAAAAAAAAAAAAAAAAAATTTCAAAAAAATAACATTGTTTATTTAACCGGTCATAATTTTCACAAATAAGGACCCACCTGTTGTGTTCAAAAACACAAAATATTTGTCTATATAAAAAAGCAATGAAATTGTAGTTAACTGAAAATAAAAACCCCAAAAACCTCTAACATACATCAACATTTTGATCTAAAAAAATAAAAAAAAAAAAATAAAATCATATATAGTGAACGCGCTATTGAACCCACACACATTGTTTGTATTTTTTTTAAATGGTATTTTCTGAACAATTTTCGGTTAAAAGAAAAACTTCGACCACATTTAATATTTTTTTATTTATTTTTTTAGGTAATTAAATTCAACAAAAGGAACGCAACTTTGCCAAACAAACGCCATAGTTATAAAAAAAAGACTAAAACATGTACACCTTTTTAAAGCGGCAACTAAACTAACAAAAAAACATTTTTGGAACATAACCGAGACTTTTATATAGAGTGGTATGTATGTACAAAAAAAAAAAGACATATAGACGCTGCAAGGTACAAAACAGGGAAGGATTTCTAAGGAAAAAACTTTAATTAAAAAAAAAATATCTTGTTTTCACTTAAGTCGCATTAAGATTTTTCTTTCACAAAACAAAAGACTTAAGAAACATACTTTTTTTTTAAAAAAAAAATTAAAAAAAAAAACTTTTCCTTTGCTATAAATGTTGGAAAATTAAGCAACTTATTATGATTTTTGGAGTTAAGTTGTACAATCCTAAAAAATGGCATGCTTTAGTCCCCTGGGTCAAAGTACAGGTCTTTAAAAGTCTTTAGACATACAAAATTTTGTATTACAAATGTTTAATTTTCTTACGAAAAATACAAAAAAATCTGTTAAAAAATGGCGCCTTTTTTAGAGATTCGTTTAGTTCTTAAAGGGGTAACTTTTTTACCCCTGGTCTGATTTTTCCCAATTCCAAACTCAAGCAGCCTATGACCATAAAACATATTCGTGCTAAACCTCAGTACTGCTGAGTCAGCAGTCTAGCTCTTTTAGTTTGGACTGCATCGGGGTTTTCACAGACAGACGGGAGAAGGGCATTATACAGGGACATTACACACGGAATGGTAAAGTAAATATACCCCCATACTGTGGTATAAACATTGAGAAAAAAACTTTTGGGTTAACAAAACTTCACACTATTTCGATCCCCATTATATTTCATTTTGTTCCCTGTTCCATTTCGTCCCATATAGGTTTTATTTGTTAAAAAAAAATTTAAAAAGTTAAATCAAAAAATTGTACTCCCTTGAAATCTATGGGTTTATTCATAATAACTGAAAAACATATCGCTCACTTACTTGTAGAACATTTTAATTAAAAAAACGTGATTTTTTGAGTTAATGATGCAGAATCATTTGTTATATCTTTATATTGTGTCAAAAATTCACTTTAATATCTTTTAAACTCGATGCAAGATACAAAATTTCAAGTTTACAAAACCAATACTTTAGAAGATCGAAAAAGTACCAAAGTACACTTCTATTCTCATAGAAAAAAAATTTCTAAAAAGTACTTTTTGTCAGAATGTTTTATCCCTGGATACTCCTACCTTCCAAACTTCAAGTTTTTATAACTCTTATTTTAGGAAATGAAACAATTATATTTTTTTGGGCATTTTACCGTATTAAAATCCGAATTTGCCACAAGTACTTTTTTCAGGATTTTTTTTTTGCGGTAAGACCCAACATTTAAATTTAAAATTTTTTATGATCATTATTTCAGGAGATTAAAAAGGTACCAAAGTACACAACTTTTTAAATTTTCTCCACCTCTGAGCTTGGAAATTCCAAAAAGTACTTTCTTAAGAACTTTTTTTGCGGGAGGATTCTATATTCAGTTTAAAGATTCTATGACCAATATTTCAGGAAATATGAAAGGTACCAAAGTATACTTTTTTATCCTCTTAGGAAAAAGTACATTCAAATCGGAATTTCAAAAAAGTACTTTTTTTTAGAATCTGTTCTTTGGTACTTTTTTTATACCCTCTGTATATATAAGTTTGTCATTCCGTTTGTAACACCTCGAAATAATGGTCTAGGACCCCATAAAGTATGATCCTCGATCGATTCTAAGACGATCTAGCGATGTCCGTCCGTCTGTCTGTCCGTCTGTCTGTCTGTTGAAAACACGCAAACTTTTGAAAGACTTTATGGAGGCTTCTGAAGTCAAGCATATATGTTCGGCATTTACCTGGTCAGGTTGGTATTGCAATCCAGCAAAAACGGTCAAGTAATTCAATGTTTTCACGTTAAAAATGTCCTATTCTTCAAAAAGGACATTGTGGAGGGTATTCATAGATTCGGCCAAATCGAATTTAACTTTTCTACTTGTTATCACCTGAAATAATGCCCATAGAAACTTTAAATAAAACTTCTTCCATGCCCCCATTTGTGGGCATGGAACAAAAATTAAATAATGATAAAATTTTATTTTTTTAAGTGCAACACCGTCGGACCAAAAAAAAAAAATGCACGCCAAATTGTTTCACTGATTCTTCATAATAAGACAATGAATTCTTTTATTAGATCAATGATTCTTTTTATAATCGCTATGATTTTTTTCATAAAATTTATGACAAATTTCATTTACATTTAACAAAATAATCATTAACTTTATAAATTTTCTTAATATGAAACTTCATTATTGCAATGAAATTTTTCATCAATTTTATGAAAAAAATTTATTAATCTATTGAAAAAAAAGAAGCATTGGCTCAATTCTAATAATTTTTTCATAGCCTATATGAACATTTTCATATGTATAACACCGTCCGACAGCCATTATTAAACATGAACCGGGTGACATACGTCTGAAAGTAGAGATAAAATGGAGTAAAACTGCATTTACAGTTTTTTATTTCGTGATTCTGTTTCCTTTTAAAAGGACTTCAAAGTTTTACAGGATACATATAGTAAAATATTTTTTGAAATATTTGAGCTTGTCCTAGAATGACACTGGTGAGGGCAAATGAAGGAGGAGGATCTCCCCTAAGTTTCCCATTTTTTTTATTGTGCCATATCAGGATAAAATAATGTAAATAAAGTGATTCGAAAACTGTATCAAAATATTTTGTTGAAATTTTTTAATTATATTTAAGGACAAATTTTTAAAAGGACTTAACTTACCTCCTTTTTCCTGATATGTAAAAATTATAAAATAGGAAAATTAGGGGAGATCCTCCTTTTTCATTTCACTAGTGGCATTCTAGGACAAGTACAAATATTAAGAAAATATTTTATTAAATTTAGTCCTCTAAAACTTTAAAGTCCTTTTAAAAGGAAACAGGATTACGAATCGAAAAACTGTAAATGCAGTTTTACACATTTAGTCTCTAGTTTCAAACGTATATTATCCAGTTCGTGTTTAATGACTTTTTTTGATTTTTGTCGGACGGTGTAATGAACAAAATTCTTTCTTGTAGATTCTTAGACAGTATTTCCAAAAGAAAAGGTTACGATTCTTGGACATTTCCCCTACAAAAAATTTCAGATCAATTTTTCTAGAAAGTTAATGTCAGATTTTGAAACATTTTGTTTAAGAAAAAGTCTCAGATTTTCCGTAATTTTTTTTGTATATAAAAAGTTTAAGATTTTGAGAATTATTTTCTAATGCTAAAGTCTTAAATTCTCTAAAAAGCTTCTACTTATAAAGTTTAAAAAATTTCTGAAGAAAAAGTCTTAGATTCTAAAACACGCTGCAATAAGAAAAAGTGTTGTATTCTGAAGTTATGATTCTGAGGAACTTCTGCTCTCAAATTCTGATTTTTTTTGTACAAAAAAAATTGTCAAAATCGGAGAAAACTTTTTTATAGAAATAGTCTCCGACCCTGATATATTAAAATAAAAATAGCAGATTTGGAGGAATTTTTACTACCAGATACTAACACATTGTTCATCTAAAAAGGACACTTATTTCGAAGCAGTTTTATACCCTCCAGGAGCCCCCGTAGGCTAGTTGGTAGCGTGATAGCCTTTGAACGTGGGGGTCGTGGGTTCGATTCCCACCAGAACCTTTGGTTTTTTACCATATCTTTGACTTGCGAATGGTACAAATTTAAATCTTCTTTATTATCATTACGAACAACAAAAAAATAAAATTACGCATATCCTTTGTTCTTATCCGTGAGCTATTTTCTTGAGTATTATTGAGTTCATACAAACAAACCTTTATAGTTTTCCCGAATTCTCCATTTTTCTGGGACACTTATAATTATTTTCGTAAAAACCTTATTTGGACTATGATCATTAAAAAATTACCAAAGGCCAGTCGTTCTCCGATTTTAGATATATTGAAAAAAGTGGGGATAGACAATTTTTTCCCGTAAAACCCTTAGTTGGACTATGACGAACGTTTACAAAAAATAGCCAAATCAATCTTGCCGTTCTTCTATTTTAAATATTTATATCGTAAAAAAGTGGGCTTGAAAAATTTTTATTTCCTTCTAAACCTAAGTTGGAATATGACGAACATTTAAAAAAAAGTTTAGCTAAACCGATTTAAGATATATCGTAAAAGGAGGCGTAAAAGTGGGCGTGGTTAATATGTTTTCCGTAAACACCTAACACGAACATTTAAAAAAATATAATTCAAATCGCTACAGCCGTTGTCAAGTGATGTGATTACCAATGAACGGCATTTAATTTTTATAGATCGAATTTTAGATAAATCGAAAAAAGCGTAGGCAGACAACCTTTCTTACCGTTAAATTTATTTAAATTTAACCAATTCAGTACAACCATTCTAAAGTTATGCAATTTTATATGTATCGAAAAGGGGGCGAATAAATAGAAAATTAGTCTTTCCGAAAAGCAAAATTAGTCAACTTGATCCAGCCGTTCTACGATTTAAAATATACATATCGGAAAAAGTGAGTGTAAAAGTAGGCGTGGGCAATTTTTCTTTCCTTAAAAATCGTTTGCGGACTATAATCAAATCGGTCTAGCTGGTCTGGTTTTTACGATACATAGAAAAAATTGGGTGTGGGCAATTTTCTTTGCCGTAAAAAACTTAGTTAAATTATGACGAAAATTTTCAACAAAAATTAGCCAAAGTGGGCGTGGTCAATTTCTTTTTTACTAAAAATCAAAGTTTCTTTTTTATATAAATCGAACTAATGGGCGTAAAAGTGGGCGTGGTCGATTTTTCTTTCAGTAAAATTTAAATTGTGGCACAACGAACGTTTAATTAAAAAATTCGCCAATTCGGTTCAGGCGTTTTCCGATTTTAGATAAATCGAAAAAAGTGGGCGTAAAAGTGGGCGTGGTCAATTTTTCTTTACGTAAAAACCTAAGTTGGGCTATGACGAACATTTCAAAAAAAAAATTGTCCAAATCGGTTTAGCCGTTCTCAACTGATGCTGTTACCAACGAACGACAATTGATTTTTATTTATATAGATTAGTTGTAAATTAATAGAATGAATATATAAAAATAATTGGTCATGCACAGAAAAAAATATGGAGGATATAAATTCGAGTAATCACTTGTTTAAAAACAAAAATTGAGTGATTTGTTAATTGACGCAATTAAAAATTTACTTAAAAATTTTAAAAATAATTTAAGTAAATAATTTAATAAAAATTTAATAGTTATTTAAATTTTTTTAAACTTAAAAAAAAAATAAATAGATAAATTTTGAGTAAATTTTTAATTGTGTCAATTAAAAATTTACTCAAGTTTTTTTTTAAACATTTGAACAGTTCATGCGAATAAGGACGAAAAGACCATTTGTATAATTTTACAAATGACGATAAAAACGCAGGAAAGGGTTTAAAACTTATATTTTTGTGACCTTTTTTCCATTAATGGATTAGTGCATTATGCAAAAATGTTGGAAAAAATATTAGTTTTAGCCGTTTCATGCGTTTTTATCGTCATATGTAAAATAATACAAATGGTCTATTCGGCCTTATTCGCATGAACTGTTTATTTAATAAATTTGTATTAAAAATTTACTCAATACTATTTAATCGTTTACTGGTGCAAAATTTAGTAATTTTTTACTCAATAGTATTAAAAATTTGCTCAAATATATTTTTATTTTTTCTGCGTGTGTGTACCCTCCAGCCATAATATCTAGGACATTTTCAATCCGTGTGTAACACATTTAAAAATTTGTCCTTGATTTATTAAGATATGCTAGGGATGTTCATCTGCCCGTGCATCTGTGGAAAGCACGATGCAGTCTAAAAAAGAGTTAGACTATTGAAGTTTGGCGAGAATATTTTTAATGGTCATAGGCTGGGTAAGTTTGTAAATGGGCAAAATAAGGCAAAAAAATCAACAAAACCAAAAACCAATCTTTGTAAAAAAAATTAAACATGTTTTATGTCAGAATTGTTTAAAACATTCACAGTGTATTAAAAAATTTATTTATTTTGGTTCGCCCATTTTTGTGGGCGTGGACATAAAAAATAATTTAAATAATTAAGTAAATTTTTTATTGAAAAAAAAAGTTATAACAATATAACAAATATGGCCTCTGTTCTGTCTTTCACAACTTTTCAATTCACATGAAAATTTCAGAATCACATGAAATCAAGTTTAGTGTTTTATTGATCACGTTTTCATTCGAAGTTGAAATCGAATAATTTAAATTTAAAAAATTATAAGGAAAAAAGCGCATTCGTTTTACTTTCACAAAATTTTATTTATGTGAAACAAAACGAAAAAGAAATTCGGATGTGAAATCTAGAACACCAAAAAAATTCGGAAATTTTCACTTTCACATTTTTTATGTGAATTACTTTTTTTGGAACAGCGGCCATAATAATAAATAAATTTGTTAACATTTATATAAACGAGTTTGTGTCTTAAGTCTTTTGTTTTTGGAAGAAAAAATTCTTAAATATTTAACTTTGTCAAGCGCTAAAGTTTTTTTGTTTGTCTAGAGCTATACCTTCGTTGGTTATATTTGCAATAAAAGCTTTTATTCAGAATTTCATATCCAACTCCTGGGTAACCTTCTCCAAAAGCGGCATTTAAGGAGCCGTAAAAAAAACAAAACAAAAACTAGAGCACATGTTGTTTTGTTGACTTAGGTTATGTTAAGAAAGCTGAAGCAGTAAAAACAAAAATAACTACAACACTAAAGCATGAGCTATATAACTTGTATATCTACTGTGGTTGGTACCTTACAACCAAATAAAATTCCTAAGGATTTTTATTTGGATTAGCTGGCGTATTTTTGCTATTTTTTTTTTGTAGTTTTTTTATGTGTAGGTAGCATTAGAAGTTTGATAGAAGACAACAGCAAAAATATTGGTAATTGCACGATTTAGTATGTGCCAACTTTGGATTTAGTATGTGCCACAAACAAACCTACAACAGCAACAACACAAAAAAAAACTTCAACAATCATGTTTTCAAACACCGTATCTTTAGGTCTTTTTGTTGTAGTTGTTTGATGGTGGTTTGTGTGTTACAATTCACAAAAAAAAAGACAAACAGCAAAAGCTTCTCTAAACTATGTTAGTTTTCTTTTTTTTTATATTTTTTGTAATTTTTTTTTTTGTTCATGTATATTGACAAGCAACGAGGTGGACATCAGGAATTTTTGTACATCTAGCTTTACATTTGTAGAGGATTTTTTTTTGAAGATTTTTTTTTTTTTTGGGTATTTCATATTCTTATTTTGAAGATCTTAAGCGGCCCCCCATTTGGTTATGATCATATTAAATACGATTAAATTTTTTATTTAACGTTTTTTGTATTTGTGTCCTTATTTTTATCTGACCAAAACTAAATAAATGTATTTTAATTATGCATAAAAAAAATATTATTTCTTATTTTTTTGGTAAGGTTTTCTTAGTTATTGGTAGTTGTTAAATTTCTGAGAAACCCAATAAATTTAAGATTTAAGGTAAGGATTTTTTTGGGTTTTTCATTGTAGGGGTTTCTTGTGTATGTTTGTTTGTGGCTGGTTATAAATTGTCGTGTTTTAAGATAATTGTCTGGTTATTGTTAATGTAAGATTCTTCTCCCTGACTGGAGTGCTTTAGTTTACATTGTAACTAAAAGAAATTATAGGATACAATATATAAGACACAAAACAAAAAAAATGCTTTGAAGAAATATTTGCTCATCACGTTTAAAGATTTCTATTTTTTTTTCGGGGGGAGATTTTTTCTATAAATATATATAGGGAATTCTAATGCAATTGTTTCGTTGTAAAAATGAGAAATTTTGTTGTAAACATTGAAAAACAATTGAACACTTCAAGCGAATAAGAACAAATAACACCGCTCTACAAATCTGAGGTTTGTCGCTGCGTTTTGAATGAAACCAAAAAAAGTTTATAGATTTTGGTTTCCCGATTCCAAAACGGTCACACAAATTTTTCTATCACGTCACAATTTTAAAAAAATCGCGTTTAAAATGTTAAAAAAGGCCCATTTTGTCCATTTTTGAGCGACTATAAAATAATATCCTGACATGCGAATGACTTAATATTAAGCTCATTCGAAAGTGCGTAATTTTCTCTTTAAGACAAAATCAAATTTTCTTGGAATTTAATTTTTTTTTTGGAATTTATTTAAATCTAATATTTACGTGTGTATTTGTATGGAAATTTGTTAAAAAACACTGTGTAAATAAACTAAATATTTTAAAAATAGAAGGTTTTTTGTTAATGATTTTTTTACCATTTTAGAAAATTAAATTCCAAGAACATTTTATCTTGTCTTATAGAGAAAATTACTTTTGATTGAGCTTTATACCAAGTCAATCGCATGTCAGGATCTTATATTATAAGCTTTCAAAAATACCCCAACAGCACTTTAACCGCGAACAACTCAAAATCCTGAAGTGATAGACATATTTGGGTAGCAGATTTGGAATCAGCGCAACAAACACTACCTAAATAACTTACCAGAATCCAAAACGCATTTTCATGTTGAGCTGTGTAATCAACTTGTATAATTTTACAGGGGACAACAAAAATGCAGGAAACTGTTTAATACTAATATGTTTGTCAACTTTTTTGCATTAGCATTCAAATTTTAATTTACATCTACCCATATACAAAATTTTAGTTAAGTATTCGAAAAAAACTTAACAAAAATCGGACTTCAACTTTTGCTTAAATGGAAAAAGAACGTATATCCAAAAAAACGTATTGAAATTCGAATAAAAATGTCTTATTTTGCAAAAGATTTTGACAACATTTTTATGAGACTTGCTAAACTTGAAGAACTATTGTTGGTATTTGTTTGTAACACTTTAAGGATTTCAAGGATAGACTTTTTGAGGATTGCAAGGATAAACTTTTTATACCCTCCAACTACAGTATGGGGGTATACTCCGTTTGTCATTCCGTGTGTAACGCATCGAAATATCGGTCGGGGACCCCAGAAAGTATATATATTATTGATCAGTGATCGATTCTAAGACATTCTAGCGATGTCCGTCCGTCTGTAGTTAACACAATACAGTCCAAAATAAAAGAGCTAGACTCCTCAAGTTTGGCACGAATATGTCTTTTAGTCCTAGGCAGGTCAAGTTCGGAAATGGGCAAAATCGGACTAGGGGGAAAAAGTTCCCCCTTGAACAACTAAACCAACCTCTGAAAAATACAGTTTATATACCCTCCAACTACAGTATAGGGGTATCCTCACTTTGTCATTCCGTGTATATTTATTATCAGTGATCGATTCTAAGACATTCTAGCGATGTCCGTCCGTCTGTCCGTCCGACTGTCCATCTGTAGTTAACACGATGCAGTCCAAAATAAAAGAGCTAGAATCCCGACATTTGTCACCAATATATCTTATGTTCCTAGGCAGGTTAAGTTCGTAAAGAGCTAGAATCCCGACATTTGGCACCAATATGTCTTATGTTCATAGGCAGTTTAAGTTCGTAAAAGAGTAAAATCGGACCAGGGGGAACTTGTTGAACTTGAAGAACTAAACCAACCTATGAAAAATATAATTTTTTTACATGATTTTTTGTATTTTTGTTAAACAAATGCAACATTTTTATGCTACAAGAAGTTCAAAGTCCTACATTTGGACCCTGAGAATTAGAAAATGTCGTTTTTTTCGGTCCGCTCCCCATTTATGGGCGTGGAATATTTTTTTTTTAATTATGATGAACTTTTATTTCTTTAGTGCAAAAAGCATAAGACTGAATTTTGAAACAAATTACCACAACCGACCCCCCCAGAAAAAAATAAAACGACCCTGCAATTTTTTTTTTATTTTTTTTGCTTGTTGGAGGGTATAAAAGATTCGGTACAGACGAATTTAACACTCTTACTTGTTTTACATGATTTTTTGTCTTTTTGTTTAACAAATGTAACATTTTTATGCTACAAGAAGTTCAAAGTCCTGTATTTTGACCCTGAGAATTAGAAAATGTCGTTTTTTCGGTCCGCCCCCTTTTTATGTGCGTAGAATAAAAAAAAAAAATTAATTATGATAAACTTGCATTTTAAAATTCATTCGAGAGGGTATTTGCCACCCCCCTCCCATCACCACGACCCCCCCAAAAAAATTAAACGCCCCTGCATTTTTGTTTATTTTTTTTTGCATATTGGAGGGTATAAAAGATTCGGCACAGCCGAATTTAATACTCTTACTTGTTTTTCTTAATTTCAGGTGGATGATCCTATGTTCCAAAAATCCAGTTTATATGACCATTAAAAAGTACAAAACAAGTAAGAAAATTATAGTCTTTTAAGACCGACCATATAATACCCTACACCAGTGTTTCCCGGAAAATGGGTACCAAGTCCAAATATGGACCAACTGGGTATCATTTGTCAAATCTTTAATAAGTGTAGAAAACACTCACATACCAAATTTGAGTGAAATTGGCTTATATTTGTTGCAAATAAACCGCTTTTAGTAAAATCGGGAGAAATTTTCATATGGGGCCTAATTCCAAAAATGGTCCGATTATAATCAGATTTTTGGGTTATTAAAGTATGCGTTAAACACACACAAACAAAATTTTAATCAAATACTTTCTATTTTCATCAAATTTTATAGATTTATGTGAATATCGGGAGGGTGGCTTGTATGGGGGCTACAAGAAGAACTGGTCCGATTCGTTTGAAATTCAGAACGGTGATTTGTGAATACAAAAAACGTTTACTAGCCAAATTTTGAAAGGATATCTATTAAAATACGGTTGTTAGGGACATTTGACCTAAATTTAAAAGGGACGTTTGTATGGGGGCTAGGTCAACACATGTACCGATGATTTCCAATTTCAATAGCTACCATCCTTGGGTCAAAAGAAGCTTAAGTTTCAAATTTCAGACAAATCGGTTAAAAATTGCGACCTGGATCGTGCGCACAACGTTAACATGGACGGACGGACAGACGGACGGACATCGCTAAATCGGTTCAAAAAGTGATTCTGAGTCGATCTGTATACTTAAAAGTGGGTCTATGACCAATATTTCGGGTAGTTACAAACATCAGCACAAACTCATTATACCCTGTACCACAGAGTGGTGTAGGGTATAAAAAGTGTTTAACGGTCTTAGAATTGAAATTTTCAAAAAGTACTTTTGTCAGTTTGTTTCTAAAACCATTATTTCAGGACATGGAAAAAGTACCAAATCACAAATGCGAACAGTTTTTACCTCATTAAAATCTTTTTTAGAATGTTTTCTTTTGTGATGAAGGGTCCTATACCAAAGAGTAACACAGACCGGTTTGCCCCTTATAATCGGAATTTAAAAAATGTCCTTTTTTCAGAACACATCAGGAAAAACTTTGGACATTTTCTGATTCAAAAATGTGGCATTTGCTAAAATTTTGATTAATTTTTATTAAAAAATAAAGTTTTTTTAATTCGGCTACTTAAAACTTTAATATTCTCATTGAATTATTTTGAAGAACATTTTTTTTCTGTTTAACGAAAATACAAAAATCTTCACAGGTTGATTTAGTTTTTCAAGGTGGAATTTTTCTCTGTAAGTAGATAGATGATGTGAAATGCCTTATATGTACGTTATTATATGGTTTTTCTTTGTAAAGTATTTGAAGTGACTTTTTGTGTCTTTGTTAATCAAAGGGGTCATCGAAGACGAAACTTATATATCGTCGAACTATATTCAATAAATGCCAACTCGAAAAAGCTTACTTTTCAGGAGAGCTAAAAAACTAGTTATTTTGCATATTATTGCAAAAATAAACAATGTACCTTCCATAAGATGGTTTAAATGTTCTAAACAATTTTTACCTATGCCAAAAATTTCATATTTTGCACTGGTTTGTGTATTTTTTTGAGATGGCATTTATTACTATATCAAAAAACAAATATTTTTTTAGAGTTGGCATATTTTGTCGGAAACTAAAAATAATTTTTTTTTTGAAAAATTTTTATAATTTTTTTTTTTTTTTTGGATTTTGTTTTCCTTAGTGCGGTAATTGCAAAAACTAAAAAAAAATTTAAAATCTTTTCATATTTTTAAAAGTTACTAGCTCCGAAAGCGTTTTAATTTCAGGGTGGTCAACTTTGGCACTCTGTAACTCACGCTTTATTGTAAAAGGCTCACTCCAAACTAGCTATTTTGAAAGCTTATATCATTGACTTTATTTGCCCCACTCATAATGTTTTAATCTGATAAATAGTTTGAAAGTTACATATATATAAGCATTTTTTCTTTTGCAAACACTATTTACCGATATTTTCAAAATGGCAATATCTCGAAAACTAGGCATTAGATATCAAAATCTTTACCAGATTCGTGTTCAGAAATGCAAATGCAATAAGATATGTGGTCTAATTTTTTTTAAAAAAAATTTTGAAAAATTTTTGTAAATTTACAATGGGAGTTGGCATTTATTTTCACCAAAAAAATATGTACTTTGAGTTAGCAGAATAACAAAAATGGATGTAAAACGACAAAAAATTATTTTTTTGATCTGAAATTTTTACCACAGAAGGGTATTGCATAGGGGAGCTATTTTCCATCGGAAACTCATTTCGGTCAAATTTGAGTTGGCATATTTTGAATATAGGTTCACGATATATTTATACCCTACACCACTCTGTGGTACAGGGTATATTGAGTTTGTGCTGATGTTTGTAACTACCCGAAATATTGGTCCTAGACCTACCTTCAAGCATACCGATCGACTCAGAATCACTTTTTGAGTCGATTTAGCGATGTCCGTCCGTCCGTCCGTCTGTCCGTCCGTCCGTCCGTCCGTCTGTCCATCTATCGGTTTAAGCACGATACAGGTCGCAATTTTCAACCAATTACACTTGAAATTTGAAACTTAAGCATCTTTTGGCCCAAGGACGAAGCCTATTGAAATTGAAAAAAAATCGGTCCATGGTAAGACCTAGCCCCCATACAAACGCCCCCTTTGGATTTGGCTTAAATGACTCTAATAACTGTATTTTAATAGATATCACTTTGAAATTTTACAGGTAATCAAATTTTGTATGCACAAATCATCATTCCAAATTTCAAAGGAATCGTGTCAGTCCTTCTGGTAGTCCCCATACAAACCACCTTCCCGATATTCACATAATTCCCTCAAAATTCATAAAAATGGAAATATTTGATAAAAAAATTATTTTTAGGTGTTAAAGGTGTACTTTATTAACCAAATCAAATTGGAATATAATTGGGCCATTTTTGGACTTAGTCCCCCATATCAAAATTTCGACCGATTTTCAGTTAAATCGGTCTATTGGCAAAAAAATAAACCAATTCCACTAAAATTTGATCTGTGTGTGTTTTCTACACTAAATAAAGATCTAACAAAAGATAGATCCAATCGGTCCATGTTTAGACTTTAGACCCATTTTCCGGAAAACACTGGTGTAGGGTATCATATGGTCGGTCTTGACCGACTGTAACTTTCTTACTTGTTTTTTTTGGGATTTAAAAAAAAATGCTTTGAACAATTTTTTTTTTTTATAAAATAAATCAGTTGATAACTTTAAAGCTATGTTGATACAATATTTGTTCAATTGTTATACGACTTAGGTATACATATTTTTTTTATTACTTTATTAATATTTAAACTCATCTGTCCTTAATTCCAAACAATATTTATGATTTAAAAACTATACGTGTGCTAACAAGTACGTGTCTTGAGTCGTTTGAATTTTAGAATTTTTATACAAAATTGTTTATAAAATTTTTTAGTAAAAAAAAATATTTATTTAAATTTTTCGTATTATTTTATAGTAGTATTAAAACTATTTGATTGAAGTATTATTTTAGCTCGAGGCTCAAAAATATTTCTGTTTATGATATTGTCATAATAGATTATTTTTAATTTATTGCTTTAAAAAAAGTTACTCATCTCGTAGTATATCTGTACTGAGCAGTTTCACCCCCAATAAGGGATAGTGAACAGATTTTAGAGAACCATTGTTGGTCAATTAAACATCAAACCAGACATAATATTTCATATAATTCACAAGTAAAATGAGAAATACTATTGTGAAGGTCCAAAATCTGTTGTCCAACAAAAATACTTAACTCGTTTAAAGCAAACATTTTTTGAAGGGCTTACTGCAAAAACTTGATAAGCAACATTTAATTTTTTTGTGTTTTTTGCCTTCTAATGATGTTTCATTGACAGATTTTTTTTCAGAAGTCTTGCTTAATCCCTTCGTACAAGTATCTTGAGAATGAAAGTTCGGCAAAAGTTCTATTTTCTACATTATTTCAAAAGTTTTTAAGCAAAAACTAACATAAAATAAAATGTTGCTTATCGAGTTTTTACCATTAGCCCTTCATATATACTAATCCACCACCGGTGAATAATAATAATTAATAATAATTGTGTTGCTGTTATTTAACAAAAACAACAGTACCTAACCAAACAATAGTGTTGGTAAGATAAGTCGTACTAAACTTCGTGTTAAATGTTGTATTAAAACTTTAAATTCTCTGTCATTAGTTTACCTACCACATTCTTTCTTAAAACAACAAATATATGTTATTTATAAATAATAAATTTATCATATCAAAAATTAATTTGTACAATTTCAAATCTTGTAATTTTATCTCTTCAAAAAAATTTACAAAAAAAAAGTAACAAAATAAATTCTTGTTATTTTTTTTTATCTCGCATTATTGAAAATTAAAAAAAATATTTCGTATTTTTTTTTGTTTCTTAAACATGTCGATCTTAATCATTTATCATATAGAATAGTCAATTTTTTTTTTGTCAGAAATATTTCAAAAAAATGTAGCATAACTAATGCAACGACTACAAAGTATAAATGGTGGTAACACTACCATAACACCAAGTGGATATCATTACAAATAGCCCTATACAGAGTAAAACACCATATAAAGCCACTGGACGGACAGCTAGATGCAAAAACCAAAACAGAAATATATATTTTTACAACAGAAACATTTAGTTGGGTAACCATGTTAGTAGCCACTGGTGATCCGGTTTTAAAAACATTTCGGATAATAACGCAAGTGGTAACGCTAATCAACAGCTTATGGTTTTTGATACAAACATTTTTAGATTTTTTGCCTAAAGATTTTTTTTTATATATTTTTGGTTTTCAGACATTTTAAATGAAAAAAATAAAAATATATTTTGTATTAACCACAAAACACCATCATCTATCGAAGTACACTCAAAAAAATTTCGGATTACAAATTTTTAAATTTTGGGTGTTTACTAGATATTAAAATATGAAAAAAAAAAAATAAATAGTATAGAAAAAGTTTTAGATTCTAAGACAACACACGTATAGTGATATCAGATTCTGAGATATTTTTTGTATAGAAAAAGTCTCAGATTCTGAGACATTTTTCGTAGAGAAAAATTCTCAGATTTTAAAACATTTTTCGTATAGAAACATTCTCATATTCTGAGACATGTTTCGTATAGACAAATTCTCTGATTCTGACACATTTTTCGTTTAAAAGTATTCTCAGATTCTGAGACATTTTTCGTATAGAAAAATTCTTTGATCCGGAAACATTTTTCGTATAGAAAAATTATCAGATCCGGAGATATTTTTCGTCTAGAAACAGACTCTGATTCTAAAACATTTTTCGTATAGAAAAGTCTCAGATTCTGAGACATTTTTCGTATAGAAAAATTCTTTGATCCGGAAACATTTTTCGTATGGAAAAATTCTCAGATCCGGAGACATTTTTCGTGTAGAAACAGACTCTGATTCTAAAACATTTTTCGTATAGAAAGTTTCAGATTCTGGGATATTTTTCGTATAGAAAAATTCTCTGATTCTGAGACATTTTTCGTATAAAAGTATTCTCAGATTCTGAGACATTTTTCGTATAGAAAAATTCGCAGATTCTGAGAAATTCTCAAATTCTGAGACATTTTTCGTATAGAAAAAGTGTCAGATTCTAAGACATTTTGCGTATAGAAAAATTCTCAGATTCTGAGAAATTCTCAAATTTTGAGACATATTTTGTATAGAAAAATTCTCAGATTCTGAGACATTTCGAATAGAAAAATTCTCAGACTCTGAGAGATTTTTCTATACGAAAAATGTCTCAAAATCTGAGAGATTTTCTATATGAAAAATGTCTCAGATTCTGAGAGATTTTTCGTCTAGAAAAATTCTCAGATTCTGCGACATTTTTCGTATAGAAAATCTCTCAGATTTTGAGACATTTTTCATATAGAAAATGCTCAGATTCTGAGACACTTTACCAGTCTCAGAATCTGAGAATTTTTCTATACGAAAAATGTATCAGAATCTAAGAATTTTTCTATACGCAAAATGTCTTGGAATCTGAGAATTTTTCTTTACGAAATATGTGTCAGAATCTGAGAATTTTTCTATACGAAAAATGTCTTGGAATCTGAGGATTTTTCTTTACGAAAAATGTGTCAGAATCTGAGAATTTTTCTATACGAAAATTGTCTCAGAATCTGAGCATTTTCTATACGAAAAATGTCTCAAAATCTGAGAGATTTTCTATACGAAAAATGTCTCAGATTTTGAGACTTTTCTTGTCATTTTACAAAATCTGAGAATTTTTCTATACCAAAAATGTCTCAGAATCTGAGAATTTTTCTTTACGCAAAATGTCTTAGAATCTGAAAATTTTTCTATACGAAAAATGTCTCAGAATTTGAGAATTTCTCAGAATCTGAGAATTTTTCTATACGAAAAATGTCTCAATATCTTAGAAAACTTTTATACAAAAAGTGTCTCAGAATCTGAGAATTTTTTTTATACGAAAAATGTCTTGGAATCTGAGGATTTTTTTTTACGAAAAATGTTTCAGAATCTGAGAATTTTTCTATACGAAAAGTGTCTCAGAATCTAAGCATTTTCTATACGAAAAATGTCTCAAATTCTGAGAGATTTTCTATTCGAAAAAAGAGACATTTTTCGTATAGAAAAATTTTCAGATTCTGAGACATTTTCGTATAGAACAATTGTCAGTTTCTTAGACATTTTGCGTATAGAAAAGGTGTCAGATTCTGAGATATTTTTCGTTTAGAATAAGTCACGGATTCTGTGACATTTTTCGTAGAGAAAAATTCTCAGATTTTAAAAAATTTTTCGTATAGAAAATTTCTCGGATTGTGGGCCATTTTTCATATAGAAATATTCTCAAATTCTAAGACATTTTTCGTATAGAAAAATTCATTTACATTTCAAAAATTCAGATACTTTTTTCGTATAGGGAACTTCTCAGATTCTGAGACATTTTTCGTATAGAAAAATTCTCAGATTCTGAGACATTTTTCGTATAAAAGTATTCTCAGATTCTGAGACATTTCGTATAGAAAAATTCTTAGATTCTGAGGGTTTTTCTATAGACAAATTCTCAGATTCTGAGAGATTTTTCGTATTCTCAGATTCTGAGACATTTTTCGTATAAAAAAATTCTCAGATTCTGAGACATTTTTCGTATAGAAAAATTCTCATTTTCTGAGACATTTTTCATATAGAAAAATTCTCAGAAAAAGTCTTAGATTCTGAAATATTTTCGGTATAGAAAGGAAATTTCTAAAAAAATTTTGGAAAAACCTATTTTTAAATTTTTTATATAAGAAAAATTTAAATTTTAACAGCTCTACTCATTAATTTCTTTAAGTGTTTCTATTTCTAATAACCACACTTTGTTTTTTATTTATTTTTTTGTAGTTTGTTAATTTACGTTGACTGTGCTCTGTGTAGTTGTATTTGTAATGTAACACAGCACGTTTGATCTAGATTCTAGACAAATTGATCTAAAAAAAAGCTAAAATATAAAAATAGTTTGAAATACGTACAACATAGAAACCCCAAAATCGTTCGACATGTAGAAAAGTTGTTTGCAATTTAAATTGACTGCGTGCGGTTTTTGCTGTTTTTGTTTTTACTTAAGTTGTCTTTAAAAAAGATTTTACAATTTATTGTTGAATAGTGTTTATTTTTGTTTTGGTTTCATTGGATTTTTTTTTTGTTGTGGTGTTTTTTGTTGCTAAAATTGTAGTTTTTACCATAATACATTATAATTAGCTACGATTTATATACCAAAAACGCAAAATTTATAGTAAACCGTTACGAATTCTTAATTTTTTTCAAATTATGGTCATTGATTTTAATGTTGAACTGAAAAACCAAAAATTAAACTAAGCACTTTGAGTAAAAAAACCAATCAATGAATAAATAAATGAATGAGTTCTATCATTGATTTTTATGTTTGGGGTTATTTTTGTCAAGAGTTAAAACATTTAAGTTAGTTAAATGTTTATTGAATATTGAAATAAATGATTTTGATTTAGTCAAGTATTTGAAATATTGTCACGTTCACTTGTCTTAAATTAAAGATTTGAATGTTGGTTGCAATGATGATTCAGAAAATAAAAGGCAGTGGCGGTTTTCTGGGAGGTAAAAGATTTTAAAGATAATTTTAGTAAACTTATATAAATAAAACTGGAAAAGTTTGATAAAGGTGATACAATATTTTTCTAAAAAAAAAACGAAAGACTTAAGACACAAACACGATAAATTTGATAGTTTACATTTGAAGAAGAAATCGACAATGGAGACTAACTGGAATCTTGCGGGATTCAAATGCTGAGCATAGCAGTATTTGAATCACTTTTTCTAAAACAAAACAAAAGACTTAAGACACATACATGTTAATTTATATAGTTTAAAGTGAAATTAAGCTTAATTCGCGTGAACCATGAGCTATTCACGTATAATTCTCGTGACCGTGACTCACTTTGAAAGGGCCCAGATTAAAAAAATCATATAAAACCTTTTGCTGTTTTATAATTTTTTTTCTAAATATTTTTCCTCTCTGCCAACAGCTTAAAATCCGCTACTGCTGCTTTAACCAAACAAACAATCCAATAAACAAAAAAAAAACAAAAAAAAAACTAGAGACGAGTGACAATTATGGCAATTTGAAAACTGCATGTCACACTTAAGGCCATCATTAGAATTACAAAAAATAAACTTTAAGTTCCACTGCAATTCACTGCATAGAAAAATTGTGCAAAAAAAAAAACTTTTAAAATCACGACAAAAAATTGAGTGTTTTAAGTTAAAGTCACATTAAGAAAAAGATGACACTAGCCTCAAACTTTAACCTGATAAGTTATTTTTTATTTTTGGTTTTCGTTGCAAGCTTTTTGTTAAGTTAACAACAACATAAGAGTGAGGAAAAAATACACAATTTGGTTGGCACCTGAACTTTAAATTGTAGTTTTGGATTTTTTTTGTAGGTTTACTAATACTACACCATGTGCTATATTAATGCAGAAATTTAAAAATTAATGTTTTTAGTTAAGAAAACGTAGAAGTTTTTATTAAAGCTTAAAGCTTTTACTTGGAGACTTCTAAAATTATTAAAGCTCTGTGTGGAAATTATACAACAATTATACGACTAAGCTTTTTAATTCTTAGTTAAGACTTAATTATGGAACACGAATTATTAGTAGAAAGAAATCTTAATTGTAGTACAATAAAGCTTTTATTTATGATGCAAAAAAGATTCTGTTTCTTATTCGGTTGTCACAAGCTTTATTATTTAACTTTAAATACAGATAAATAATAACTACAATTAACAGATCATTTGTAAAAAATACATTTTGTAAAAAGTGTACCTTTTTGTAATAAGTGTACCTTTTGTAAAAAGGGTACATTTTGTAAACAGTATACCTTATTTAAATGGTGTTCCAAAAAGTGTACCTTTTGTAAAAAGTAAGTACCTTTTGTAAAAATTTAACCTTTTGTAAAAAATTTACCCTTTGTAAAAAAGTGTTCTTTTTTTAAAAAGCGTACCATTTGAAAAAAATGTTCATTTTGTAAAAAGTGTACTTTTTTAAAAAGTGTACCTTTTGTAAAAAGTGTACCTTTTCTAAAAAGTGTACCTTTTGAAAAAAGTGTACCTTTTATAAAAAGTGTACATTTTGTAAAAAGTATCTTTTGTAAAAAGTACCCTTTGTAAAGAGTATCTTTTGTTAAAAGTACCTTTTATAAAAACCTTTTGTAAAAGTGCTTTTTGTAAAAAGTACCTTTTGTAAAAAGTGTAACTTTTCTAAAAATTGTACCTTTTGTAAAAATTCTACCTTTTGTAAAAAGTGCAACTTTTGTAAAAAAATCAACCTTTTGTAGAAAGTATACCTTTTTTAAAAAGTGTAACTTTTGTAAAAAGTACCTTTTGTAGAAAGTTTACCTTTTGAAAAAAGTGCACCTTTCGTAAAAAGTGTAGCTTTCCTAAAAAGTGTACTTTTTCTAAAAAGTGTACCTTTTATAAAAAGTGTACCTTTTGCAAAAAATTTACCTTTTGTGAAAAGTGTACCTTTTGTAAAAAGTGTACCAGGTACATTTCATCGACCCACCCTAGTGTACCTATCGTAAAAAGTGTACATTTTGTAAAAAGTGTACCTTTTAGTGAAAAGTGAACCTTTTTTTAAAAAGCGTACCTTTTGAAAAAAGTGTTCTTTTTGTAAAGAGTGCACCTTTTGTAAAAAACTTACTTTTTGTAAAAAGTTTGCCTTTTGTAAAAAGTGCACCTTTTGTTTAAAGTATACATTTTGTAAAAAGTGTACCTTTTATAAAAGTGTAACATTTGTAAAAAGTGTACTTTTTGTAAAAAGTGTACCTTTTGTAAAAAGTGTACCTTTTGTAAAAAGTGAACCTTTTGTAAAAAGTGAACCTTTTGTAAAAAGTGTACCTTTTGTAAAAAGCGTACCTTTTGTAAAAAGTTAACCTTTTGTATAAAGTGTACCTTTTGTAAAAGTGTACCTTTTTTAAAAAGTAAGTTTTTGTAAAAAGTACCTTTTATAAAAAGTAGCTTCCCGAGTAAAAATTTTTATATGATGCAATATATAATGATATATAACACAATATATATTTATACGCAATTTAATCCGAATAATGGTGGATGTTTTTGCATTAAAAAAGATCAACTTGTATAAAATATGATTCGATTTCATCCGAGTTTTGACCAGACATTGCCATATTTCAGTGGATCCAATTAGATCTAATTGCATAAAAACATATAAAATCTTGGTGTGTTTTGGGTTGGGTGAGTTACACCACAGGTCAACGATACATTCACCAAACATATTATTTTCTAAAACAAAAAAATTGTTTGGGTACGCTTCGAACCAGATAGGTGATATACATAACCCTAACAAGGAAATGTTTAGGAACATTTAAAAGTTTCTTATACTTTGCATAAAAATCTTAGAAAATTTTTGGTTAATTTGAAACATTTATATAGTTATATATGGAACAGAATAAAATAAATCTAATTTTATATTAAATTATACAGAAAAACAAATTTTGTATTGACCCTCATATTATTTCATATATTTATATCAACCGTATACCTCTTAATCCGAATCGTGATTAAATTATATATTACTACATATGACTGCATTTAAAAAATTTAGAAAATATCTCACGGATGTATAATTATATATGATTTATTATGTTTGTATCAAGTTATATATGATTATTTTTACTCGGGTTCTGTAAAAGTACCCTTTGTAAAAATAACTTTTGAAAAAAGTACCTTTTGTAAAAAGTACCTTTTGCAAAAAGTACATTTTGTAAAAAGTACCTTTTGTAAAAAGTACCTTTTGTAAAAAGTACCTTTTGTAAAAAGTACCTTTTGTAAAAAGTATCTTTTGTAAAAGGTACCTTTTGTAAAAAGTACCTTTTGTAAAAAGTACCTTTTGTAAAAAGTACCTTTTGTAAGAAGTACCTTTTGAAAAAAGTACCTTTTGTAAAAAGTACCTTTCGTAAAAAGTACCTTTTGTAAAAAGTAACTTTTTTAAAAAGTACCTTTTGTAAAAAGTACCTTTTGTAAAACGAACCTTTTGTAAAAAGAACCTTTTGTAAAAAGTACCTTGTGTAAAAAGTACCTTTTGTAAAAAAATACCTTTTGTAAAAAGTACTTTTTGTAAAATGTACCTTTTGTAAAAAGTACCTTTTGTAAAACGAACCTTTTGTAAAAAGACCCTTTTGTAAAAAGTACCTTGTGTAAAAAGTACCTTTTGTAAAAAAATACCTTTTGTAAAAAGTACCCTTTGTAAAAAATACCTTTTGTAAAAACTAAGTTTTGTAAAAAATATCTTTCCTAAAAATTACCCTTTGCAATAATAACCTGTTGTAAAAAGTACCTTTGTAGATAGAACCTTTTGTAAAAAGTACCCTTTGTAAAACGAATGTTTTGTAAAAAGATCGTTTTTAAATAGAACCTTGTGTAAAAAGTAACTTTTTGTAAAAAGTACGTGTTATAAAAAGTTTATCTTTTGTAAAAAGTACCTTTTGAAAAAGTACCTTTTGTTAAAAGTGCCAAATAGGGTTTAAGTAGTTTTACGATAAAGCTTTTATCCAAATTAGTATGAGTATTTCCATAAAACTTTTGTTTAAGTAGAATATTGAAAAATAATATGTTCGGGAATACTTATAAACTGTTAAGTGCAAAAAATGAGTAGTTTTACGAAAAAGCTTTCAGTATGGTTAAATTACGATTCTATAAAACAGAATACAGTGTAGAACAATTTATTCAAAAAAGCTTGTATTTTGATAAATTTGATATTTTGAAAGTAAGCAATGATGTAAGTAATTAGTGGTGCAGTTAAAGATCTACGATAAAGCTTTTTCGAAATGAAATAAGTTTACTTTAAAGCTTTTACTATAAGAAGAAGTCGTGAATATGTGTTTTATGTAAGAATAAGCGGGTTAGATGTGGTTTTACATAAAGCTTTAATCATATTAAGCTTTTTTTTACAATAGAAAATTGTTTATAACAAAGATTGTATTATGAGTAAAAATTAAATTAAAGACGTTTGGATTTAAGAGCGTAAAATACCGATTATAAATAGATTAGATTAACATTTAATAATTTTTTTAAAAAGCTGTTTTTGAATGAAAAAAACATTAATGGAAATGGTGTTAAACAAAAAAACTATCAATAGTGTTTAATGACACCATAATGAGCTGCAGTAAAGTATTTTAGTTAGGAGTTTCAATGAATGGTTTGTTGGTGAATGGTTAACATGCTTAGCATTGGTGGTGGTAATGGTTAGTGCTGGTAGTGGTGTTAGTGGTGGTAATACTTTTCGTTTTTATTTTTTTTGTCTTAAAGCTCAAAGCATGACACGATTTTAGACATGAGTTTTATAAAAAGATTAAATGAATAATAGTTGGTTGTTGTTTTTGACAATAATTGGCATTATTTAGGTGGTATTAAAAAAATGTTTACCATACTCTATAGTACGAAACAACAAAACACTGTGATCTACAGTCGTCTAAGTACTCTCATATGTATACATGATGTATTGATTGAAAAGTTTAATTGAATTTACCCATTTACTACAAACACACTAAGTTTTGTTTTCATGGTGGGAAAATATTTTAAAAACTTTTTGGGTATTTTTATTTTGGTAACATTTTCTCTCTCTATTTTTTTTGCAACATTGTATTTAATTGATTACCACACATATGTCACTGTAGTGACAGTAGTACCGTTTGAAACTATTTTCCTACACATAGTGACATTTCCTTTTCGTATTTCTGTTTATTTTCTAGTTTCTTTTTTTCGTTTCGATTCGGGTATTCTTTTCTTCTTATAGAAATGTCTTTTTTATGTGTCTCTCTAAATGTGTGGATTTTCTTGTCACGTCTGCTTTGAGTGTCACGTAAAATTCTATTCAGGTGTCAAAGCTGGCTTAAAAGAAGATATTCTGTCTGTTGTGCTATTTTTGGCTTAAAATGTCAACTGTATTTTATTGCTGTTAGAGGAGCCAACCAACCAGATGTTGTTTGTTTGGATGTTGAAAGATGTTAAATAACAATAAAAAAAGGAAGAGGTAAGCAAGAAAAAAAAAATATATAACTGACAGAATTTGTATGGTAGAATGAAGTATGTATTTTGATATATCGTTTTTCAAATACTATGGCGAATGTTACCATTACGATTTAATTCGTAGGACAAGATGTAAAAGAATTTATTTGGAAATCGGAAATTCTAAAACTAAGCTTTTATTTAAAGAGCGAGAATATTAATTTTAAGAGTTAGATTTGTATGTATATAAAAAAGAAAATTTATGTAACTTTAGTTTATAATTTAAAAAGCTCAATAATAAAACTATTAAAAACTTCAGGATAAAGCTTATTTTTTTTGGGTATAAGAAGCTTTTAAATAAAGCAGTTATTAGAAGTAAATAATAAAAGCTCTCAGGTACAACTATAATTTACAGGTCTTATTAACATAAAAGCCCTGAATAATTGGAGATTTATTTTAGAGCTTTTTAAATTTATATCAAATTTTGGAGCTTTTTAAATGTACATCGAAACTAATCAATTTTGTTGTTTTCTTATATTTCAAAAATAAGCTTTATTTAAGAATATGTTCCATTATTTTCTTTTTATTTTTTCAGGTTAAAGCAAATAAATAATAAAGCTTTTATATGAAATATAAAAAGCGTTTAATTAGAATTTTTTTATTAAGAGGATTAGCTTAATCGAAGAAAAAAGCTTTAATTGTCTTTTATTAAAACTTTATAGTAGAGCGTCCCGTCAAATCTAAACTTTGCAATTTCGTGTAGTAATACCAGCCAAACGATGGCCACAGAATAGCTGATTGTATGAACATTTTTAAAAAAAATTTTGCAAGGACATCTTCATTCGGTAAGCTGTGTGAGTTTCAAAAATAAGGATTTTAGACCAAAACTCGATCAGGGGGAAAAGTTCCTCATTAAAGAACTAAAAAAACTGCCGCAAACACAATTTTTTATAAGTTGTTTTTGTATATTTGGCTTACAAATAGAGCTTTTCCGGACTTTTCTCTTTCCTGGGAAAGCAAGATTTTTTTTTTTCTCAGGATCCTGGGAATCCCCGCAAAAAATTTAAAAAACAAAATTTTTTTATTTCAAACTACACTCAAAATAATACATTAGTAGATTTACTAATTTTTTTTGCTAATGCTGGTTAGCTAACTTTTAGCAAATTTTTAGTTGAGATTAGCATGTTAGCAAAAATATCTTGTAAACTTCATTTAGCGCATTAGCAATTTTAAACAAAATTTGAACAAATTTTTTTTGCTAGATTTAAAATTGAGTTGACCAAATTTTTACAAGCTTTTTTGCTAATATTAGCAAAATAAATGGTAATTTTTTTTTATTTTCAGAAAACTAAGCCAGATAGAGCAAAATGAAGGTAATTTTTGGTTCTCGGGCTCTCCATAGTATCGCCGGTCCTCTTCACAAGTGTGGACCCTAATGGGCCCTAACTTGGGATCCAAAAAAGTTAGCATTACCGAAAATTTTAAAATGCTCATATCTCTGTAAATGTTGCCGACACAACAAAAAGTCCAAGGGCATTTTTGTAGCTCTCAACACGTAGAACAAGACCGCAAAATATTCAAAAGCTCTCCGAGTAATATTTTTGAAGTTATTGAGTTTTTAAATTCCCAAGACCCCAGTGGTCCCCTATAATCACGTATCTCAAAAACTAAGCAAGGTAGAGCGAAACGGACACAAATTTTAGATCATAAACTATGACGATTTTTAAGGAACCCAACTAGGACTAGGCCCATCGGGGTCTAGACCAATCGGGTCCGAACCCAATGGGGTTCTCAGATGTGAATGAACTAAGTTAAAAAAAAAAGAATTTCAGTTAACTAATTATTGGCAAAAAATTTTTGCTAACTTTAGCAAACAAATTGTGGGTTCAAAATCAGCAAATTTTTTTTGTAGGTTTACATGCTTTTTTTGTTAACATTACAGGTTTTTTTTTTGAGTGTAAATTTTATTTCAAAATTACATTTTTAAGACCAAACTCTCTAAAAGGTTTATTTACTCATTAATTTTTATTTATATTTTCAGAAAATTTATTTTTAATAGTTTTTCAAGGTAAACTTTCCAAAAATTTCAAATGTTTTCGAAAGAAGATGATTCAGAAAAATTATGTTCTAATTTTTGCCCCGTCCCGGGAAACTCTATTTATGCCATATAAGATTCATTGACCTGTACTTCTACCAAGGGAATTAAAAAGTACGCAGTTTTTCGCCACGCCCCTTTATGGAGGCGTGGTTAATTAAAAATAATGGTAAAATTGTGTTATTTAAGAGTAAATATCCTTGTAAATGAATATGTAAACATTTACGTAAAGATGGAAAATACCCCCAATTTTCCCCTTTTTTATTATTATATTTGTTTATAAAAAAGCTTTTTAAATAAGCTTTTATTTAAAAAAATATTCTTTTTCAAGGATATAAAGACCTTCGAAGAAGCTTTTACTTCTATATATAAAGCATTAATTCGAAATCTAAAAAGCTTTAAATTGGAGCTTTTTACTAAGTGGATAAGAAATTATATAATAAAAATTTAGTTATATTTTATTTAAAATTTATGTATATAAAATACAAGAACAAAAAGCTCTATAATCAAAATTAAATTTGAAGGATAAAACATTCTTCATTTAAGCTTTTACTATTTTTGTTAAAACTTAAAAGTATGTAAAAGCATTTATTTAAATCTAAGAAGCCTTTATTTAAGTGCAGCTTTTTAATACAAGAACAAAAAGCTTAATAATCAGGCTTAAATTTGAAGGATATAAAATTCATCGTTTAAGCTTTAACTATTTTTTTTTTTGACTTAACCAACACTCAGGGGATGTCCCCTATAAATGCAGTGCCTTGTGTTGATAATTAGGAAAATAGGTAATGGGAGGGAGGATAGAGGGAGTAGTGTCTGTGGATATTTGATTTGAACTTTTCCAAATTGTAGTTGACAGGGAAGACCTCTACAGGAAGTATATTCCACATACGGATAGTTCGGCTTATAAATGAATTTTCTCTGTAATGTGTTGTGCGGTACACTGGGCAATCGACAACAAATGGATGAGCCCTACTAGACAAGCGAGTATTCCGAACAAAAACCCGTGCTCGGGGAATAAGTTAGCTTATCTCAGCAGAACACTTACCATGATAATATCGATAGAACAGTGTTACACAACCCACATTCCGCCGATGCTCCAAAGAGTCAATAGAGTTGGATACCCTACTGTAATTGATTAGCTTCGACGCCCTCCTTTGAACACGGTCCAGAAGCTTCAGAATAGACTCTGAAGCCCCTGCCCATATATGGGTGTTGTATTCCATCTTCGGCCGGATATAGGTGGTATAAATATTAAGGAGATCAGTAGGAGTGAAGTAGTTCTTGCACCGTTTTAAGAAACCAAGACACTTGAATGCTTCTTTCGACACTTGAAAAACATGTTTATTCCAACGGACATCACACTGGATTTTCATGCCCAGAACAACAAGAGAATCTGATTCCTCAATAGCGATACCACCCATAGATACAGACGACAATGTTGATTCCACAATACGTCTATGGGTCAACATACAACATTGGGTCTTGCGTGCATTAAAATCGACCCTATTCGCAAGACCCCATTCAGAGATTGTCAACAGGTCCTGATTGAGAGTGTCATTCATAATCTGCCGCACGAGCCCAATCTCTACAAGGCTTGGCCTATGATCGAAGGAAAATGAATGACAAATGTTTTTTCGCTTTTAAAGTTCTTTGGACCCCTTTAAAAGCTTTTAATCTCTTGTTTTTTTAACGCCCAAACATTTTTTGGGAAGCTTTTGTTACATTAATATTATTAATAGGGTTGCCATATGACAATTAAATTAAATTAAATATTAATTTCGACATACAAGAAATCATAACCCAACATTTACCGTAATATCCGGTAGCAATATATGACAAAAACTATAACTCTCTCTCTTCAATAGAAAAATCTTTGAAACAAGGTGCATCAAAAAAATATATTTCCCCCTTTCTATACAGAAATATGCACAATAAATCCTTTAAACGCAACAGAAGGACGGACAGACAAACAGCCAAACACTAGCCCATAACGCAATGCATACAAAATGACGTGAATGAAACAGTTTTCTGACCATAAAGGTAAATATTATTTTAAACAAATAAAATTTATTACTTTTGTCGCTTCATGCGAAAGCAGGCATAAAACAAAAACAAACGGCTAAAACTAAAACAACATTAAACTTTTTTTTTGTTTTTAAACAACAATGACAACAAGAGCATAGAGCAACAAAATACAAAATATTGTTATAATAAAAATAGATGCCTTGGTAACAACAACCGCTTAGACTTGGAGTCAGACAAATGCGGACATTTTTATGCATAACTGCAATACACACTAGCTAGCAGGCAGCAAAAGCAGCAGCACAAAGCCCCCCAAAAAAAATAGTATCAACAACAATTTGTTGTTTGATACAATATAAAATGAAATGCTAAAATAACTGCAAGTTGCAGCAATTGTAACAACAACAAATTCTTGATGCTGTTTTAGTATTTGGCAGTTAAAGCAATAAAACAAAAAACGGCTCAAAGACATTTTGATGTACGTTTGTTTTCTGTATGTGTGATTTTGTGTAATATTGTATATGATCAGCAGCAAGAAGCTGAACAGGGCTGGCGTAAAATGAATTGGGCGAAAGTTAAGTAAAGCTTATCGTAGTAACGGAAATTAATTCTATAAGCGGCACAAATTAATTTTTAAGGGGGTTAAACAGGAAGCGGGTAAATCATAGGAAATTATTTTCTTATGTAATTTAATTAAAACACTTGTCGGTTTTTTTAATTTCTACATATAAAATTTTAGGAAAAATTCTCGGTGCAAAAATCCTTTTATGTAAAATTATATATGAGCATTCCACACCAAATGTCCAGCGAAAGAAAACATGTGTACTGTAAATTTCGGAATATGGATAAGAAAATTGCGTTTTTGCTTTTTCAATTTTTCATAAACTGGGCTAGGAGGCGTGGTCAAATATTGAAAAATGGTCAAATTTGTGTCGAGTTGTCTTGTTTAAATATTTATCAAAATAAAACGGAATGCACCACAATCTCAAAAATTTACATTCTTGTATAGTTTTTTATGGGCTATCGATAAAATTTTTTTTTTGGAAAATTTTTAGAACCCGTTCTAAAATTTTAACCACGCAAAAAAATTCAGACATGTGTTATGTTTTTTTTTCGAGGAAATCGCATTTGAATTTTATAACAATTTAGTAATTTGCTTGTATTTTCTTGTTTCAACATAGCGTATGAGTAATTTCTTCTATATGATGAAACATGTCATCAAAATTGAAGAAACAAGTGATGACACATTTCATCATATCCTCAAAAAGTGTCATCAATATGCTTTTTAAATGTGTTTTTTTTAGTAATTCAAATTATATTAAAATAAATAAAATTATTGAATAAATATATTAAAATAATAAAACTATTGAATAAATATAGTAAAAAGATATAAAAAAAAAAATTTCCTCTCCGGGCTGGTACTTGAACCCACAATTTCCCAGTTGTAATGTTTATTGTCGACTCCTTAGCTAGTTCAGCCACCTATAGAAGAAAATCTCACACCACTACTTAGTTAGATAAGGTTTGCTAATGTGTATATGTAAAGTTTAAAAATGTTTGTTATATACATGTTTTATAGCGTTTGCTAATGGGTATTTGTAAAGACTCAAAGATTTTATTAATGTAAAAAATCCCTCTCTTTCCCTCTCACAGCTTTTAGCAGAGCATAGTTACACAGAAAATAATATCGTATATTTTATTTTAATTAAAATTTTAATTGTTTTTTAATTTAATATTAATTAAACTTTTAATTAATATAATTAATTGTTTAATTAAATTTTTAACTTTATTTTAATTAATATTTTAATTGTTTTCAAATTTAATATTAATTAAGTATTTAATTTATATGTATAATTAAATGTTTAATTAAATTTCTAGCTTTACTTATTTTTTTGTTTTGTTTTCCGTGTGTGTGCGAGTGTGTGTTTTTCTCTTGCATTGTTTTACATACAAAATAAATACATCAGTATAAAAAGTTTGTTGAAAGTTTTTTTATTTTTCACATAGGTTTTTGAATTCTCATTTTGTTTATAGTTTTATATGTATGTATATGAAAGGTTTATAATCAACTTTATAAAATCATCTCACTGACTATGTCTTTACGGCATAAAGAAATTTGGTAAAGTTTGAAGAAATATTTTTTTTTTTAACTATTTTATTCAAAATAATTGTTTTTACAAATTAATTTTTTTTTTTTAATATAATATTTTTAATTAATTTTTTTAATTTATACAATTAAAATTTTAATTATTTTTTTTTTAAATTTTAATTAAATTTTTTAATTTATAGTATTAAGTTTTTAATTAAATAAATATCCATTTATTTTTAATTAACGACATACAAATATTTTTAATTTATTTGCGCATTTTAGTGATTGGTCCGGATTTAATTAATTTTTTAATTAAATCAACGAATTTTTTAATTAAATATTTTTTTTATTTTTTTCTGTGTACATATTATATTTAGCACACAATAAACAAACTGGCTTTTTAGTGTTATTATTTGTTGATCTGCTGTGGGTAAGTGGCTAGAGGCTAAGCTTTCGAACAAAAGGTCCAGCGTTCAAATCTTGGGGGATAAGAAATCCAACATATTGATGACACGTTACATTAAGCGAAAAATTATGTAACATTTCATTATATTGATGTAAATTTTCATCAATATGAAGAATCTTTTTCTATAAGTGTACCACTTGTACAGGTCACTGAACTAGGTATGACATTAAAATGTGTAATTCGTTAGTCAAATACACCGAAATAATTTGCAAAAAAATTAAAAAATTCTGGATTTTTTGGTTCCTTAAGAGGGAACTTTTTCCCCACTGGTCCGATTTAACCTATTTACGAACTAAACCAGCCTGTGACTACAGGACATATTTTTGCAAAATTTCAAGGGTCTAGCTCAAAAAACACAGGGGGTTAAAAAACACAGGGGCTTTAAAAAATACAGGGGGTTAAAAGATACAGGGGTCATATGTTACCCCAAAAACAATTTCCAATCCATCCCTGTGCTTATGTTGATCTACAACCATATTTAGTATTTGTGCAACTTTTTTATTTTTGTTTGTTGAAAAATTTGCTATAAAAAAACGATGTTTTCTAAAGGCGCTTAAGCATATGTATTCACCAATTGTTGTTCTTTTTTTGTTGTTGTGTTTGATTACAAGTGAATTGTATGTTGCCACAAAGATTTTTTTTCGATCCATAAGATGCCATAGTACAAAATATTACTACACTCATAAGAAAAACTTTGTCAAACTTTGTCTTTTTGCAAGCTTTACATTTCCCAAATGGTTCATTTTTGCTTCCGCAAAAAAAAGGTACGAGACGGATTTTTTTTTTGTTTTGTGTTGCACAAAATTCATATTTTATACAAATTATTGAAAAAATATAAAAACTATAAAAAAAAAATCGGGATACCGAAATCCAGGGATTAAAAATCTCAAATTCGGGATTCGCATAATACCGACAACCGCGGGATTTCCGGTATCGGAAATATTAAGTTGAAATTTGTCTTATCGTGTTTTCCGTAAATTTTCCTGGTTGAACACATATATTATTTTCAGTGTAAAAAATGTGAAATAAACCCTGAGATTTATGCTTTTGCGTTGCTTTATGGCAAATTAATCCAGGAAGTGAATTTGTAAAAAACCATCGAAAATGACGACAAAATAAAAGAAGAAAAAAAAATGAAAAGAAGAGAATTGAATTGAATTGAAATACAAATGCATTGATTGTTTAAGCTGCTACCTTTAGTGGCATTGAATTGACTTGATTTGATGGCACAAAGATACTAAAGTAAATGTGCGATTGTTTGTTTATATGATAAAAAGTAGGGAAACACTTAATTTTTAAAATATGAATTAAAAAAAAAAAAATTGCTTTACAGAGAAAAAAATTATTGTTCATAATGAACCAATGAATTTTTTTTATTAGATCAAGGATTTTTCATAATGAATATGATTTTTTTTATAAACTATATGAAACCTTTCATTACATTCATGAAAATAATCATTGATTTTATGAATTTTATTTTCTATGAAATTTTTTTATTAAATGTTCAAACATTTTCATTATTGCAAAGAAATTTTATGAATAAAATATGAAAAAAAAATGTTTGCTCAATTCTATTGAATTTTTTATAGGTTGTATGAATACTTTCATAATTTCTAAAAAATGGGAATATTCTGATTAATTTTTATTAAAAAATAAAAATTATTTTATATGGTTTTGAATTGAGAAAAATGTGAAAGAAAAATTTTTTAATTTTTCTAAAAATTTAGACATCCTGGTTTGTTTCTTACTAGTTTCATATTATCCAGTTATAATAATCTTCAGAAAAACTTTTAATGTCAAATTTATTTAGTTAATAGTCAATAAAACTCTATATGTGAAAATTATTTACAGATCGCAGCCGACAAGAATTGAACTCATCATCATCTGTAATACTTTGCTATTAACTGCTTGTAACGTACAATCACTCTAGACCGATACGCCAAGTAGGCTGTTAAGCAAGTATCAACTAAATCTGATTTTTTCAATTCGAGTGTAGTTGTTGCTGTTGTTTTTTTCTCACAGAAGACTTGTTATTGTAATGTGTAAACAAATTTTTATTTTTAGTAATCATTATTCTTCTTCCTCTCCTTCATCAATTCGACCTTTTAAATATTATATTTTGAGTAGGCTTTTTCTAGCTCGAGGTCATTATTTCTTTTACTAATTAAAACAAGTAAGTAAATTATAGTCGGTCAAGACCGACTACATAATACCCTACACCAGTGTTTCCCGGAAAATGAGTACCAAGTCCAAACATGGACCAATTGTGTCTATCATTTGTGAAGTCTTTAATAAGTGTAGAAAAACATACCAAACTTGAGTGAAATTGGCTTAAATTTGTTGCAAATTAACCGCTTTTAGTAATATCGGGCGAAATTTTCATATGTGTCTAAGTCCAAAAATGGTCCGATTATAATCAGATTTTTAGGTTATTAAAGTATGCGTTGAACACATACAAACAAATGTTTTCTATTTATATCCAAATTTATAGATTTATGTGAATATCGGGAGGGTGGTTTGTATGGGGGCCACAAGAAGAACTGGTCCGATTCCTTCTAAACTCGGAACGGTGATTTGTAAATACAAAAAACGTTTACCTCCCAAATTTTGAAAGGATATATATTAAAATACAAACGGACGGAAGGACGGACATCGCTAAATCCACTCAAAAAGTGATTCTGAGTCGATCGGTATACTTGAAAGTGGGTCTAGGACCAATATTTCGGGTAGTTACAAACATCAGCACAAACTCATTATACCCTGCACCACAGAGTGGTGTAGGGTATAACAATTATATTTTCATAGAAAAATTTTTAAGAAAATTATTTTTCTGTTTTAAATTATTTATATTGGCCATTTTAAAAAGACTTTATCGACACGTGTTTCGCTATTTGTTGGTAATTTGACAATCGTGATCTTACTAAGAAATTGTACAATTTTCATCTTATAATTCTCAATGAATGTGGAGTTAAAGATGTATTAAGAATTTTGTTTGAACAGTAGCGATTTGTCATTTAAATTCCCTTTGCTACTTTTAGCATACATATGTTTTTATATTAGCTAAATAGTCTCGACAATGGAATCTGATAAATTCTGAAACACGTGTCGACTAAGTCTTGCAAATATTAATTAACATAAATTTAAATCAGAAAATTAATTTTCTTGAAAATTACACAGACCAATAAATTTTTAACCCATAATCTTTTTTAAGGGTTTGAGTTGCGCTGAATCCGAATCTGGTCTCAGAATTCGCCTATCGCATCAGGTTTTCGAGACATCTTAACTTGAAGTTAAAAAAAAATCGTTTTTCGCCATATTCGAGACGTTTTAACTGCGAAAATTCACCTTTGTTTATAAAACCTGATATGTAGTCTGATAGTCCTACAAATATCTTAACCTGAAGTTTGTTCTCGTTTCGTGACTCTGGATGCGGCGAGAGTGGTATGTATGGGAGAGTGGTATGGACATATTCATTAAACACATCATATAAATTTCAACAGGCGATATCTCAGCAAATAGACAAGATATCTAAACAATTCAAAAATCATTTTTTTTGTTTTTTTTTAATTCAAAATTAAAGAATTTTATAAGTTCGTCGTAAAATAAAGGCAAAATGTAGCTAATTTGCATTAATAGGAAAAATACCGTAAATATAGCGAAGAAACAAGATATAACAGAGGTTAAACATTTATTTAAAAGGCATGAAGTAGGACTTTCAGACTACATATCAGGATTTATAAATAAAGGTGAACTCGCGCAGTTATAACGTCTCGAATATGGCAAAAACAGGGTTTTTTCAAACTTTAAGAAATTTTGAGTACAGATTCGGACTCAGCGCAACTCAAACCCTTAAAAAAGTGTATTCTAGTCCAGGGGTTTTGATCTTTTCCAAATTTTGTTGGCCTGCGTTATTCTATGAGAATAACAAAGTTTTAATTAGTAAAGAAAAAATGACCTCGAGCTAAAATAAATCTACTCAAATAATAAAAAAAGAGGAATATTTTTTAAATTTTCTTACAAGATAAAATGTTTTTTTTTTTTTAAATTTATTTAAATGATGATTATTTTCTTCAAATTAAAATTTTTACATCCTCAAAACTTTTAGTAATTACCACCCTAATAGTTTTAATGTTTCTTTCAATATTTGAGTGTCGTATTTCCCTTTATAGTGGGTTCAAAGTAAGACATATTTCTTAAGAAATTTTTTCCTCTTTACCAATTGTTTTGATTTGAGTTTTCTTAGCAAATTTTTTTTTTTAGATTTTTTATTTTTTTTTTTGATCATGACTTTGACTTACCGATGCGACAATTGTCAAATAGTAACGTTGTATTTTCTCGTAATCCAATGTTTTAGCAACAGTAACCTGTAAAAATAACAGAAAAAAAATAAATCAGCAAATACTTAAAGGAGGAAATTCAACAAAAAAGCAAAAAAATAAAAGATATATGGCTTTAAAAATTTATCAAAAACAATCATGATGATATCTTTAACTTATGGTATGTTTTTTTTTGGCATTGCCATGACATCCATCGTTGGTTTTTGTATAACAGAAGCTGCTACACTCTAGCCAAACGTTATACTACAGCCGCCGTTCATAGCAATGAACACTTCAATCATCAATCATTTATGGAATTTATTGTCAAAAGCGTCAAAACATAAACCACACAATTTGATTGATGTATTAGCTTATCACAAATAGAAAAATCTTTGAAAAATATATATATAATTTTGAAATAGAGAACAACATAACTGCCATAATGTCGCCTCTGTCAAATGTTAGATCAGAAGGAGCTTTAGGCTGTGTGTTAAACAAGAACAAACAACAATAAAAATATTTATCCACCAACGCAAATACAAAGTATATATGAGTGGTGTTTTGTTTTGTATTTGGGTGAGACTAAATTATTAAGAACAGAATTATTTTATAAATTGCTAAATAGTAGAAGTATTAAATATTTACACAATAATTTACTATTGTGCACATTAATGGACAATTTTTAAATTTATTATGCATTTAAGAGGTGTCTTTATTGTACTTGATGATACACAGGGGCGGAACCATCTTTTGGGTTGGGTAATTGTAGCTCTCAAATGTTTTTTTTTATATGAAAATTCCTTTAGTGTGAGAATTTACCTATATTAATAAAAATTACATATGTATATGAAAAATAATCACCTAATAACAAAACAAAACGACATTTAAAATCCTACTGATGATTACTATAATCGGAATGTTTGAAACAGGTATAAGAATACCAGAAACGACTATAGAGTGCATTTCGTCAAGGGTTTTTCGCGAATTTACGAGATAAACAAGTGCGAAAGTTATAGTCGGTTAAGAGCGACCGTACGATATCCTACACTAGTGTTTTCCGGAAAATGGGTCCAAGACTAAATCTTTTCTTAGATCTCTAATTAGTGTAGAAAACACATACAGATCAAATTTTAGTGGAACTAGTTTAATTTTTTTTTGCCTATAGACCGATTTAACTGAATATCGGTCAAAATTTTTATATGGGGGAATAATTGTAAGTCCAAAAATGGTCCAATTGTATTTAGACGTGATTAAGTTACCGAAGTACACGTTTAACACCTACAAATAAAATTTTATCAAATATTTCCATTTTTATGAATTCTGAGGGAATTATGTGAATATCGGGAGGGGGGTTTGTATGGGGACTACAAGAAGGACTGGTCCGATTCCCCTAAAATGGAATGGTGATTTGTTAATACAAAACACGTTTACCTGCTAAATTTTGAAAGGATATCTATTATTATACGGTTATTAGAGTAATTTGAGCCAAAATTTAAGAGGACCTTTGTATAGGGGCTAGATCTAAACATGGACAGCTTTTTTTTAATTTCAATAGGCTTCGTCCTTGAGCCAATGGAGGCTTAATTTTAAAATTTCAAAGAAAGGCGTAGCCGACTAGAAAGACTACTGCGGGGAGTTTATTCCACATACTGCTTGTTCGAGAGAGAAACGAATTTTCTCTGCAATGCGTTGTGCGACACATTGGACAGTCGACCACAAACGGATGTGATTTACTGGATAGACGAGTACTACGAGCATGCACCCGCGTCTCAGGGAAGAGTTAACCTATCCCAGCTGAACACTTACCGTGGTAATATCGATAGAACAATAAAAAACACAACCCACATTCCGACGATGCTCCAATCAGTCAATGCAGCTGGAGACCCTACTGTCATTGATGCGCTTCAATGCACTCCTTTGCATCCGGTCCAGAAGCTCAAAAATAGACCTTGAGGCTCCTGACCAGATATGGGTGTTGCATTCCATTTTCAGTCGGATATAGGAAGTATAAATTGTAAGAAGATCAGACATAGTGAAGTAATTCTTAGACTGTTTTAGAAAAAAAAAGACGCTTAAATGCTTTTTCGACACCTGAAAAACATGCTGGTTCCAACGAACATCACATTGAATTTTCACGCCTACACTAAAAAAAAAACTTTGTCAAATTAATAGAAACTGTCTCGTAAATCCCATTTTACCAATATTTGACAGTTTTTCTTGTTTTTTAACAAATAATTTTCGATCGAAATTTACATTTTTTTTGTAATTTCACAGTTTTTTTTGTAATTTTACAAATTTGCAAGACTTTTTACAAAAAAATCTTTAATCTTTAATAAAATTTACGAGAATTTCTTGTAAGTTTCTTTTCGCCAAAAAAGTTGTAAATTTACAATTTTATTGGTAAAAATCTTGTAAAATTACAAAAAAGATCGTAATTTTTACTAGGAATTCTCATAAAATAGGAGGTAGCAAAAAATCTAGTAAAATCACGAAACTTCCTTGTAAGGTTTATCGCGTCAAAAAAATTAAAAATTTACAATTTTTTGGTAAAAAGCTAGTAAAATTACAAAATTATAAGTAAAAAGCTTTTAAAATAACAAGGAATTCTTGTCAAATAAGAGGTAGCAAAAAAAGTTACAAACTTTTCTTGTAATTTTACAATTGTGCACAAGGAGCTTCCCGTAAACAGATGGGCGGACAGACGGAAGAAAATTACCAGAATATCTTAAATTCGATCATGGATCACTATCACTCAATAAGAGTTGAGTAACTGACAGTTGGAATGTGGTTCACCTCCCGGAAAGTATATCTACTAAGGCTGGGTTTTTGGAAATTCCGACTCAAGGGGTTAAACTAGTGTTATTTTAATGCTTTTTATATTTCATCAAACAATGGTCCTAGAAACTTGGACTGTAAGATCGTCTGGTGAAAAAACCGTTCGAAAAAAGTACTTTTTGGAAGTTCCAATTTTACTGTGGTGCTTTCTTAATTCCCCTGAAATAATAGTCATTGAAACTTGAAACTATGTACCAGCAATGCCAATTCAGCGCGATTCGCTCTAGATTTAGCGCTTTCTGACCACCCAAAAAGCGCATTTTTTCGAACTAGCGCGTTTTTAAAAAAAGTGCTGAAATGGCGCGTTTTCACTTTTTCATTTAGCGCCTTTAGCGCTTTCTTTCTACAATTAATCACTTTGAGAAAAAATGCACATTTTACAACAGAAAAGTCCTGAAAACAGTCTAAAATCCATATTTTTCTCGTTGTTGTTGTAGAACAACCAAAGAAATGTAACTTTGTTCTAAATAAAAATAAAAACAGAAACAATTTTATTGAAAAATTATATCTAGCAATTTTGGAGACTTATTCTCTGAATAGGACTGAGGGTTTAATAAAAATTTAAAAATATTTTTTAGTGCTTTTTGGCGCGTTTTTACTTTATTTAATTTTAGCGTTTTTTTGCGTGTTTTGCCTGTAAAAAGTTGGCATCACTGCTATGTACCCTTTAGCAGAAGAAATGAAATTAGAAAATCCGGTTTTATTGGGGTAAAAACATTCTTAAAATATTAGTTAGGAAGTGTTTTGAAATGTGTAAATTTTTTTACTATTGATACTTTTTATATTTCCAAATTTAATGGTTCTAGAATCTTGAAATTTGGAATGTAAGATCGTCTGGTGAATGTGAAATGAGTAATCCCAGCAAAACTTTGGTAATGGGTAGTGATTATATAACACATTACCAGGTAATGTATATACCTTATTTGTAGCATTATTTTAGAATGTCTTACCAAACATTTGTTCCACAACGTATTATTTTAAAGTGAAAAATAATGCATTACTAATAATTTGCTACGTAATGCATGATTATTGGAAAAAATGTATTTCATATTTATTATTTCTAAACATTAAATCATGGATGACTTATATTTGGTTACATTATGTATTATTTGAAAGTTTGAAATAATGTATTATTTATAATTGAATGCATAATGCATTACAATAACATAAAAAATAATTATTTTATAAAAAAATGCATAAGTTAAAACTAGAGATGGGCTTACGACAGGAAATTTCAAACGACACACACTCACGACCATATTTTATCTACTTACACTCACTTGCAATCACGTGAGTAAATTTAATACAAAATTATATTTTCACTACTCGTAACACCTTATATATTATCTTCTGGTATGCTATATTATTTCATTTCTCGTAACCTATAAAATATCATATATTTTACACCTTACTCGTATTCTTCGTTATAAATTTATGACTTATTTTATACCTTACTGGTATTCTTTGTGATAATGTGGATGCATTACTTTGAGTCTCATCGCCTGTTAAAATCATCAATGCTGCAATGTATAAAATAAGAGATCCTATACCTTATTTTATACCTTATTTGGTAATCTAAGTTTTGCTGGGATTCACATACTCTGTTTAAATAGCTGTAAAGTAATTTTGTATTAAATTTACTCACGTGATTGTAAGTGAGTGTAAGTAGATAAAATATGCTGGTGAGAAAATCGTTAGAAATTTCCTGTCGTGAGCCCATCTCTAGTTTAAACTTATGCATTTTTTTATAAAATAATTATTTTTTATGTTATTGTAATGCATTATGCATCCAATTATAAATAATACATTATTTCAAACTTTCAAATAATACATAATGTAACCAAATATAAGTCATCCATGATTTAATGTTTAGAAATAACAAATATGAAATACATTTTTTCCAATAATCATGCATTACGTAGCAAATTATTAGTAATGCATTATTTTTCAAATAATACGTTGTGGAGCAAATGTTTGGTAAGACATCATAAAATAATGCTACAAATAAGTTATATGCATTACCTGTTAATGTGTTATATAATCACTACCCATTACCAAAGTTTTGCTGGGATTCATAAACTGAATAATTATTTTAATAAATGCTATGAAATTTTTCATTAATTTTAAGAAAAAAAAAAATCATTGATCTAATGAATTAATTCATTGACTCATTATGAACAATAATTATTTCTGCGCATATGCTCGAAATACAGTAAATTCCATGTGGTTGTAGAAATTGTCCAAATTTTTTTTTTACCAATTAAAGGTTTGAAAGTTTTGAAGAAAACTTTTAACCAAAACTAGTACGATATGAGGAGTTCCGGCTAAGACTTAAATTTTGAGGTAAAAAAGATGTGATTTTTGTTTTGATGGCACATCGATGAAAGTTGGCATAAATATTAGAAGCTATTTAAGAATAAGAAATTCGTTCGCGTCAATTAAATCGCGCAAGGGTGTCAAAAGTTATGGCGGTTTTAAGATTTAGCGGTTTTAAAAAATCTTAAAAATATTTTAAATATTTTTTTTCTACACATTTGTTGCATGCGTTATTAAAACATGCCAGGATATATAATTTCTTCTAAAATATATGATATAAATTTAACCCTTTAATGACCAAACGATTTTAAAAAAAAAATATCTAAGTACCTTAAATCGCGATTAATTTGCGGTAAAAGAAAAGTTTCACAATTTTTTATAACATATTTAGGCAATGCGCGTTGGTTTTACTGAAAAAAAAATCACGGAAAATCGTATCATTGTACCAGTGTTTAAAAAAATCGGTGATGCTTTTTTATAACAAGAAAATTTAATATGGTCCAAAAAATCTATAATCATCAAAATTTTTTAACCCGCCTCTGATTTTATGATGACACATCAAGTGGGCTTTCATTTAAAAAAAGTTTCATCCGATTTCGTGTAAAGCCTTGGATGTGCCAGATCAAAACAGGTTTAGATAAAATCATCGCGCTTTTCGCTCAGAATGGCTTAAAGTAAAAAGTCAAAAAGCAAATCAGTTCTACTCGTTAAGGCACGTCTTTTGGTGTATTAAAATGAACATGATTCATTAATTGCTACTAAAAAAAATTGGAAACAGATTTGCAAATTTCGCTCAATTTTCAAAAATGCCATAAAATTTTTGCAATTTATTTTTATAAAGCCGCCAGTGATTTTTTTATGTAAACTCCTAAAAAACTCGGTTTACGCAAGAGTCCACCAAATTTGGAATGAAACCGCGAATGTGCCTCGCGAAAAACTGGTATTTAGAAAAAATTACGTTTTTTCTTTCGAACTTTGATCTGCTAAAACTCCTTAACTATTCGTGGCACATTAACGGGATTAACTCCAAAATGTTAAGAATTACAACAGCTACCAACTCTAGTTCAACTTTTTTCATTTTATAGAGGGGGCCGAAATCCCTGATCAAAAAACCTCGAAAATTTAAAAACTCTTAATTTTTGGTTTCAAAACTTAACCGTCTTATAACTTCTTACCAAGCGATGAAGCATCTATCAAGCCAACATTAGAATAATCTTTTATATGTACTGACTTTGTGTTATGCCGGAAAAGATTGAAATATAAGGAGAACTTAAAAAAAAATACGAAAGAAGGTAAAAACTATGGATTATTTCAAGCCATTTTTATCGATTTTTCAACTTTAACCCTCTGTAACTTTTACGGATAAAATGGGGTAATCCTTAAACATTGCTCAGTGATGGTTCAAGGTCTTGTTTACACAACTGCATTTACAGTTTTTCTAAATTCCAAAAACTGCCGGTTTTTTTAAACATTTATTTCAGTTTCACTGAGTTGAATTTAAAAAAGATTTCATGATATACAGAGAGACTTAAACAATCAAAACTAAATGGAATATATATTCCATAGGAGAGAATTCGAGAATTAAGTACACAATTCTTATATTGTCTGGTATTTATGAAAAGTTCAATTACTGAAATTCTACACTGAGCCCATTAATAGTTTTTACGAATATTAATAGTTTTTACGAATACTAATTAAGAGTTTCATTACTTAAAAAAGTTATTGCTCTTTGGCTTTAAATTATCTAGTTTCTCTTTGCAATCTATTTAAAGATCTCTAAGTAATTATCCTTTAACTTGTTAGTGCAAAATAATGATTAACTTTCGATACCATCCCAAACAAACTAATTTCTCATTACTATACAAGAATATATATATTTTTTTTTTTTGTAATTTACCAATTGGAATGCAGTTAACACTTTATAACTATAGAGAGCAAATAATTTTTCTTATTTTTCTTTCATAACCATAAAGATTTTATTTAAAAGATTGCATAGTGTTAATAGTAAATTGTATTTTTTTTATATATACATAGTTTTTTTTCATTCTTATCTGACAGATGTTAATGTCTTGTAAGATCGTCAATTTTCAATGTAGTGTGTTCCTCTCCATTCAATCAAAATAATTGAAATTGATTGATTTCTTCCCAAGACAACAAAACGACAAACAAACTACTTCCACGCACAATAAGATTGTTAGCAATGGCAGGCTACTTAAAAATTTATAACATTATATATTGTAGGTAGGTAGGTACGAGTACCTATTGTATATTATTGGGTGATCTATTTTTATGGCAAATTGATTTTGATTAATTTTCATCTTGCAAATATTCATAAATTTTTTATTTTTTTTCAAAAGCCACTGTAGAGACCGACCGACCGATCGATCTAACCAACCATAAGTTAAAGGCATTTGTAACAGGTTTAAAATAACAACACAAATATCCCAAGTAAAAAAGTTTATGTATAATGATATATAATTTGATAAAGTTCTATATAAAGTTTATATATAAAGGTTTCAGTTTTCAAAAAATTGGATAAAATTATCCTTTTCCACTTTTTCGATTTCTTCGACTTTTTTTATCTTCATTACTTTGGTACCTTACATTGATAATAAATAAATACAACGAAAAAATAGCACCAAATGCTTACAACAAGTCAAAAACAAAAAAATTTCCCTTTTTTAAAGCAATAAATTAAAAATACTCTATTATGACAATATCATATATAGAAATATTTTTGGGCCTCGAACTAGAATAAAACTCTAATCGAATATATATACATATATAAAGGCCGAATAAATACATTTTATTTTTATGTACCTTTTGGTACTAAAAATAAAAAACAACATTTAACACAAAGTTTAGTACGACTTATCCTACCAACACTATTGTTTGGTTAGGTACTGTTGTTATTGTAAAATAACAGCAACACATATATTAATAATTACCGATGGTGATTTAGTATATACAATTTTTGCTTTAAAAGAGTTATTTTTGTTGGAAAACAGATTTCGGACCTTCATAATAATATTTCTCATATAACTTGTGAAATATATCAAATATTATGTCTGGTTTGATGTTTGATTGACCAACGATGATTCTCTAAAGTCTGCTGACGATTCCTTTAGTGGGGATGAAACTGATCAGTACAGACATACTATGAGATGAGTAACTTTTTTAAAGCAATAAATTAAAAATACTCTATTATGACAATATCATATATAGAAATATTTTTGGTCCTCGAACTAGAATAAAACTCTAATCGAATATATAAAAATAATTTTTTTTAGGAAAAAAATACTTTTTTTTTTAGGAAAAAAATACTTTTTTTCTAAAAAAATTTCTTTTTTTTATAAAATAGCACTTTTTCTAAAAAAAGTACTTTTGTACTACTTTTTTTTTAAAAAAAGTACTTATCTTAGAAAATTTTTTTTTTCGGAAAAAGTACTTTTCCTGAAAAAGGATTTTTTGTCTTAAAGGTGCTATAATACTTTTCTAAAAAGATACTATTTTATCAAAAAAGTGCTACTTTTTCTAAAAAAGCACTTTTTTACAAAAAAGTAAAAAATTTACTTTTTTCCTAAAAAGTATTATTTAAGAAAATGTAGTACTTTTTTAGAAAAATTTTAGAGAAAAATTCACTTATTAGACAAAAAAGTAAATTTTTTTAGAAAAAGTAAATTTTTTAGGAAAGAAGTACGTTTTTCTAAAAAAACACTTTTTTCTAAAAAACACTTTTTCTAAAAAAGTACTTTTATACTTCTTCTTCTACATTTTTTAGAAAAAAATACTTATTTTAGAAAAAAGTTTTTTTTTTTTAGAAAAAGTACTTTTTCCTGAATAAGTACGTTTTTGTGTTAAAGGTGTCTATAATACATTTCAAAAAATGTATTTTTTTACCAAAAAAAAGTGCTACCTTTTCTAAAAATACACTTTTTTATAAAAGAAGTAAAAAATTGATTTTTTTCCTAAAAATTATTATTTGATAAAATATAGTACTTTTTTTTAGAAAAAAGTACTTTTTAGAGAAAAATTCACTTAATAGACAGAAAAGTATTTTTTTTTTTTTAGAAAAAGTAAATTTTTTAGGAAAAAAATAAATGGGTTTTGGTCTCACTCATGACTTTTTTGAAAAAAAAAAAAATACTTTTTTAGGAAAAATAAAAAAAAAATAATACTTTTTTGGAAAAAATGCTTTTTTAGAAAAAGTAGCACTTTTTCTTAAAATAGTATCTTTTTAGAAAAGTATTATAGCACCTTTAAGACAAAAACGTACTTTTTCAGAAAAAATTACTTTTTCTAAAAAAACGTACTTTTTCAGAAAAAAGTACTTTTGCTAAAAAAGTAAAAACTAAAAAAAAAACTTTTTCTAAAATAAGTACTTTTTTCTAAATTAAGTACTGTTTTCTAAAAAAAAATACTTTTTTTTAGAAAAATACTTATTTTAGAAAAAAGTTTTTTTTTTTTTTAGAAAAAGTACTTTTTTCCTGAAAAAGTACGTTTTTGTCTTAAATACTTTTCTAAAAAGGTACTATTTTAAGAAAAAGTGCTACTTTTTCTAAAAAAGTATTTTTTTATTTTCCTAAAAAGGTATTTTTTTTTCTAAAAAAGTTACAGTTTTGTATGGGCTATCGATTAAATTTTTTTTTTTTTTTGCAAAATTTTCAGAACCCGTTCTGAAATTTGTCATTTTTTAAAAAAATAATTTATAAAAAATCTGGCCTCTTTTGTTTTTTTTTTAAATTTTTTTTTTTAAGTTTATATGTTCGTCTATCCACACAAAAAAATTCACTCATATGTTTTTTTTTTCGATAAATTGCATTTGAATTTTGAATTTCATAATAATTTAGCAATTTGCTTGTATTTTCTTGTTTCAACGTAGCGTATGAGTAATATTTATGAAAATTTTTAGTACTCATTCGCTACGTTGAAACAAGAAAATAAATACAAGCAAATTACAAAATTGTTATAAAATTAATTATTCAAATGCGAATTTCTCGAAAAAAAAAACGAAAAACACATGTCTGAATTTTTTTTGTGGGGATAGACAAACATCTGAACTAAAAAAAAGAAGTCCGGATTTTTGATAAAATTGACTTTTTTAAAAAATGGAAAATTTAAGAACGGGTTCTGAAAATTTTCCAAAAAAACAAAAAATGTAATCGATAGCCCATACAAAACTGCACAAGATATTAGTTTTTCAGATAGTGGTGCATTCCTTTTTAAGTTGATAAATATTTAAACACAAATTTCCTTTTTTTAACAAAAAAATTTCAATTGAAATTTACATTTTTTTGTGTAATTTTACAATTTCCTTTTTGTAATTTTACAAATTTCCATTTTTTTTAACAACAAAAATCTCGTAAATTCACGAGAATTCCTTGTAAGTTCTATTGCGCCAAAAAAGTTGTAAATTTACAAATTTATTGGTAAAAAGCTTGTAAAATAACAAAAAATCTCGTAATTTTTACTAGGAATTCTCGTAAATAATAATTTTATGAAATTATATATAATTATATATAAACTTTTTTACTTGGGATATTACATTGTTTTGTGTCCCTTTTAACTGCCATCAATACTTGTATAGTTAATAGGTAAGCAAACCAATCATCAGCTTTGTTAACTTGGCTTAAAGAAGAAAACCAACAACAACAACAGCAATTCACATACTACAAATAAATTTAGTACTTGAAATGACTATACAAAGATGTTGTTGTCTAAATCATCATCATCATTATCAACATCATTGACTGTATATCTCTCACTCGTTAAGCAGAACTTTGCTTCTTTTCTTCTTGCCACTCTACTCACCTGGCCTTGATGGGGAAATGATATGGCAAATGTGCCATAACCATCAGCAATTGTCATCTTTTCATCTTCTGTGGTATTTGTAGAACCCTCAACAATAAAGTACTCGACCAGGCCATTAACACCGGCATCCTTATCCAATGCCTGGATATTGCGAAATATCGTTGTACCCACTGGTGTGCTCTGGAATGGACAAAAATAGACAAAAGCAGGGAATAACATTAAATCAAGTGTATAAAAATCGAAACGTACAGAAATACAACAAAAAAATACAACACGTACACATATGAAATGTAAAAGTAAATTACTAAGTCAACATAATGGTCACAAAATGCAACGCAATGCAACAAACGCGAAAAAAAAATAAATGAAGAAGCTTTTGTTATGGCCAAAGCTGTCTCTTAATTTTTATACTCTTCATTCTATTGATAGAGGGTATAAAAGTTTGTCATTTTATTTGTAACACCTTGAAATAAATATAGGCATTGGATGCTATATGATTAGTGAACGATTTTAACATATTCTAACGATGTCCGTCTGTTCGTATGTCTGTTGAAATAGAAACCACGACCGAAGTTTTACTCAGATATGACTGAAACTTAATATATTTATTTGTTATTGTCTCCAAAAGTTTGGTATTGCATTTAAGCAAAATCGTTTCAGCGGTTGAAAAGTTATAAATGAAAATGTAAGGACACCTCGATAATTTTGGTTCATTCTACATAACCTAAAAACATAAAAAGCCTAAATTCTACTGTTTGGCATTTGTGAACAGAACAAGAACAATTTGTGAATAGAACAAGAACAGACGTATTTAAAAAAAAAAAAAAATTCGCGTTTTTTTTTGCGGAAAATTTTTTTTTCCGCGGAATTTTTTTTCCAGTTTTTTTTTTTAAATAATTTTTTTTACATTGTGGAGGGTATCAATACATTCGGCAAGGCCGACTTTAAATTTTCAACTTGTTGTTTTTTTTTTCATTCGTTTTTTGCTGTTGCTGTTGTGTCGCTTGCAACACATGCTTTAAATGGTATAAAATCATCAAGTATGTTTGTGTAATAGAGTGCAAAAAAATATAAATAAATAACAACCAGTAACAATAATAACAACAGCACAAAAATACAACAAAAAGGTTTAGTTAAAAATTCTATGTATAGCATTTACCATAAATTAATTTGTTGCTAAAGTTAGATGATGCTTGAAGCATACTGAGAAAAAAAAACAGCCACAAACAGTAAGCAATAAACAAACGTTGTTACAAAAAAGGGTTTTTCTATGAGACAGAAACTACATGGAGAGAAATATTTAACAAAAGAAAACACTTTTGCTTAATCTATGCTTTAGTAAAGCTATGGATTTTATATTGATTTCCAAAGTAGAAATTTTATTAAACAAACTAAAGTTTTGCTTAGGAAAAATTTTGAAGAGCTTTTATAATTTTTACAAAAAAAAAAAAAAAACATTCACAGTTTTCTGATTCAAAGAATATGCTACAGTTTCTGGTTATTTTGAAAGTTTTAATTTTTTCTGCAAGCTTTTTTAGGCAAAATTAAAGCATCTTACGAAGAGCTTTTATTCAATAATTTTTGTAATTAAAATATGTATCAAAAAGTTTTACAGAGCGTTTTGGTTTTTTTTTCCCAAAAAATCAGTAATTTTCTTACTTTGCTTCGAAAAACAAGATTAATTTTCTGTGAACTTAATCTCAATGTGATCAAACCAAGCAGTTTTGAATGAAAACGGTGAAGAGCTTTTTGAATTTTCTGCTAGTTTATAATTTTATGAACAAGTTTTAGTTTTATTTTTTAATATAAAGCTTTATTAAAAGCTCTCTATGGTTTTTCTTAAAAATACATTATTAATTCTCATTTATTTAAACAAAAATGATTGGAAATATGTAAATTAAAAAGCTATCTTAAAAGTTTTGGTTTAAAAAAGCTGTTTTTACTAATTTTATTTGACTTCTAAAAACCAAGCTTTTTTGAAGTCAAATAAAATTAGTAAGAAGAGCTTTTTTAAATCAAAACTTTTAAGATAGCTTTTTATTATTTTCAATCATTTTTGTTTAAATAAATGAGAATTAATAATGTAGTTTTAATATTATAAGGTTTATGAATAATATCATAAAGTTTATGATTTAAATCATAAATTATAAAATTTATTATATAAATTATAAAATTTATTATATTAATTATAAAACTTATGACATAAATCTCAAAGTTTATGATAGAAAGAACATGCTTTAGTTTCTGTTATTTGATTTTTAAAATCAAGCTCTTTTGAAGACAAACAAAAAAATGCAAAGAGCTTTTTTTAAACCAAAATTTTTTAGGGTGCTTTTTTCGATTTATTTTTTAGTTTTATTCAATTTCAAAAATAATAATATAAGGAACACGCTTCTGTTTATCTTTTTTTATTTTTAAAACCAGGCATTTTTGAACAATACAAAAATAAGTTCAAAGAGCTTTTTTAACCCAAAAATTTTTAGAGAATTTTTTTTTTGTAATTTTCAGTCATGGTTATTTAAATAAATTTAATTAAATATTGTAGAGCTTTTAAAGTTTTTGTAAAGGAACATTCGTTATATATATGTTCGAAAAGCTTTTTTAACCAAAAATTTTTAAGAGACATTTTCTATTTTTTTTTTTATTTTTAATCATGGTTATTTAAATAAATTGGAATCAATAATGTATTTTTTAAGATAGGTCGTACAGAGCTTTTCAAGTTTTTGAGGAAAAACTTGCGTTATTTTCTTATTTATATTAAAGGCCAAGCTGGATTTTAAAAGAAATCTTTTTTAAGGAAAAATAAAACAGATACGGTAAGCTTTTTTAACAGAACTTAATATTATTGCATCGTAGCTTAAGAATTATTGTTTGTTAAATGAGAGATTTATTTGTTACAAATAAAAGCTTTATCTTAAAAAATATCGGTGAAGTGGTGAGAGCACACAGAAAACAAATTTGCTAATTTCCAACTGAAAACAACTGGTTATAACGAAAATTCGATTGATGCATTTGTATTTAGGTTGTAACAACTGAATATCGACAGTTACAACTAAATATTGTTAATACAACAGTCTTTTAATTGAAACAACTACAAAATTTGTTTGCCACATCGAAATGTAGTAGGAGAAACCGAATTTTGTGATGATACAACTGAAAAATTCAGTTGGAAATTTATTTTTCTCCGTGAGCTTTTTCCTTTTAACAAAGGGATAAAATTTTCTGATTTTCGTAATGATAGTAAACTCAAAAACGTTCAAACTTGCTCTCACATAACAAATCCGGTTGCCACAATCGTAAATATCGCAACCTAATTTTGGAGGTTGTTGTAACCGATCATGCGGTCATGTCATAACCTCAATATGGCTATGATGACCGCAATACGGTTATGACAACCGAAATGTAGTTGTTATAACCGTATGACCGGTTAGAACAACCTCAAATATGAGGTTGTAATATTTACTGTTGTGACAACTGTATTTGTTATGTGAGTGTGACTGTATAAATTCTTCTGGCAAGACTTTAAAATATTTTTTTGAGGAAGCTTTTTGCATTAAAGAGAAGTTTTACAACTTTTAAAAGCTTCTAAAATTTTAAACTTGTACTTAAATATATTTTTTTGAAGACATTATTATTGTGATGTTTTGAGCTTTTGCAATTTTAAATTCTTTGATTTTAAAAAACTTTTCCCAAATAAATAAATTTAGGCTTAAAGACATATTAAAGCACAGATGCTTTTTTAAACAAAATTCTTACTAGATTTTGAAAGTATTGAAAAAGCTTTCTGGATAAATTCACATTTTCTGTTTATTTTGAAAGGGGTTTTTTAAAAAATGCTTTATTTTTTTGCTACATGAGCTTGACACCAGTAGCTTAATAGGCTTTCATGAATAAAAATCTCTTGAAAGCTTTCTGGAATAATGACAAATTTTCTCGTTTTAATACATATTTTCCTGCATTTTTCGAAAGATTTGTCTTGTTTTCAAAAAATCTTTATTTTCCTGGCAATAAAGAACACAGGTATTACACCAATAGCTGTTACATTAATAAGCTTTCATAAAAAAATTTCATATATTTGAGTTTTTTTTTTGTTAAAAGAAAATAGTAATAAATCTTAATTTTAATTTTTTGAATAACTGATGAGTTTTTTTAACAACTTTTTTTACAAAAAAACTAGTTCGAGAAATTTTAGCGAGGCTTTTCGACATATCCGAATGGGAAAGCGTTAATTTCAGGATAAAAAACATTGAAAATATTTAACTCGCTTACATTGATACGTCTTTAATTTTTTAATAAGCTTTTACTGTTATCTAATCTTAAACTCAATTATAAAAACAAGTAAGAGTGTTAAATTCGGCTGTGCCGAATCTTTTATACCCTCCAACATGCAAATAAATAAAAAAAAAATTGCGGGGGCGTCTTTTTTTTTTGGGGGGGGGGGTCGGTAGTGGTAATTGGGGGGCACAATTCCTCTCGAATAAGTGTTAAAAAAAATAATTCTTATGCTTTTTGCACTAAAGAAATACAAATTTATCATTATATAAAAAAAAATTTATTCCATGCCCATAAATGGGGGGTGGGGGGGGGGGGGGGGGCCGGACCGTAAAACGATTTTTTCTAATTCTGTGGGTCCAAATGCAGGACCTTGAACTTCTTGTAGCATTAAAATGTTGGATTTGTTAAACAAAAACACAAAAAATCATGTAAAAATATGGTATTTTTCAGAGGTTTGTTTAGTTCTTCAAGGGGGAACTTTTTTCCCCCTGGTCCGATTTTGCCCATCTCCGAACTTAACCAGCCTATGAACATAAGACATATATGTGCCAAATTTCAGGAGTCTACCACTTTTATTTTGGACTGTATCGTGTCTTCCACAGACGGACGGACAGACGGACGGACGGACAGACGGACAGACGGACGGACGGACGGACGGACGGACGGACGGACGGACAGACGGACATCGCTAGAATGTCTTAGAATCGATCACTGATCAATAATATATATACTTTATGGGGTCCTACACCGATATTTCGATGCGTTACACACGGAATGACAAAGTGAGTATACCCCCATACTGTAGTTGGAGGGTATAATAACTAGTAAAGCTTTAAGTAAAGCTATTAGACAAATCCGAAAATAAAAGCTTTTATTTATTTAATTTATTTAACATTAATAGGCCTTTCATTTTTTCAATTAGCTTTTATTAAAAGAGTTGACTTTAATTTTTTCAAATTTAAAATTTCCTCAGACATTCCTTGGAGCTTTGGTTTTTACAATACTTATAAAGCTTTAAAATTTTTTTCCAGTGTACTCAAACTTGTCTTTGAAAAATACATACTTTTACTTTAAAGAGGATATCTAAGAGTTTACTTCTTTTTTCATCATTTTCAGTCTAGTGCATATAAAGAATGTCCCTTATTTTGTAAGGGAATTGCTATACACTGCCAGTATTAATAAGAATGCATTTTTTTTTCGAAGCTTCACATGTCTTATAAAAGTAGCCTTCTTCTAGTTCTACTACTGCAAAACCTATTACTAAGTTACTCGTTGTTGTCCTCTTGTTGTATGTAATATTAATCAGTTGAATTCTTATAGTTCACTCATTTTCAGTTTATTGTAATGACAATGGACTCTTGGATGGCTGTTTGATGTCATAAATGGTTATTGTGTTAATCATGGTTCTTGCATCCATTTACAGGCACAAAGTGTAGAATAATAATTTTTGCGTTTTTTTTTTGTGTGTGTTGTTCGATGTTGTTATTTTGCGTTAAGATAGAATGAAAATTAAGTTTGATTTACAAATTGTTATGTTTTTTGTACTTGTTTGTAAAAAAAAATTAAATTTTAAATTACTACTGTAATGTGATGTCTACAAAAAAAAAAAACAACAAAAAAAGTAAGTAATAAATAGCTGCGTTTGGTAATAAAGTATTTGAAAAAGAATTTATGGGAAAGAATACAAAAGGTAACCATAACTTTGGAAAGGGAACTTGAGATATAGTGGTAACAAAAAATATTTATTTTAGAATTGAATTTGAAGAACACCTTTCTTATATTTTTTAAAATTCTTTAAATTTTTTAAATTTTTTAAATTCTTTAAACAGAAATTCAAAAAATTTTTTAAAATTAAATTTTACAAATTTTTGTGGGCAATAAAACGAAAGACTTAAGACACGAACGTAAAATTTCTTATGTTTTTAAAAATTCTTTAAACCGGAATTCAAAAAAATCTGTAAAATTAGATTTTGCCAATTTTTGTGTGTAATAAAACGAAAGACTTAAGACACGAACGTGAAATTTTTTAGGAAAAATATTTTCACTTATACAAAGTAATTTTGATTTAATGTTGAGACGATTTTAAAAATATATGTTTATAAATAAATTTCCATGTCGTGTAATATTTAAAGAATTCTTATTTGCAAACTTTTGCAGTACTTCAATTCTTTTTTTCAAATATTTTTTTTTCCCAATTTCTAAAATCATTCTTCCATTCAACGCCCATATAATTCAAATTTAAACCAAATATCGAACCTTAATGTTAAAAAAAAAGAAAAATTGTATACAATTGAATAAAAGCGATGAATACTAAAACAACAACCAACCTAAGACTGAGCAACTGCTATTTGGAATGACCACACAAATGTAAAATATCGCACTCAATATATTACCAACGACACATAAGCCATAACCATAACAACACCAGCGACAACAACATATAAAATGACCACTCACAAAAGGATGAACGAATAATAACAACAACAAAAAAAATATCAATAATATTTTACATTTCAACAAAAATATACAGCACAATGAAAAGAAGTGTTGATAACTTTATTTATTAAGATTCAGCGCTTATTGGCATAACTGAAACATAACACCTCAGCCAATATAAAACATGAACAGGATGATATACGTCTGAAAGTAGAGATTAAATAGAGTAAAACTGCATTTACAGTTTTTCATTTCGTGATCCTGTTTACTTTTAAAATGACTTTAAATTTTTAAAGGACACATTTTGTAAATTTTTTTTAGTTAAAATTTTTTTAATGATATTGGAGGATAAGTTTTTGAAGGCTCGTAACTTACCTCCTTTTTCCTGATATGTAAAAATAATGAAATAGGAAAATGAGTGGAGATTCTCCTCCTTCATTTGCTATCACTAGTGGCATCCTAGGACAAGTACAAATATAAAAAAAATATTTTATAAATTTAATCCTCTAAAACTTTGAAGTCCTTTTAAAAGGAAACAGGACCACGAAAAGAAAAACTGTAAATGCAGTTTTACTACATTAAGTCTCTAGTTTCAAACGTATATTATTATTGTTTTTGTGTTTAACTACTTTTTTTTTCATTTTAGTCGGACGGTGTAATAGAAAACATAAATTTAAAAATTTTTTGGAATAAAATTAATTTTGTTCTCAAAGAGAAAAGTGGGTTAAGAAATTAAAAGCTTTTAATGAAGCTTTTAAGTTGGAAATTTTTAATCGAAAGCTTTAAAGTTTTCTTTAGTACTCTACTCAGTTGTGTTTTTACAAAATAATGGCAGAAAGTATTTTTTAAAAAGAATTTAAATGAAAGGAAACAAAAGAAATACAAAAGCTTTTATTGGTTTGAATGTATGTGTATCAGGAATCAAAATTGGCGATTAAATAAAATAGTTGACATTTGTAAATGCTGTTACACAAAAGCTTTAGTATATTAATGTCTGTAACTTAAGCGAAACAATAAACTTTTAGTAACTAAAGCTTTTTTTGCTTCAGATAAATTTTATAAATTATTTACATCATTTTCAAAAGCTCTTATTTTTATAACTGCGTGTCTATTAGCAACCATATCATAAAAGCTTTAAATTTACTCAGTTTTATTTTTATAAAAAATAATGCCACAAACAAACTTTTAAATGGCTGTGCCGAATCTTTTATAACCTCCAACTTGAAAAATTAAAAAAAAATTTTTTGAGGGAGTCGGTAGGAGTTTTTTTTTTGAGGGAGTCGGTAGGAGTTCGACATGCGGTAAATGTTTACAAATTTATCTTTTATGCCTTTTGCAATAACAAAGTGAATACTATGGTTGGAGGGTATAAAAATATTAAATAAAAAGCTTTTATTTGTTTGAATGTGTGTGCATAAGAAAAAACAATCAAAATAAGTGCTTTCACAAAACAGTAAAAAGCTTTTATAAAACAGAGCAAGGTGAAAGCTACCGAAGTACGAAATTGTTCGATAGGTTTAGATTATTTAATCAAAAAGAACAGCGGGTGGGTGCGGAAAGGCAAAATTTCTTGTCAAAAATCTAAGACACATAAGAGACATTGAAACGAAATGTCCCGCTACAGAAAAACATGTGTCCCGTGAATAACTGAATAGGTTGCATGGATAGCCCTATATGGAACTAAGAAAATTGCATTTTTGTATTAAAATTTTTCAAAAACAGGGCTTAGGAGGCGTGGTCAAATATTGGAAAAATGGTAGAATTTGTGTCGAGTTGCCTTGTTTTAATATTTATCAAATTAAAACGGAATGAACCATAATCTCATAAATTTACATTCTTGTATAGTTTTCGATAAAAATTTTTTTGGGAAATTTTCCATTTTTTAAAAAAGTAAATTTATCAAAAATCCGGCCACTTTTTTTTAAATGTTTATCTATCCACACAAAAAAAAAATCAGACATGTGTTTTTCGATTTTTTTAGAAAAATTGCATTTGAATTTTAAATTTCATAACAATTTTGTAATTTGCTTGTATTTTCAACATTGCGGATGAGTTCTATATATTTGAATAAAAGTAACTCATACGTTTTGTTGAAACAAGAAAATACAAGTAAATTACTAAATTCTTATGAAATTCACAATTCAAATTCACAATTCAGCTCGACACAAATTTGACAATTTTTCCAATATTTGACCACGCCTTCTAAGCCCAGTTTTTGAAAAATTTAAAAGTCAAAAACGCAATTTTCTATTCAGAAATTTTCGGTACACATGTTTTTTTTTCACTGGACATTTGGTGTGTAATGCCTCATAATCAAGAAAATACAAATAAAACGACATCAATTACACAGCTCAACAAGAAAATGCGTATTGGATTCTGGGTAGTGATTTGGATGGTGTCTGTTGCGCTGATTCCAAATCCGGAGCCCAAATTTGTCTATCACATCAGGATTTTGAGTAATTCGCGGTTAAAGGGCCGAAAAAGGGCATTTTTGACCCTTTTTAAAAGCTTATAAAATAATATCCTGACATGCAAATGACTTGGTATCAAGCTCATTCGAAAGCCTGTAATTTTCTCTTAAAGATAAGATAAAATGTTATAAAAATTTAATTTTCTAAAATGGTAAAAAAATCATTAGCAAAAAACCTTCCATTTTTTCAATATTTAGTTTATTTACACAGTGTTTTTTAACAAATTTCCATACGAATTCATACGTAAATTTTAGATTTATAGCACTTGTGGCTAATGATTTTTTTACCATTTTAGAAAATTAAATTCCAAGAAGATTTGATCTTGTCTAAAAGAGAAAATTACACACTTTCGAATGAGCTAGATACCAAGTCATTTGCATGTCAGGATCTTATTTTATAGGCGTTCAAAAATGGTCAAAATGGGCATTTTTTGACACTTTAACCGCGATTTTCTCAAAATTGTGACGTGATAGAAAAATTTGAGTGACCGTTTTGGAATCGGGGCACCAAACTCTATCAACTTTTTTTGGTTTCATCCAAAACGCAGCGACAAACCTCAGATTTGTAGAGCGGTGTTATTCATGGAGATTTTTTTCACATTTTAATTGAGCTTTTCCAAAAAGTTTAAGAAGCATAAAGCCAGTTGACATGTTAGAGTCATACCTGACACTTACAAGACATCTCTTTATACCTTGTTAAGAACAGTTTCATGTTTTTCTTAGAAGTTTAAAGCTTTTATTGTGTTAAGATAATAAAAAAAGAAATAAAAACTTAACGATGTTTTAAATAGACTTCGTAAAATAAAACAATTTTTTCAAAATTTTATAACAAAAAGCTTTTACTATCTATCCAATGATTTTAAAGAGTGTTTTTCAAAAAGCCCGGAAAAGCTTTTTTTTTTACTTTTTCGACAAGTTTATAACAAAAAGCTTTTAACATCTAAAGATTTTTTAAATACGCTTTACAAAAATCTTGTAAAAGCTTTTAACGTTTTAAGCTTACTAAAAAAATATTTATACTAGAGATGGGCACATGAGCAGATTATAACGTGATTCACTCGTGAGTGTGACTGTATTCGATTTTACTCACGAGATTGTAAGTAAGTGTAAGTGCGGAAAAAAATTGCGTGAGTGAGTGTGCGTGATTAAGATTTTTGCGTGAGTCGATTTTTTTGCGTGAGTTTGCGTGATTTCTTTTCTCTTCATATTTCCTTTCGTACCAAAAAAATCAACAAAATAACATTAAAATTCGGCTAAACTTAGGATTTCGTACGAAAAAAACAAAAACAAGTAGGAGTGTTAAATTCGGCTGTGCCGAATCTTTTATACCCTCCAACACGTTTAAAATTAAAAAAAAAAAATTGCAGGGGCGTCTTTTTTTGGTGGGGGGGGGGGGGGTCGGCATAATTGGTGGGGGACACCTGTTCCCCCGCTATATATGTTTACAAATTATTTGTTTATGATATTTACGCTTAAATAATAAATTTGTATCGTTATTTTTAATTAATTTCTAAAATTAATTAATTTCTAAAAAAAATCGAATTTTCTGACCCCCTTGGTCCAAGCGCAGGTCTATGAACATAATATGACATACAAATGTTACATTTGTTGAGCAAAAATTAAAAAAACCTCGTAAAAATATCGTATTTTTCAGGGGTCGTTTTAGTTCTTCAAGGGGGAACTTTTTTCCCCCTGGTCCGATTTTGCCCATCTTCGAACTTAACCTTACCAGTAAAATAAGAGATATTCTTGCCCAATTTCAAGGGTCTAGCTCTTTTGGTTTGAACTGCATCGTTATTTCTACAGACGGACGAACGGATGGACGGACATCGCTAGAATGTCTTAGATTCTATCATGGATCAATATTATATATACTTTGTGGGGTTTCCGATCGATATTTCGATGTGTTACACACGGAATTACAAAGTGAGTATACCCCCATACTGTGGTTGGAGGGTATAAAAAGTTGTAAAATTTCGCTAAACTTTAAAGTTTGCTTAAAATTTTGTAAGATTTTTTTTTTTTTTTTTATAAATAAAAGTTTTGTAAGTGTGAGTCAACGCGAGTGTGAGTGAAACTTGTGTGAGAGCACGTGAGTCTGAGTTATATTAAATTTACTCACGTGATTGTGAGTGAGTGTGAGTAGAAAAATTATGCTCGTCAGTGAGTGTGCGTGATTAAAAAATCCTGTCGTGAGCGTGAGTGAGTGTGAGTCAAAAATCACTCACGTGCACATCTCTAATTTATACCTTAAAACTGTTTAAAATATATTTCGCAAACTAAACCAATTATCTTCCAATTTTATAACCAAAAGCTTATAACCAAAAAATATTTTAAAATCTCTTTTCAAAAATCTAACTAAAAACCTCTAAATTGTAAACACTAATATGAATAGTTTAAAAATAAAAAAAAAAATATTGTGCACAAAGACTTAACAAAAAAAAATAAATTGTAGTTTGTCTGGACCAAAAAAAAATGAGAAGCAACAAAAATTTGTCTTTTTTAAATATAATCCTCTATAGAGGGATTTGGTTAAAAGCCACACATAAATATATAAAAATGGTTAAAATATTGAAATGAAGAAGATACTGAAAAAGAGATAGATAGACAGACAGAAGGATGGACGGACAGGCAGCTATATAGATATTTGTTGGCTTGGTCACACAAAGCTATGTTGGTTAAGTTTTGCGACATATGAATGCAATTTAAATATTTGCTGTATTTTAGCTTGATCTTTACATGGTTTTCATAAATTATTCATATTAACGAAAAAAATAGAAATAAAAACTATAAAAAAAGCTTTATAAAACGGCAGCTGATATTACAAAAATAGGAAAAAAAATATCAAAAGAAAACGAATGTGTCGTTTAATGCTAATGTTTGGCCTAAACAAAATCTGTTATTTTTGGAATTATTTTTTTTTCTCTAAACAAAACAAATTTTTCCATTTGGTCATCTGAGATTATATAACTGTTTTCATATTTTAAAATTGTTTTTAAAATTTTTTATTATTAAAATATTTTTTTAATAACAAGTATTAGTTACGGTTTTAAAAGGTTTAGCACACGTTTAAAGTTTTGGCTTTTAACACATAAATTTTGATATATTTGTGTGGGTGATGATGTCATCTTCCTTCGTATGAAAAATAATATACAATATATAGTGTCTTCTTTCTAAGTTCCCAAAAGATCATATTTGGAGGTCTTATTGATAAAATTCTTTATTATGATTTATAAACAACTTAAATGGCCATTAGAATCAATAAATAAATAAAAAAAAATATATAAAACGTAAGACTTAAGACACAAACTTGAAACTTATGGCATGGTGACAAATGTCAAGAACATGTTGTCAACAAAAAACAAACATATACAAAAAAAAAAAAAACTGGTATGGAAATTCTAACAAAAAAAAAATATATGCCAAAATATAAAGTTCAACAACTTTTCCTTTAGATTATTTATAACGGTCTTTTTGGCATTTTAAGTTAAGCAAATAAAATTTAAAATATTGGTTTAAGGAAAAAGTTATTTATATTTTTCAAATTTTTAAAACTTTTTTAAAAAATAGGTATTTACCCAAATAAAACCTTGAATTCTGATTGTCGAAAGTATAATAAATCAAGACTAATTTTGACATTAATTCAGTGATTAAAATTTTAAAAGCTTTAAACTTTTTTAAGGAAATTTAAAAAAAATTCTATAAAAAATAACACCGCTCAACAAATCGAAGGTTTTTGGCTCCGGTTTGAAGTTTCATATACATTTTTTAAAGATTTTGACTCGCTGATTCCAAATTGAAAGCCTGCACAGCAGCCACTGGGTTAAATAAAATTCTGGTATAAAGCGTTAGAGAAGAATTGAACTATGATCTCAAATATATGATCAAAAAAATTTGCAGTTGTTGCACTATTATTGGCCAAACATTTATTTTAAAAAAACACTGTGAAAAAAATTAGAAAAAGCACCATTTTTAAATGGCTCTAAAACAAAAACCAGATGATCAATCTTTACTGTGATGAGCTCAAAATTTAGGCAAAAGTTCATTCTTTCTTATAGACTTTTAAACTTATTAAAGATATCTTCGGGTTTATATGAAAAATAACGCAGAAAACTTAAATTTGTAAAATACTTAATTTTTTAATTTTTCTTTGTAAAATATCAAAAAAAAACTAAGGTTATCCTTATCTTTTTTACAAAAATGATAATTTTAACAGAGTCATTTTAAAACGGAATTGTAACCCAACAAAACGCAATAATTAGAAAAAAATTGTTTTCTATGTTGGAGACCAAAGACAAATTATACTTTTGCGCTTTATACCGGATTTGTATTCCACCCAATGGCTGCTGTGCAGGCTTTCAAATATTGCAAAAATCGTAATTTTTCGTATTTTTAACCGTAAATAACTAAAAATCTGGACGTGATGAAAAAATTTGGAGTACAGATTTGGAATCAGGAGATCAAAGTCTACTAAAATTGGTCACCAGAATTCAAACCGGGAAATGACTGTTGAGCGGTGAAATTAATAAACTTAACAAAAGCTTTTTGTATCAAAATCTGGTAAGGGAAATAATAAAAACTTTTATAATTTCAGATTTCAAAACGTTTAAAACTAGTGTTTTTATTATGGGTTTACATAGCTTTAAATAGATTTTAAAGCTTCAAAAAGAGCTGTTCTTTTTATCGTCACCTTTTGCTGATAAATGATCTAATTAAAAAATAGAGTTTTTATTTTTGTTTTAAATATCTTTAAAAGTAATATTTATTTGAAATAATGCTTTAAAATTAGCTTTTTTTCATTACTTTAAGAATATGTATTTTCAATTTTTTTTTTTTTATTTAAACCATAAAAACTTTGATCGGTTAAAATTAAAAAAAGCTTTTATGAAATCTAGTTTACAGTTTCAAAACTTTTATATATATAAGGTACATATTTCTTGGATTAAACCCAGTTGGAAAATGCGTCACTGAGGAAATTTCCACAGTGATTCCTTGAGGAAATATCATCAGGTTCTGACAAATCATAGGCAATCCTTGATGACATGTCCTAACATTGTCAGCACTGAATGTTTGCTTTAAGAGTGTGGACAATTCCTCTAAGACGTCTGAAAGGAAATGTCTTCAGAATAGCAGTATATTAAATTGGAATTTTAAATCTGGGCAACTCTTCAATTTCCAAGAAAAAGATGGCAATATTATCGACTTAATTAAAATAAAATCAAAATCAAACAAGTAGAATAAAAGTAATAAATAGACAAACAATTTTAAAAATAAAGTTTGGAACAAGTGGTTAGGTGTGGGACTAGGGTTGCCAGATACTAGAAGTCCAATAACTGGAATATGGAAAAAATTAAGCTGGATTTTCAAAAAATAACTGGACACATACAACCGATTTTTAAATGTGAGATATCTTTATTTTGGACTACTTTTCGAATAAAACATCAATCAAATGGTCGCCTCTATTGGTCATGGCAAAATGTGCACCTTTTACGCAGATTCATTCCTTTTCAGCATCTCGGAATGTTGATGTTGACCTCGTCAATAGCTTGAGAATTGCTGGCGTATATTTTTCTATTCAAATAACCCCACAAAAAAAGTCCGGAGTGGAAATCGGATCTGGAAATCTATGTGGCAAGTTAAAGTTCCCTGGACGTGCGATGTCAAAAAAGCTACAATAACTGGCCCTAATCTACAGATTTGACCACTCCGGACTTATTTTTGTTGGGTTATTTGAAAAGAAAAATGTACGCCAACAATCCTCAGATCATCTACGAGGTGAAGGAAAACATTCGACAAGAACTAGACTGCCGATATGCTCGTAAGTAGTGAACAAAAGTACACTAAAACAGCTAATTTTTTGCTACCTCCTGTTTGACGAGAATTTCTACACTCAAAAAAATACGTCAGTAAAAAAGTTTGTAAAATGGTTTGTAACCCAACTTTACAGGTTTTTTACTAATTCTTACTAAAAAATTATTTTTTAGTAATTCTTTTTTGTAAACTCGTGTTACAAACTATTGATTTTTTACTGATTTTTTAATAATTTTTTCAGTTGATTTTTTAAAAATGATCGTACTAACTTTTGATAATTGTTTTGTAAATTTTACAATATTATTTAGTAAATTTTGTTTTTTTTTTCTAGAAAAAAATACACTTTATTAAAAAATTTAAATTTTATTAAAATATTTGGAAATTAAAAAGAGCATTAAAAAATATATATTATTATTTTTTTTTTCTTTTAATGTTAAAACAGTGGACCAACGCTTTGAAGAATATTAATAATGTATTTATGTTTATTACTTTTAAAATTGAACCACTCTTATTTGCATTTGTTTTTTCTAATTAAAGAAGCACAAATAAAAAAGGAAGGAAATATAGAGAAAAGAAGATATGCAAAAACAACATAATAGAACAAATTATTTTTTCTTTGTTCTCAACTGGCGTTACTTTTTTCTTTATGCTTCCCAGTGTTGGTATTTCAGAATTTTCAATTAGTGCCAAGTTGAAGGATAAAAAGGGCCAAAATGGGTTGGAAAGGGCCAAAAAAATCAATAATTTTCTTATTAAATATCACGCAACTTATTCCTTTTTTTGTAATTGCCAGTTTTGACAGTAAAATTGATCCTGCGGGAAAAGTGACCAGTTTAGGACCGGTTCTAGAGTGGTACATTTGTATGAAAGGGCGTGCCCCATAACTGGTCGCGAACTGGTATTTTAGATTCTTGTGTTCTATGACCAGTCCGCTTGGAATAATCCATAGGATGGGTTTTTCGGATCAGTTGTTCCTGTAGGACCAATTGACTTCCCACAGAAATTTTGTTACGATTTACTTTGAAATCATATATTTAAAGAAAACAAAAACTTGCATATAGGCGCCCCAGTAGGCTAGTTGGTAGCGAGCTAGCCTATGAGTCTGGGGGTCGTGGGTTCGATTCCCACCAGAGGCCTTGGTCTGATTCGCTACAACGAGACGAAGGTTATTGTTACCAGTTCTCGGTTAGGTAAAATTAGTATGTAATTTGTAATTATATGGTAATTCTTAATAAAAAAATAAAAAAAAAACTTGCATAGTTGCAATAAATGGTAGGATTCTTAAAAGGTGAAAAAGTAATACTTTTTGCCTTTTTTGTAATAATTAAATTTAAGTAAAAATATTTTTTTTTAAATTTTGACAATATTTGCAGAGAATGAAAAAGGGCCAAAACTGTTTTTTGTGGTGCCACAGACCATTCAATAGTGCCAAAAATGGCACTATTGTGCCACATTTCCCAACCGTGATGCTTCCTATGAATAGTTTTTTTTTGTTCTCGTGTGTCTTTATTGAAGGGTTGATTTTTTTTTTATTACTGAGAGTAGTATTGACAATTTTGTGTCTCTTCATAAATTGTGAATCACAATACAGCAGCAGACAGAAACATTTTTTATACAGACAACAGCAAAAAAAATAAATGAGGATATTTTTCTGTCTGCCGCTTGCTCACTGTTGCCAAGTTGGAGGTTTTCCCGCTAAATCTAGCGCTTTTTGTTTGGATTTAGCGGGAGAAAATTGGTTTTAGCGGGAATGGTGCTTTAGCGGGAAAATCTAGCGCTTTTTATTTGGATTTAGTGGGACAAATTTAGAGTTTTTTTTCCAATTTTTCAATCGAAAACGCCAAGTTTGTCGAATTTTAGCGCTTTTGTTGTAATTTAGCGGGAGAATTTTGTATTTTCCCGCTAAAATTTTTTCGACCGTTTCTTGCGCGTTTTTAATGAAAATTAAATTTTCGTAGAAAAAATAATTTGGAGTTTTTTTTTTAAATTTTTCTTTTTTGTCAATCAAAAATGCCAAGTTTTTCGGTTTTCAGCGCTTTTTTTTGTAATTTAGCGGGAAAATTTTAAATTTTCCCCGCTAAATTAATTTTTGGCGGTTTCTAGCGCTTTTTTCGTGAAATTTAGAGGTTTTTGGTTAAAAATAGTTGGCAACAGTGCGCTTGCTGTTGTATTGTGAAGAGCACTGTTGCCAACTATTTTTAACCAAAAACCTCTAAATTTCACTAAAAAAGCGCTAGAAACCGCCAAAAATAAATTTAGCGGGAAAATTTTAAAATTCTCCCGCTAAATTAGGAAAAAAGCGCTGAAAACTGAAAAACTTGGCATTTTTGATTGACAAAAAAGAAAAACTTAAAAAAAAACCTCCAAATTATTTTTTTTTACAAAAATTGACTTTTCACTAAAAACGCGCAAGAAACCGCCAAAAAACTCTAAAATTCGACAAACTTAGCGATTTCGATTGAAAAAAAAGAAAAATTGGAAAAAAACCTCTAAATTTTTCCCACTAAATCCAAACAAAAAGCGCTAGATTTTCCCGCTAAAGCACCGTTCCCGCTAAAACCAATTTTCCCCCGCTAAAACCAAACAAAAAGCGCTAGATTTAGCGGGAAAACCTCCAACTTGGCAACAGTGGTGAAGAGACTCTGTGTAATTTTCTTTATCTCTTTCTTTATTTTCTTTAGTCACAAAATAATACTCGAAAGTTAAACGTCGCGACACGGACGAAATGAACAAAAAAATTAATAACAAACAAATATTACAACACAAATTTTAAAGTATTTTTTATTTCAAATTAACTCGTTTTGTTTGGATAATAAAACCCACGTACAGGGAACAAAGCCGATCGGCTCAAAATCGGCGGCGCGCCGCCGCCGACCTATTTTTGACATCTTACGCCGCCGCCGATTTTGTCGGCTCTCATCAGCTTAAACCAAGCCGCCGAATCAATCGACTCCGTCAAATAAATCGGCGCGGTGACATTTTTTTTTTACATTTTAAGGTGCATATTCTGTTTGTGTTCACATGAAAAAAACTGCCAACCTCCATATAAAAAAAATATTTTTGCAACGCGGCTATTTCACCTTAGGTGTGAATTGGGTATAAGTTCTTGTTGTGAGAACGTAGCCTTATACCCTGCTCTCGCTTACATCTAAAAAAGGTTTTTAAGAAAATACTTTTAGCAATTTCTTTATGCTATTGCAGTATATTGAAAGATCGTCATTAGCTCAATATTCCATTATCATATAGTGTCATTTTATGGTAATAGAATAATGAATTAACGATACGATTTGACGACTATCAAGTTACATAATTACCACACAGGATATTAACCCCATAATCATTATGTGCCAATTTTAAATCATGTCACCAAAATTTTAAAATTAATCAAAATTTCAGCAGGAAGTGTTTTTGCGCAATTGTTATCATCTGAAATGAAAACATAATTCCGTCGCGATTTTTCGCCAAACTTCACAATTCACAGATGTGTTTCGAAAAAGAAAATTCTATTTGTAATTTAATTCGAAAATTCTTTTTGTAATTCGAAGATTCCATTTGTATTTCGAAGATTCGACTTGTAATTCGAAAATTCGATTTGTAATTTGAAAATTCCATTTGTCATTCGAAAATTCCAATTGTAATTCGGAAAATATCAATTGTAATTCGAAATAGATCAACTGTAATTCGAACAAGTGAGAGTGTTAAATTCGGCTGTGCCAAAAAAAACATGTTGGTAAAAAAATCCGCAATTTTTGTTCTTTTTTTGTCAAAAAATATTCGTACTTGTTTAAATACCATTTGGTGTGCAATAGGGTGGCTCGTTTTTGGGCTTTTCTCTCTGATCAAATTCTAATACCCGCCAAAAGTGTCAATAAAATAAGACAATAAAATAAGACATAATCGTGCCAAATTTCAGGAGTCTAGCTCCTTTATTTTAGACTTTATCGTGTCCTCCACAGACGGACGGATGGACGGACCGACAGACGGACGGACGGATATTGCTAGAATGTCTTAGAATCGATCACTGATCAATAATATATATACTTTATGGGATCCTAGACCGATATTTCGATGCGTTATACACGGAATGACAAAGTGAGTATACCTCCATACTGTGGTTGGAGGGTATACAAAATTTAAAAAATGCACTAAAAATTAAAAAAAAATGCTCTAAAAACTTAAAAAAATTCTTTAAAAAGTGAAAAAATTCCCTAAAAATTGAAAATATGCTCTAAAAATATGCTCTCATGGTAAAATATGCTCTTAAACCTAAAATATGCAAAAATATGCTCTTAAGGTTAAAATATGCAAAAATATGCTCTAACAAATCGATGCCAGATTTCTTAACATCTTCTGAAACGGATAAATACCTTACCCATTTCTCAATACAATGCTCAGGAAAAAACATGATACAGCATATTTTTGGTTTCCCTGTTCATAACTTTTGAACCGCTGAACCGATAACACTGAAATGCAGTACTTCTAATAAAAACGTTAAGTTTCAGTCATATCCGTGTATTATTTTGGCCGTGATCACCATTTCCACAGACGGGTATCGCTAGAATGTCTTAAAATCGATCGGAGATCATGAGTATATATACTTTATGGCAATGGTTCCCAACCTTTGATTCTCGCCCCACTGGGGGAAATTTGAAGGTTCCAGGGGGGCAACGAGCAAATTTTCAAGATTTTTTTTAGTCAAATTAAATACAAAAACTATTTTTTTTGCAAAATTAACTACAAAATTCTTGTTAGTTTCTTAACATTTTTACTACAAACTTCATTCAAATGCTTATTTTACAAAAATTTTGTAGTAATTTTTCATTAGAAACAAAAATTAGAAAAACTAACAAATTTTGACTTAGTGTAGGGGGGACAAGAAAATTTTTTTTAAACTTAAAAGTGGGGCGTGGAGTAAAAAAGGTTTATAGGTTCCCATCCAATATTTCGATGAGTTACAAATGGAACGACAAACTTATATATACCCTTTACAGGCGCGGATCCAGGAATTTCATTTGGGGGGGGGGGGGGAGATTTTTTTTTTTTACCAAAAAAGTTTCGTAAAGCAATTAAGTTTGGTTGGTGTCGGGGGGAGGGTTTGTGAATGTATGCAGAAAAATACCTAAAAAACTTAACAAAATTTTTTACTCAATTTTTTTTTTTCTCAGGAGAACCCTAACTGACCGATTTACTTCATAAACAAGACCGTTTTTAGTCAAATAAATGGGCATATTCACAATTACGACTGACTGTAACTGGCATAAGCGAATTTTTAAGCTTAAAGAGCCACAACATCAATATTTTTTATACAAACAACCAAAAAATTTCAAAAATATTAGACTGTATTTCCAAATTTTTAGAAATGCTCTCGAGAATTGTGAATTTTTTAACTTTGTTGTAGGTTTGTATGGGAAAATATTAATATTATGACTTTAAAGTCATAAAAATTATCTTATCTGAAAATTATTATTTAAAAAATAAAATATTCCGAAAAAAATTTTAATGAAGTATTACACTTAAAAATGTTTTCTCCAAAAAATTTCTCAGATGTTAAGACTTTTTTACTTAAGAAAAACTCTTAGATTCTAAAATATTTTTCATATAAAAACATAATCCATTTCTGAGATATTTGTATTTAGAAAAATGTTAGGATTTTAAACCCTTCGATGTATTTTTTTTTTTCGATTCTCAGATCGAATTTTCCAATTTCTGATAATTAATAATTCTTATATCGTCCATTCCATGAGTCATTTTAAAAAATCTGACCGAGGGTCTTCCGATTTTTGTTATATTTTTCATACAGATACTCTATGGAGCCAATTTCAAATTTCATCCAACAGATCGAAAATATTCGAAAAACTCGCGATTTTATTCACGATTTTCGTTTTTGAAAAAGTCAAAAAAATGCAAAATCTGTTCAACTTTGAGCAGCTGTATTTTCTAAACTACTTATCGCATTTGAACAATCCATAGCGCATACGAATGGTATATAAGTCTATTAAGAAATCTTATAGACTGAAAAAATATCGGTGGTTCAAAAGTGCATTTTATATGCAAATGCGGTTTTGAAGTGCATTTTGCGAAACTTTCACCCCTTTTAATTTTTTTTAATTAGCATATTTGTAAAATTTAGGATTTTTGCTACAAAAAAATGTTTTCATTACAATGGACCGAGAATGTGTGATATTTTTAATATTTTTTTTAAAAAAATACTTCCTTAAGTTTCCCTTATAAAAAATTTTATATTTTAAATTATACCAAAATCATGTAAAAAGACATCCCGAGTAAAAATAATTTAATATGATCTTATATACTTTTATATAGTCATATTATTTGATATATGATCATGTGTGACACTATGTATTGCAAGATAAATTTATATAATAAATTTTGATGTGGGATTTTTTTAAGATATCGCCATACATAACTAAGTATATGTTTTAACATCTGGTCCCATGCATCATTTCAAATTTCTAAGTGTTTTATATAAAATTTTATATACCTCCATTATTTTTTAATTTTTTTAAGTGTTTTCCAAGAACACATTTTTATCGCAAATATTTTCAAAGTGTTTTATATAAAATTTCGTATGACTTCATATTTTTTTATTTTTCTAAGATTTTTCCAAGCACCACTTTTTTATCACGAATATTTTCTAAGTGTTTTATATAAAATTTTATATGACTCCATCTTTTAAATTTTTTCTAAGTTTTTTCAAGGAACATTTTTTTATCGCAAATATTTTCTAAGTGTTTTATATAAAATTTTATATAACTCCATTTTTTAAAATTTTTCTAAGTTTTTTCCAAGGACAAATTTTTTTGAAAATATTTTCTAAGTGTTTTATATAAAATTTAACATGACTCCATTTTTTGAAATTTTTCCAAGTTTTTTTCAAAGAACAACTTATTTTTATTATTTTAATTTTTCAACTTTTTATTAAAAACTAAAAAAAAACATCCAATTTATAAAATTGTATAAATTTTAATATAATTTTATATCATTGGATTAGACCAAAACTCGTATCAAAGTCGATATAAAGTTATATAAACTGATATTATTAGATATTATTCGATCAAGTCTTATGAAACCATTTTTCGTATAAGATTATATCAAAATAGACACGAACCCATATTAAATTATATATTGTGTCATATCAATTTTTTTACTCGGGATGTTTTTAAACCGTTATATTTTCAAAAGTACTAATCGTATCTCATTATTTTTATGCACATTAGAAAGGTATTTTTGTCTATTTTTTGCATTTAATGACCGCAAATATGTTGGTGTTTCAGAATTGCATATTAAATGCAAATGCAGTTTTGAAGTGCATTTTTCAAAACTTTTACCCCTTTGAATTTTTTTTTAGTTATCATATTCGAAATGTTTACAATTTTTACTTCAAAATAATGTCCTCCTAATAATGGACCCACTGTGTGTGATATTTTTTTAGAATTTTTTAAAAAATCATGTTATTTCAGATTTTTTGGTTTTATTTAAAATATTGAAATTGTTTTAAGGAAATTAAAAAAAAAAAAAAATTAAAATAGCACACACGGTGGGTCCATTATTAGCAGGACATTATTTTGTAGTAAAAATTGTAAACTTTTCGAATATGATAAAAAAAAAAAAATCAAAGGGGTAAAAATTTTGAAAAATGCACTTCAAAACTGCATTTGCATTTAATATGCAATTCTGAAACACCAACATATTTGCGGTCATTAAATGCAAAAAATAGACAAAAATACCTTTCTAATGTGCATAAAAATAATGAGATACGATTAGTACTTTTGAAAATATAACGGTTTAAAAACATGTCTTTTTACATGATTTTGGTATAATTTAAAATATAAAATTTTTTATAAGGGAAACTTAAGGAAGTATTTTTTTAAAAAAAATATTAAAAATATCACACATTCTCGGTCCATTGTAATGAAAACATTTTTTTGTAGCAAAAATCCTAAATTTTACAAATATGCTAATTAAAAAAAAATTAAAAGGGGTAAAAGTTTCGCAAAATGTACTTCAAAACTGCATTTGCATATAAAATGCACTTTTGAACCACCGATATTTTTTCAGTCTATAAGATTTTTAAATAGACTTACATACCATTCGTATGCGCTATTGATTGTTAAAATGCGATAAGTAGTTTAGAAAATACAGCTGCTCAAATTTACACATATTGTGCATTTTTTTGACTTTTTTAAAAAAGAAAATCGTGAATAAAATCGCGAGTTTTTCGAATATTTTTGATCTGATGGATGAAATTTGAAATTGGCTCCATAGAGTATCTGTATGAAAAAAATAACAAAAATCGGAAGACCCTCGGTCAAAAAATGCCTAAAATTTCCAAATGTCTGGTGGAATGGACGATATATTAAAGTTATTCTTAGGTTCTAAAAACTTTTTCGTATGCAAAAATTCTTTGACTCTTTTTGTAAAAGAAAATTATCAGTTTCCAAAACATTTTATGAAAAAATTTTGAAACACTTTTTTAAAAATAAGACCTTAAATTTTATAGCATCTTTCAATAAAAATTTGCCTTCTAATTTTTTCTAAGGTTCTGAAACATTTGTAAAAAAAAAAAAATAATATTTAGAGACACATTTCCTGTAGAAAAATTCTCAGAATCTTTCAACGGAAAAAAAATCTGATTCTTAGAGATATTTCGTACTAAAAAAATCTCAGATTCTGATATAGTTTTCTATAGAAAAGCTCTAAACATTTTCCAAATAAAAAAATCAAAGATTTTGATAAACTTTTCCTACCCGGGTGAAAATGGCCATGTATGTTCATATATGATGCATATATGGATGTCCATACATGTACATATCCGTAATTTGAGGGTACATGTACATTAATGATCATACATTGTCATACATGAATTTGTATGTAAAATATTTTTTATATTTTTTTCTATAAAACGTCTATTAATTGAAATTTTTTCAAATATAAATATCTTGTATTAATTTATGACACTGATTTTTTAATAAAAACTAACGAATATTTTAAAAATATACTTTGGACTTTATGATACTTAAGGCTAATCAAAGCTTCGAAGAATTAACCACTTTTCGAATGAATTCACAAATAAAATACATTCGATTTTTATAGTCACTGAATACAATTATTTTTAAAATATCAATATTTCTTGGAATGGATTCGATTTTTACCATTAAATCGAATTCTTGTTTATAAGAATTTTAAAAACTGAATGCATTCTTTATTATTCATGAGACTTTTAAAAATCGAATGTATAAAAACTTACGCATTCAATTTCAAAGTCAAATGAAAAAGAAACCGAATTTATTCTATATTTTAAAATCAAATGTAAATTCATTCGATAAATTGTGATTGGGGAATGCAATCATTAAAGTTTAATTCAGAACACCAAATCTTATTAAGGGATGAAATCCTTCGCAGCTCGGACAGTAATACCGTCAGAGTATTCGAATTTTCTTCTAAGTTTGGTTGTTTACGGTAGTGCCGTTCATTTTCGCCTATAAAATTATAATCAATCTTGATGATGTATAATCATTATTGTCCAACCGAACGACTTTTTCAGACTGAACCCATACATGAACTTCGTCCAATTTTGCAAAGTTCTGCCGAACCCAACCTTTAAAAAAATTGTTTTTAAGACATGTATGCTATACAGATGCATAGCATATATGAAGGAGTATGACATATTTATCTACACGTAGTTGCATACATTTACATATATGGAACATTACATTACTTGTGTATGTTCATATATGCTCCCATATATGACATACATTTCCATATATTGTTCATATACTATCATACATTGAATCATGTATGAGCATGTATGAACATACATGGTCATTTTCACCCGGGTATAGAAAAATTAGTAGATTCTAAAAAATTTTTCAAAAAGAGAAATTCTCATATTCGTACACAATTTTCCATAAAAAAACATATTTCCCCATAGAAGAACTCAGATTCTGAAAAATCTGTCCTGTAGATTCTTGTCAGATTCTGAAACGTTTTTTCTAAGGAAAAACTCCCAGTTTCTGAGGGATTTTTTCTATAGAAAAGAGATTTTTCCTAAAATTTGATATGCTTTATAAATAAAAAAATTCTTACATTCAGAGGCAAAAACATTTTTTTCTTAAGATAAAGTCAGGAATTCTGAGATATTTTTTTATAAAAAATATTTGAGATAATATTTTTTCCTTAAATGATAAGGATAGTAATTCGGTTAGAAAATTCCCACGACTCGATTGTCATTTAAGTTTCTCATACGAAATTTCTTTAATTCTGAAACATTTTATAGAGGCTATGTGAGCTGTAAATAGGGTTGCCATCCGTCCTCTTTTCCCCGGACACCGTCCTCTTTTTTAGGGCGTCCGGGGCAGTCCTACTTCTTTTTTAGAAAGTGTCCGGGGTTGTCCTACTTTTTTCACTTTTCCCCACACATTTTTTTTTTTGTTAATTCTTAACTTTTGAATTATTGGAATCGCTGTATTTTCGCTTACCAGCAGTAATATCAACTTTTTGAGAGCAAAACGAGCACAAAAATGAAAATAAAACACTTTATGTAGTGCGAAAATAACTATGTTGACATCACTTCTTATCAGCTGCCGTGTGTTTTAAAGATTGCTCTCCGAAAAAAGATTTGGTATCAAACAAAATTTTCTAAATGGTTTAAAGCAAATTCCTTTTGAATTTACAAAAATTGTTTTTCAGAAAATCCCCATTGTATTTCAAAATTTTTTATTTGTAATTTTCTAAATGCTTTTTAAAAATTCCATTTGATAAACTTCCAATAGTATTTCAAAAATTTCCATTTATATTTCAAAATTTTCAAAATGCTTTTCGGAAAATTCGAATTAAGTATATTTCAAAAATTTCGATGTGTATATCAAAATTTTTCAAATGCTTTTCAAAAAATTTTGATATACAAATAAAAGTTTTTGAAAACCATTTGCATAATTTTTAAATCCAAATAGAAATTTTTGAAATACAATTAAAAAATCTAATTTTAATTAAATTAAAAAGTAATTTTCATAAAATTTTTTAGAAAATTTTGAAATGAAAATGGAAATTTTTGAAAAACAAATGGAGTTTTCTGAAAAGCATTTAGAAAATTTTGAAGTACAAATAAATAGAAAACTCTGATATACAATAGAAAATTTTGGAAATTTTTGAGTTATAAAGGAAAATTTTAAAAATAAAATTGAATAGATATTTCCAAAAAATTGAAATATAATTGGAAATATATTTTTTTAGTGGAAAAAAAAGGTTTTCTTAATAAAAATGATTTGTTTTTGCATATTGTATTGCTTTGTTGACTTGTTTTAAATAAATTTATTATTAAAAAAAAATTGTCCTCTTTTTTGGGTCAAATGTCCTCCTTTTTTAAGGTTGACGTCCTCTTTTTCACAAAATGCAAATGGTAACCCTAGCTGTAAATCATCAGCACACATATACCTCTCCCAAGGATTTTTTTTAAATCCTGGCCATTTTCTTTCTATGTTTGTTCCTTTCCTTTCCCTTCCGCTTTCCTTTCCCTTCTCCATTCTTTTTTCCTTTTATTTCTTTCTTTCTTTTTTTTTTGAGATCATTTTGGGGGGGGGGGGGAGAAATCCCATTCTCCCCCCCCCTGGATCCGCGCCTGCCTTTATCACTAAGTGGAGGGTATAAAAACGAGATATTCATAAAGGCGTGATTAGACGAGAGAGAATTCCCCTAGATTTAAAGTAAAAAACAACTCTGTGGTAACTTTTAAAATTGTAATGTCAAATAAAATTTTATTATATAATTTTTATTTACTTTAATTCGGTTTCCAATCTACAAATTATTGACTAAATGTGCGAAAACAAATAATAATATTATGAAAATGGTAAGCAAAAACAAGTATTAAAGAAATGAGATTTGACACAAAGTCAAAAGTATATTGCCACAAAGTTGTGTTTTACTTTAAATCTAGGGGTTTTCTCTCCCGTCTTAACGCGTCTTGAGAGATGTTTTTTTGCACAAGGTTTAATTTAAAATATTGCAACAGATTTATGACCGGTACAAAATTTAATGAGAATTGTAATCAAATTACAAGCGAAAACATAATTTTCTTTATTTTAATTCTTTTCTTTATTTTAATTCTGATGCACATTAAAACTGGCAAAAAAATGCAAATTTTGATTGTATCATTACAAAAACCAAACACAAACTCGCAAAAATACAACCCTACAACGAAAAAAAATGAAAAGGGAAATGAGCCGATGAATGAGCCGCCGCCGACCGAAAAGTACAAAAGCCGCCGCCGGCAAGCAAAATTGGTCGCGCCGCCGCCGCCGAAAATTTCGTGTCGGCTTGGTTGCCTGCCCACGTAAAACATTATAGGAAATGCTGAAAACAGGTAGCAATTGTATATTTATGTGTTTCATTTAAAATATTATATTGATATTTTCAATTCTAGAACATCATGCACAAATACCAACACATATTCAACATGTAAACAACACAATTTTCAAAGCATTAATGTTATTTCCAACAACAATTGAGTTTCATTGGAATAGTACTTGGCGACAACAAGCGCAACAGACGAAATGAAGAAAAATTTACAAATATTACAACACAAAGTACGTAGCAGGTAACCAAATTCTAAAGTATTTTTTATTTAAAATTAACTCCTTTTTTAGGATAACAAATAAAACCCTCGTAAAACAAAATAGGAAATGCTGAAACAGGTAACAATTGTATATTTATGTGTTCCATTTAAAAAATTATGTTGATATTTTTTATTCTAGAACATCATACACAAATAAATACATATATTAAACATCGCAACAACACAATTTACAACACATTAATGTGATGTGGTACGTATAATTTCTATTAAAAAAATTGTGTTTAATATTTTCTCTTATATATTTTAGATCAACAATTCTAACAAAAATTGAGTTTCATTGGAATAGTAATTGGCGGCAACAAGCGCAATACGCAGTTTACATATTGTACAAAAATACCAAAAATTATAAATACACAATTTACATTTTTTTTACAAAAAAAGTTAATAATATTTACAAATGGGTTTTAAAATTAATTTTACAAAAATTGTACAGAAAAATTCTGTATTACTAATTTTTACCAGTTATTTTGAGTTTACTAAAATTTGAAAACCAAAGTTTGTAATGGTAACTGAAAAAGTTATCGGGCACAAATTGAAAACTTTTTTAGTAATGGTAACAGACTTTTTTGTAAGGAATACTAACATATTTTTATGAGTGTAGTAATTTTACAAGCTTTTCACCAATAATTTTGTAATTTAACTAGCTTTTTACAATTAATTTTGTAAATTTAAAATTTTTTTGACGCAGTAAAACTTACAAGGAATTCTCTTGAATTTACTAGATTTTTTTGCTACCTTCTATTTTACGAGAATTCCTTGTAAAAATTACGATAAATTGTAAATTTACAACTATTTTGGCAAAATAAAACTTACAAGAATTCTTGTGAATCTTTTTTGTAAAATTACCATCGAAATTTACTAAATTACAAAAACAATGCAAACTGCGATCGAAAATTGTTTGTTAGAAAACAAGGAAAACTGGCAAATATTAACAAAATGGGATTACAAAACCTTTTCTAGTAATTTGACAAGGTTTTTTTTGAGTGTAGTAAAAATTCAGCAATAAGTGCAAAAGAGGCAGCTTTTTGATTTGTTTTATTAAAAAAAAAATGCGAAATTTATTTAATAAAAAAAAAATATTTTTAAAATTTAAGAAATTACTTTTTAACTGGAAAAATTATTCACTAACTGGAAACTGGACCGGACCCAAAATAACTGGAAAATCCAGGCCATTCCAGGCCGTCTGGAAACCCTATGTAGGACTAATAAACTGGAGGTTCCAGGTTCAAATCCAGTTGGGACTAAAAAAGACGAAAAGTTTTTTCTAAATATGAGAAAGATAATTTATAAAGGAAAATGGATAAAAGTAAAAACTAAAGGAAATACGAAAATTTTTTGTATTTTCGCATGACCTATGTCAGACATTTCTTCAAAGAAGTCTTAGGTGACATGTCCCCAGAAGGTCAGCCCTGACCACTGCTGACTTTGAGTGAGGACATTTTGAAAATTTGTATGAAACTGTCCTCAACCCAGTACATAGAGATGTCTTGTGGATGTCAGGTGTGACTCTGACATGTCATCGCTCCGTCACTGAGGATGGCTCGAGGACGTTGCCAACTGGGAAATTACATAAGCTTTTATCGTTTCAAAGCTTATAAAAATTAATGAATAAACTTAATAAGAGTTTTTGGAACCAAAATCTGTGGAGTAAAATAAAAAAAGCTTTTAAAGTTCTTAAGAGATTCAAATAATGTATGAAAGCTTTTGCTGATAATTGATCTAATAAAAACGCGAAGGCAACAAAAGTTAAAAAAAGCTTTTATTGCTTTAGTTTGATCACTTTTATAACAGGAATTTTCCAAATTTCGAGTATTAAAATAAAAAAAGCTATTAAAGCAAATTAAAGCTTTTATAAAATTTAGGTTATAGTTGTAAATCATTTAAAAATATTTTAATGATTAAATAAAAATGTTGTCCACAGCTAAAATTTTAATTTTTATTTTTTTTAAATAAATAAAGTAAAACAAGCTTTAATAGCTTATTTTTAGAGCTTAAAAAAAATCAAATCACACATTAAATATTGTCATTCATTCTCAATTGTTTCGCCGAGAATTGAATTTTTAAAAAATCGTTTGCTTTTTTATACCCTTTAAACACAGTTTGCGGGGAATACTCACTTTGTCAGTACGTCCTCCCTTGTAAAGCTTGGCACAAATCCGTCTTATGGTCATCGGTTGGTGAAGTTCGTAGATTGACAAAATCGCAAAAGAGGGAAAAAAGTTCTTCGTAAACGTATTCAGACAACCTCTGAAATATTTTTTTTTTGTGTTTTTGTAATGCAAATGAAAAAATTTTATGTCAGAAGAAGTTCAGAGTCCTGCAGTTGGACCCAGGGGATTAAAAAATATAATTTTTTGGGCCGCCCCTTTTGTGAAAGTGGGCATTAAAGAGAAACGCACCCGCTAAATTCCTTTTTTTTTCTTGTTGCATGGTTTACAATTTTGGGCACATTTTAAATTTAAACGTTTTACTTCTTTTTCTTTAAGTTAATCAAAGCGTTTTGATATACATAAAAACTGCTTTAAAAGAGTTATTTTTGTTGGAAAACAGATTTCGGACCTTCATAATAGTACTTCTCATATAACTTGGGAAATATATCAAATATTATGTCTGGTTTGATGTTTGATTGACCAACGATGATTCTCTAAAGTCTGCTGAAGATTCCTTTAGTGGGGATGAAACTGATCAGTACAGACATACTATGAGATAGTAACTTTTTTAAAGCAATAAATTAAAAATACTCTATTATGACAATATCATAAATAGAAATATTTTTGGGCCTCGAACTAGAATAAAACTCTAATCGAATATATATACATATATAAAGGCCGAATAAATACATTTTATTTTTATGTACCTTTTGGTACTAAAAATAAAAAAATAACATTTATACATAAAAACGTTCATAAAAGCTTTAAGAGTTTCTAACATATATTTTAAATGTACCATTAAAAAAACTTTGAATTTTTGAAAAGTAAAACTACAATAGCTTTTTAAATTCAAAGCTTTCAATAATGGATCCTTCTATTAAGCTTAAATTTAACGAACATTTTTATTGGAACGTTTATTTATTTTAAAGTTGTAGAAGTTTTAGGAGTTTAGAGCTTTTGTACTCTTAAAACAAACTAACATCTTTCAACTTAAATCTAAAATAATACTAATTGTAAGTAAAATCTTAAAAAGTTCTTTTTTAAAAAAGCTTTTTTTTTTCATTTTATTCGAAAGCTCGAATAAAATGAAAGTCATAATTAAAAAAGCTTTGAAACCTCAAAGAGAGCTTTAATAGCTTAAGAACATTTTAAAAAAGGTTGTATAGAGTTAGAGACTTTCAATAAAATTTAAAATTTTCTAATTGATTTCAGAAAGCTTTTTAAAAGTAATCCGTAAACCAATTATATTTCAATGACTTTTTCCTTTATCCAATACCAATAAAACCTTTTTTCCCAAACTTAAAAGGTAAACACCCTATTGTCAAGTTTTATTTTTTCGTTATTTTATTTTTCAAAATTTCAATTCCAAGGAAGAAGGTTATAAACAAAAAAGTCTATCCCAGAGAAAAAAAAAATAAAGCAGACAACAAATAAGAAAAAAAAAAGTCTAACATATATTATAACCTTTATAATAGATTATAACACGACGCGTGCGCTCATGCGCAAAAACATGCCACATAAAATAAGCAACAACAAAAAAATCCAACATCATCAACCAAAAAAGTGATATATGCAAACTAAAAAGCTTTAAGGCTTCTAAAAATAAGATTTTTCTTTAAGTTTATACCTTGAAGACAATGTTTTTTATACACGTGCAATTTTTCTAATATTTTTTTCTTTATTTTTATTTAAAAAAAAAATTTGAGAAAGAAAAAAATACAAAATTTTTCTACTGCCATATAAATAAATATGTATATTTATAGTTTGAGAAATAAAAAAAAAAAAAATAGGTGGTAAACATGTTTGTTTAACCAAAAAGTTCAAAGTTTATTTTAATTTAACCTGAATGAAGGCAAAAAAAAGCAAATATTTTTTATCGTTTTTGGAGGAAGAAAAAAAAATTGTAATTGGTTTTTACTGATGAACTTTATTTGAGGAGCAGAGTGAATCTTAAACAGTGAATCTTTTATAGGGATTTTTTTTTTCGTTAGGGTATTACCATTTAAACATGTTTACATTTGCCATTGCCATTTAAAGTGTGGGAGAATTCACAGTACTGGGTAATGTTAGTAAATGAAAATGTGCAAGATTTATATGTGAATAGAAAAATGTGGTTTTTATATATAAAAATTGAGATGAGTGGGTGGTTTAAAAAAAAATTCTTTAGAAAATTTACGACGATATTGATTTAGTTTTAAAAGAGCAGTGAAAAAAATTTAAAAGAATATTTTAGAATATTATTGTGATTGAGGTTAAAGGATTTTTTTCTTAAGAAAGAAGACTTTAATTTTAAAGAGCATAAATGACTTGACGATTTAACAAAATGATTTTATTAAATGAAAACAAAAGACTTAAGAAATGAACTTTATTGATATGATACTTATGTTGATTAAAAAACATGCATAAAAACCAAGGTTGGCAATCGATACCCACCCAGAATAACGGTATTTGACTATTGTACCGCAACTAATAAAGATATGAATATTTTTAAAAGCGGTTATGAAAGTCGATGAAATTTCTAGTATTTTTGATGTGTTACTTCGTTTTTGTACCGGTTGCTTTTCGAAATATAGGCCAATACCTTTATAATACCGTTTGAAACGGTATTTTAAAGGTATTGGCCTATATAACGAGAATGAACCGGTACAAACACGAAGTAACATATCAAAAATGGGCACATGAGCAGATTAGAGGGTGAATCACGTGTGATCACGCGTGAGTGTGACTGAATTCAATTTTACTCACGTGATTGTGAGTGTGAGTGGAGAAAAAAATTGCGTGAGTGAGTGTGCGTGAGTAAGATTTTTGCGTGAGCGAGTGTGCGTGAGTCGATTTTTTTGCGTGATTTATTTTCTCTTTATATGTCCAAAAAAAGCAGCAACAAAAATGTAAAATTTGGCTTAACTTAAGATTTCGTCCCGAAAAAAGCAAAAAAAAAATGTGAAATTTCGATAAACTTAAACTGAACTGAATTATGCTGAAAATTTTGAGAGATTTTGGAAATTCAACTTTTTGAAATTTTTTTTGTATAAATAAGAGTTTCGTGAGTGTGAGTGAAGCTTGCGTGAGTGCACGTGAGTGTGAGTTGTTTTAAATTTACTCACGTGATTGTGAGTGAGTGTGAGTGTGAGTAAAAAAAATATGCTCGTGAGTGAGTGTGCGTGATTAAAAAATTCCTGTCGTGAGCGTGAGTGATTGTGAGTCAAAAATCACTCACGCGCCCATCTCTAGTAAAGACTATGACCAAAAATAATTTGTACATTATCCCAATAAAAATGGATAATTTTCAAATTTTCAAAAATGGCGGATTTTTCCTAAGTCAAGAATAAAAAAAATCACAATTGACTCTTCTTGACTCTTTCATAGGGCTTAGGACAACCTGACAATTAAAATTAATTTGAGAAAAATCCGACCATTTTAACCTGTGGCACAATTCGATCAAAGTTTTGGTTTTTTTAGAAAATTTTCAACAAAAACTCTAAATTTTGATAGAATGGCGCGATGGGTTAAAATGGTCTGACTTGGCTCAAATTAAGTTTAAATAAAATGTTGTCTAAATCTCTACAAAAAAGTCAATGGAAAAAATTTTTGAGATTTTTTATACCCTCCAACTTCAGTATGGGGGTATACTCACTTTGTCATTCCGTGTGTAACGCATCGAAATATCGGTCGGGGACCCCATAAAGTATATGGGGCATTCCAAGCCAAATCACTCACTTTTATACCCGACCCCTTTCGATTTATTTTATTTTTGGATATGTTTTAGTACTTATTAAATGCAACTTAGACACCAATTTTCAGCCTTTTATTTCAAGATGGTGTTGAGTAATCAATTTTTCAAAATGGCGATTTTCTCAAAAAAAATTCAAAAATTGAAATTTTTTATCAATTTTGACCATTAAAAAATATAGATATTTTGAAAAAAGTTGGACAACGTTTTGTTGGTATTTAAATGCAGTTTTAGAAAAAAAATATGAAAAAATTATTCGAAGTAATTATCACATATTTTTTGACGTTTAAAAATTAAAATCGACTTTTTGGAAAAGTCCGAAACCTTCGATTTTTTTGTTAAAAATTAAAAAAATTCTACTCTAAATTACGCAACTTTTAAGCCATAATTCGAGATGTGATCACAATTCTTTCTATTTTTTTTTAAATTTTAAAAATTGCACCTTTTATTTTTTGGCTCTGATTTATTTTATAAGGTGCTCCAAAAAAAGTAAATTGGTAGATATTGACCCTACCTTACCCTAGATATATTCATTTCGAGGTAAAAATACGTCTCACAAAAATTTAGAACGATCGGAAAGGGGTAAGGCGTTTATCATCGTCCTTGAAGTTTAAAAAATGGATTACAAGGAAAAATATGAATTTTTTTCTGTTTTCGCAATATTTTTGGTATTTTAAGTTAAGTTTTATTTCAAGCAATTACAGAATTATGATGTAGAGTAAAATGCCTTTCTAATAAGGTCCCAGCAGAAATAAATCGAGATTTTGGCGACACAGCATCTGTTTATAGCATACCGTAGCGCATCCAAAGAGCGCTCTTAGGGATGCAGTAAAAGGAAGGGGAAAAAATTTTAATTTTTTTTAAAGATTTTTTATATAAAACTTATAATGTGTAATTATTTTTTGATAAAATTTCACACTTGCTTTCCTTTTTAATATTTTTAACACTTTTTGAATAAAAAAACATGAGTTTTAGACAAAGACACATGATTTGACTGCATCATTATTGCGCATTAATCAGCGCTGCAAAGAGCGCTTCAATCATAGCATCTTTGACCGCTGTTCCCAAAAAAAATCCCATAAAAATGTGAAAATGAAAATTTCCGATATTTTTTTGATGTTCACTTCCGATTTTTTTTTCATTTTGTTTCACATAAATAAAGTTTTGTAAAGTAAAACGAATGAATTTTTTTGTTATATTTTTTTAAATTTTAGTTATTTGATTTCAACTTTGAATTTACAGCATCTTTATTCTGCTTAAATCAGCTCTACAAAGATACATGAATTCACTGCATCTTTAATCTGCTTAAATCAGCGCTAAAAAGATACATGAATTTACAGCATCTTTATTCTGCTTAAATCAGCGCTCTAAAGACACGTGATTTCAGTGCATCTAAAGAGCGCTGTTTCTGTGTATCCAACTAGCGCTCTAAAGTTGGACATTGCCTTAGGGAATCATGCATGAATTCAGCGCAATTGGATGCGCTCCTTTACTCAAGTTCCCCTTCCAAAAGCTGCTGAACGTTCAGCAAAATTTCTGCTGGGGTACTAAAAACTAAAATCGGTTGAAAATCAGCCAAGTTATTAGAACTTCCCCAGGCATCTTAAAATACCAAAAATATTGCGAAAACAGAAAAAAATTCATATGTTTCCTTGTAATCCGTTTTTTAAACTTCAAAGACCATGCTAAACGCCTTACCCCTTTCCGATCGTTCTAAATTTTTGTGAGACGTATTTTTACCTCGAAATGAATATATCTAGGGTAAGTTAGGGTCAATATCTACCAATTTACTTTTTTTGGAGCACCTTATAAAATAAATCAGAGCCAAAAAATAAAAGGTGCAATTTTTAAAATTTTAAAAAAAAAATAGAAAGAATTGTGATCACATCTCGAATTATGGCTTAAAAGTTGCGTAATTTAGAGTAGAATTTTTTTAGTTTTTTACAAAAAAATCGAAGGTTTCGGACTTTTCCAAAAAGTCGATTTTAATTTTTAAACGTCAAAAAATATGTGATAACTACTTCGAATAATTTTTTCATATTTTTATTCTAAAACTGCATTTAAATACCAACAAAACGTTGTCCAACTTTTTTTAAAATATCTATATTTTTGAATGGTCAAAATTGATTAAAAATTTCAATTTTTGAATTTTTTTGAGAAAATCGCCATTTTGAAAAATTGATTACTCACCATCTTGAAATAAAAGGCTGAAAATTGGTGTCCAAGTTGCATTTAATAAGTACTAAAACATATCCAAAAATAAAATAAATCGAAAGGGGTCGGGTCTAAAAGTGAGTGATTTGGCTTGGAATGCCCCATATATATTATTGATCAGTGATCGATTCTAAGACATTCTAGCGATGTCCGTCCGTCCGTCTGTAGTTAACACGATGCAGTCCAAAATAAAAGAGCTAGACCCCTCAAGTTTGGCACAAATATGTCTTATGTTCCTAGGCAGGTTAAGTTCGGAAATTGGCAAAATCGGATCAGTGGGAAAAAGTTCCTCTCTGAAGAACTAAACCAACCTCTAAAAAAATACACTTTTTTACATGTTTTTTTGTATTATTGTTAAATAAATGAAAAATTTGGTATATTTATTACGATTGGAAGGTGCTCTCAACGTCCCCCACTGACCCTATCAACCCCACCCCTCCCCCAAAAAAAGAAACGCCCCTGAAAAATTTTTGTTTTTTACATTTTGGAGGGTATAAAAGATTCGGCACAGCCGAATTTAACACTCTCACTTGTTTTTTTTTTTAATTTCTTGAACGTAGGAAAAATTATAATTTTTGGAAATTTTTTGACAAATTTCAAATGAAGATATCTCGAAAACCGCTCGGACCATTTTAGATTTGGTTTTAAATCTAACTAATATGTATTCATAACAAACAAAAGACTTAAGAAACAAACTTACGATTTTTTTTTATAAAATTAAAACAATAGACTTAAGTAAAGAACCTGATAGCAAAAAATTATATTAAAAAAATCTAAATTGTGATCAATAAATTTACATCTAATCTTAATCTTCTAGTGGCAATTCTAACCACTAAATATAGTTGTATAAATTGTTTGATTAAGTGTTTAATTACATGGACAGCAAACATCAAATATACTTACATCGTTATTTTGATTCTTATATGTTTTGCCATACATTAATCAAACCTCACCCATTTTAATACAAATTGACATTATGTTTTCTAATTATGTTTTTATAAATCTTTGTTTTGGCTTTGTCTATAATAATTTGTTTTTAAATGTTTAGGTCTGGTTGGCAAAAAAAAAAAAAATAAATTGTTAAAAAAAATTGCCTGGCAATTTTTCATTTTTACAAATAATCCACAGAATTGAGTAGTTAAATCTTTGTGTCAAATAGTATTTATTTAGCTTAAACAACAACCTGCCTCTATTTGATATAACAAAGTACAGCTGAAACTCGATTTACAACATATGATTTCTGTAAGATGGAACCAATGACTATAAAACCTTTCTACAGGATGCCAGAAAACAGCTTTGAGGAACCAAAAAAACGGGATGACAAAAAAATCACAATATAGCCCAACATTGGTCCGCAACACGATTCGACCACGACAACAACCAACGCAACCTCCAAATTCGGATAACAATAAGTCAATATTGTTATTTTTTGGTTCCTCAAAGCTGTTTTCTGGTATCGTATAGAAACATTTTATGGTCGTTGATGGAACTCATTAGCGGAGGATTAGACAAATAGTTTTTAGAGATTTTTAAATAGACTTGACAAGTATATAGTTTTTATGAATGATTAGTGAAGAAATATGACCTCGAGCTGGGGAATAGTCTTTTTGATAAAATGTTTATTTAGAAGTTTTCTCAAATTCTGACTAATTTTTTTAAAAAATTAGAAATTGTTTTATTTGACATTTAAAATATTATATATTGAGTAGCTTTATTCAAGTTCGAGGTCATTATTTCCTTTACTTAATAAAACTATGATATTCTCATAGAAGAATTTTTAAGAAAATTTTTTTTGTTTTAAATTTATTTATGTTGGTCATTTTTGCAAGATTTAACCGACACATGTTTCGGAATTTTTCAGATTGTTTTCCAGGGATAGATGTATTTTGTATACATTTTTTTTTTAAACATTTTTGTAATTATTAAATTACAGGTTTTTCATTACAAGGAGTTTATTTATGTTTAAATATCCGTTGTTTTATGGTTTTTCTATAGTTTTTCTATGTTTTTTTTATTTATTTTGTGTTTATGAGGTGGTATTTGCTTTTAGAGTTTGTTAGTACATATTTATTAAAGATATAATAATTAAAAAAATTAATTAAAAAATTGCCAGTAATTAATATGTTTTTAAAAATATGAACAATTTATTAAGATATGTTTATTAATAATTTAGTAATTTTATGAGATAACCAGCAAGAAAATTATGTTACGAAATCCGATACTCTAGCCTTTACGATTTTGTTATGTTACACTGAAAATATATTTTTTTTGCAAGAAATGAAAAAAAAAAACTCTGCCATTCAGTAAATACTGGACCGATTGTAGTGAAACTTATATCACAAAACAAAAGACGAAACTCTGAAATATGTATTTCTGTTAAAATTTATTATTTACTAACATCTTTAGCTATAAACATTAAGCCTTAAGTATTTAATTTTTAAAACTATTTTAACAGCAAATTTTTGTTTATTTCTCATCCTTTTTTATGATATTTTTTATTTATTTTTTTTTTCAACAAACATCTTTTAAGAGATGACATACATTTCTTTGGAATTAGCATGTCAATATCATGATCTTTAGGCATTATTTAGAATTATTTATAGTTTCCAGCTGTTAGCAGTAAAGTGATATCATTTTATGAAACATGAAAATGTTATCCTAAAATATTATTATGCCATCATAGCAACAAACCATAATATCATTTGTATGATACTTATTATTGATTTTTGGGTTGGAAAGCTTAAAATGCATACTTTAGGCTTTATGAAACAACTTTCAAAACTACTTTTTTTTGGTTCTCCTTGGGAAGAAGAATCAATAAAGAAAACGCATTGAATTTATTGATTTTATTTTTATGATTTGCAAATTTACAATTAACTAAATTTTTTGTTAGGAGATAGTTATTTATGAGTTTGTTGGAGGAGAATTAAGCAGGTAGTATTTTTTTTGAATTACAAAGAAATTACCAATTAAAAGTTATTTTTTTGTTAATGCAAGAAAAACAATAAAGTTTTTCCTTCTAATTTATTTTTTAATTGCTTTTTAAGGAAATGATTCTTAAAAAAGCACTACTTTCCAAAATGTTTTTTTAAATTTGATGAAAATCAGCTTTTATGCAGGAAATCTAAGTAAAAAAAAATAATTCCTAAGGATCCCAAGGACGAGTATTCAAATCAAAATTCTACTTCCATACAATAAGTTTTTGTTTAAAAAATTACTTTCAAAAAATTTATAGAAAATTTTAAATTTAAAATAAAACTTTTGGTAAAATAGACTTTTTGTTTTTCTTTGATGCGGGACTATGGTTTTGTTAATTTTATATGATCTGAAGACAAGTCTGTTATAAAATCATTTGCCAAATATATCACAATAAAACCCTTCAGAATCCAAGATATAATTTTTCATTACTTTTCCCCTGCTTTTTGAAGTTATTTGGCTGCCCAGGGGTTTTTCTATATTCAACTAAAGACATTTGCATAAAGAATTTCTTAATTCTTTTCAAAAACCTTTCAAGGACCTAAAAATTCCATAGAATTGATTCCCAATTTTAAGTGATATTAAAAAAATCTGTATAACAATGACAAAAGCTTTATAAATTACAAAACAAAAGACTTAAGCAACAAACATGTTTTAAACACAACAATGTATTTAAATCCATCGTTATAATTAATTACTTGCAACATCACATTGCATTAACTACTCTTAACCAGCAACCTGCTTTAACCATTTAACCAAACTTGGTTAATTATGTGTTAAATTAAAAATCAATTTCCTTGTAATGACCAAAAACGGCTTTGAAAAAAAGAACATGTAAAAAGATAAATTCGGTGTGGTCGAATCAATCAATACCCTGCACAGTGTACATTAATTTAAAAAACCTTAAATCACATTATATTTTCCATTCGGTGCATAACGCATAGATATATCATTCAAAGACATTCTACCGATGTCCGTCCATCTGAGAAAAGCGCGCTCGACGCCTGAAGTTTAGCACGAATTTATCTAACTAACATGTCTGTATAGAACTTTTTTACCAGTTTTATTAAATTCCGGAGAATTAAAAGATCCTCATTTTTGTATTTTATTGTGTGATATTATGTTTAGAGTATGGGAGATTTAAACAAAAATACTACCCAATAAACAAGTTAACGATAAATGATAGCAAAAAGGTAACAACTATATGATATCGATTACATTATCACCTTAAATTAAAATTATGACACCATTTTCGAATTTTAGGCGATTTTTCTATCGTCGTTCCTGGAAATTTCGATAGTGAAAACGATATCACATTTTTATATCGAAACGATATCGAAATTGTCTGTAATAACGATAGTGTTTCGATAAACTCTGGAAAATGGCGATTATGACTGGTATTATCGATAGCGAAAACGATTCATATTTTTATGGAAAACGATATCATAAGGAAGGGTATTAAGAACGAAAACACTATCGTTTTCGTTTAACATGTGATAATTAGGTGATATTGTCTCGATATCATAACGGTATCGTTTGGTTTATTGGGTATACATTTTTTAACCCTTTATTGTCGGTATTAACAGTATAAAAATGTCAGTCAGTATAAAAATGTCAGTCACAAAAAGAAAAAAGTTTGAGTGGAAAACAATTTTTAGTGACAAAATAAAATTTGAGTGAATATTCAGTAAAATAAATTTTAGTAAAAATATTTTGAGTGAAATAAATGTTGATTGAAAAACGGTTTAACAACTTTAGGCTAAATGGAATTTTATTTCATGTAATATTTTGAAAAGGCCGTTGGTATTAATTTTGAGTGAAAAAATTTAACTAAAACAAGTAGAAAAATTAAATTCGACTTGGTCGAATCTATTAATACCCTCCACAATGTTATCTGATAGTAATTTTCTAAAACAAATTTCAAAAAATTGCATTCAAAATTTTTTATTAGAAATAAGTATATTAATTTGAGTAAAACTTTTTTTAATCTATCAAATTTTTTTGAGTGTAACATTTTTTTCACTGTCAACATTTTTTGAGTGTGACATTTCATTAAAAAAAAAAAAATATGTGTACATTTTTTTTTGAGTGTAACATTTTTTTTGAGTGTAAAAATTTTTTGCAGTGTACAATTTCTATGAGTAACAAGATTACTTTGTAAAATATTTTTGTTGTTTTATACCTACATATATGTAATGCAAAAAAAACTATTTCACATTTTCCCTGTTTTTATTTTACCAACCTCCTCCTTAAAAACCAAAAACAACTTAACATTCAATCATATAAGTCCCACTTTTTTTGATTTTTTTCCAAAAATACTTACTATACACCGTTACATACAGTTACAAAAACAATAACAACACAATAACAAATATTTACTTGTCTAACAACTAAACTGCACGCCACGGCAAGAAAACTAACAACAACAAGTTTTAAGAAAACTGGTATTTCACCAAGTTCTTAAAACTTGTTTAACGAGTTTTCAACAGTTTAAGGTGAAACCAATATGAAATTTAGGGCTTTGCTTATAACTTTTTTTTTTTTTGCTGAAACTCAAAACCAAGCAGGCTTGGGGAACGACAAATATATGTGCTAAGCTTCAGCACCCTCAGAATTGTCTATCGAAAGTTAGAGTGGTTTTAATCTCGTAAATTCGTAAAATACCCTTGCGAAATTTACTCTTTTGCTCATAACTTTTGAACCACTTGACCGATTTCGCTGGATTGCAATACCAACCTAACCCGGTAAATGGTCAATATATATGTCAAACTTCAGGAGCCTCCGTAAAGTCTTTCAAAAGTTAGCGTGTTTTCAACGGACAGATAGACAGACGGACGGACGGACGGACGGACATCGCTAGATCGACTTAAAATCGATCAAGGATCATGAATATATATACTTTATGGGGTCCTAGACCAATATTTCGATGTATTACAAACGGAATGACAAACTTATATATGAGGCATTCCACACCAAATGTCCCGCTACAGAAAAACATGTGTCCCGTAAATTTCTGAATAGGTTGTTTGGATAGCCCTATATGTAACTAAGAAAATTGCGTTTTTGGTTTTTCAAATTTTCGAAAACTGGGCTTAGGAGGCGTGGTCAAATATTGGAAAAATGGTAAAATTTGTGGCGAGTTGCCTTGATTAAATATTTATCACATTAAAACAGAATGCACCACAATGTCAAAAATTTACGTTCTTATATAGTTTTGTATGGGCTATCGATTAAAAATTTTTTTTTTTGGAAAATTTTCAGAACCCGTTCTGAAATTTTCCATTTTTTAAAAAAGTTAATTTTTCAAAAATCCGGCCACTTTTTTTTTTCTTTTTTATTTATTTTTTTAAAAGTTTAGATGTTTGTCCATCCACACAAAAAAAATCAGAAACACGTTCATCTTTTTTTTCGAGAAAATCGTATTTGAACTTTAAATTTCATAACAATTTTGTTATTTGCTTGCATTTCTTTGTTTTAACGTTGCGAATAAGTAATATTAATTGCATAAATATTCGTCACACGCTCTGTTGACACAAGAAAATACAAGCAAATTACTAAATTGTTATGAAATTTAAAGTTCAAATGCGATTTTCTCGAAAAAAAAGATGAACGTGTTTCTGATTTTTTTTGTGTGGATGGAGAAACATCTAAACTTTTAAAAAAATAAATAAAAAAGAAAAAAAAAGTGGCCGGATTTTTGATAAATTGACTTTTTTAAAAAATGGAAAATTTCAGAACGGGTTCTGAAAATTTTCCAAAAAAAAAAAGTTTTAATCGATAGCCCATACAAAACTATATAAGAACGTAAATTTTTGACATTGTGGTGCATTCCGTTTTAATGTGATAAATATTTAATCAAGACAACTCGCCACAAATTTGACCATTTTTCCAATATTGGACCACGCCTCCTAAGCCCAGTTTTTGAAAAATTTAAAAACCAAAAACGCAATTTTCTAAGTTCCATATAGGGCTATCCATATCACCTATTCAGAAGTTTACGGTACACATGTTTTTTTTCGCTGGACATTTGGTGTGGAATGCCTCATATACCCTCTATCACTAGAGTGGAGGGTATAAAAATTTGGAGTTAAAAAAATAGCCACAAAAAAAAAGTTTGAGTATAACAATGTCAGTCACAAAAAGAAAAAAGTTTTGTGAGTGTATATTCAGTAAAATAAATTTTAGTTAAAAAGATTTTGAGTGGAAAAAATGTTGATTGAAAAACGGTTTAACAACTAAATGAAATTTTATTTCATGTAGTATTTTGAAAAGGTATTAATTTTAAGTGAAAAAATTTGACTAAAAAAGATTTGGAGTTAAAAAAATTGTCACAAAAAAAAATATTTGAGTAAAAAAATGTCATTAAAAAAAAAAAGTTTAAGTGGAAAACAATTTTTAGTGACAAAAAATTTTAGCGAAAATAATGAAAATAATAAAATTTTAGTAAATATTTAGTACAAAAAATTTCAAGTAAAAAAAAGTTGATTGAAAAACGGTTTAACTTCTTAAGGCTCAATGGAATTTTATTTCATGTCGTATTTTGAAAAGCTCGATGGTATTAATTTTGAGTGAAAAAATTTAACTAAAAAAAGAATTGTGTTAAAAAATAGTCACAAAAAAAAGTTGAGTGAAAAAGAATTAAAATAAAAAAGAAAATTATTTTGTGAAAAAAATTTTTGAGTAAAATAAACTTTTAATTAAAAAAAAATGTGGTGAAAAAATTTTGAGTAAGTAAATATAAAAATTAATATTAACTGTGCGATTCGCTATCTCGGTCGATATGAGTGACTAAAAATTTGTACATAAAACAAAAACAAAAAACTCAAATTTGTTTTTGTTTTACGTACAATTTCTAGTCACTCACTTTGTACGACATACTGAATCAGGGCATAAGTAAAAAAAATATTGAGAGAAAAAGGTGTTAACAAGTTTGCGGTAAAATTTTGTTTACGACATTTCATGTCGTATTTTAACTACATAGATCATGGTATAACATTTAATGAAAAACTAAAAAAAAAAATTGGAGTGAAAAATGTCAGTTAGGGGCGAAAAAAACTTGAGCAAAAAAATTTGGCGAAAAAAAGTTTTAAGTGAAAAAATATTGACTAAAAAAATATTGAGTAAAAAATGTTGAGTAAAAAAAACTTAAATGAAAAAAATTTTGAATGAAAAAATTTTGTGTGAAAAAATTGAACTTAAAAAATTTGGAATTAAAAAAAAAGTCCCAAAAAAAAGTTTGAGTGAAAAAAATTTTAAATAAATTTGTTAAAAAAAAAATTTGAGTAAAAAAAATTTTAAACAAATAAAAATATTAAGTGAAAAAAAAAAAATATTGAATGAAAAGGATTTTCATTTTATATTGTATTTTAACAAGCTCGTGTCAGCCGATTTAGAATAATTCGATTAATCGATCAAACAAAACCAAACTCTTGTTCGATTAATTTAAAAATGACGATATTCGAATAACGAATAAATCGATAAATTTATGGCAATTAATCGAACAATTTTTTTGTTTTACCTACAGTAAAAAAAAATACAGTGTAGAAATATCGGTCTAGGATCCCATTAAATATATTATAGATTAGTGATCGATTCTAAGACATTCAAGAGATGTCCGTCTGTCCGTCCGTCCGTCTGTGGAAGGCACGATACAGTCCAAAATAAAAGACCTATAGTCCTGAAGTTAGGTACGATTATGTCTTATGGTCATGGGCTGGTTAAGTTCGGAGCCAAAATCGGACTATTTGTCCAACAAATGAAATATTTTTATGCCATGCATGAAGTTCATTGACCTACATTTGGACCAAGATGATTAGGAAATGCTATTTTTCGGCCGGCCACTTTTAAAGGCGTGTTTATAGAAAATATTACAAAAAATTGACAAAAACGTTTTTTTAGGCTTAAGTATCGTAATAAATGAATTTGTAAAAATTTATGTGAAGAGGAACATAACGTCCCCCGCCGACTCCTCCAACTTAGAAAATTAATAAAAATATTTTTTATTAACCACTTTTTTATTCGTTATTCTGATCGACTAATCGAATAACTTCTTAGATTTAATCGTTTGATCGAACGAACAAAAACAATTATTTGAATTATTCGAACAAAGTTGAAAGGCGAATAATTGACAACTCTAATAGTTTTTAATGAAAAATTTAGGGGAAACAAATTAAGTGAAAAAATGTCAGTTTGGGGCAAAAAAACTTGAACAAAAAAAAATTGTTGAAAAAAAATTTTAAGTGGAATAAATATTGACTAAAAACTATTAAAAAAAAAAAATTTTACTAAAAAAAATTTTGAGTAAAAAATTTGACCGAAAAAATAATTGAGTGAAATAAATTTTTGTGAAAAAAAATTTGAGTGAAAAAGGGGTGTGAAAATTTAGGGTTAAGTGAAAAACAATTTGGTAAAAAACAAATTTATTGAAAAAAAGTTTTAAGTGAAATAAAATATTAAGTGAAAAAAAAAATTTTTAAAAAAATATTGGGTCAAAAAGTTGTTAAAAGAATTTGCGGTAAAAGGATGTTGTATTTTAACAAGCTCGAAGTATAATTTTTAATGAAAAATTAAAAAAAAAAAAACTTTGGAGCGAAAAAAACTTAAGCAAAAAGAAAGTAGCAAAAAAAAATTTGAGTGAAAAAAATATTGGGGAAAAAAAGTTTGAGGGAAAAAAAATTTTGAGTGAAAAAAATATTGAGTAAAAAAAGTTTGAGCGAAATTGAGTCAAAAAATTTTTGTAAAAATAATTTTGAGTGAAAATGGTATTTAAAAATTTAAGGTTAATGAATTTTCATTTTATTTCGTTCCCAGTTTCATTCCATTAAGTTCCCCATTCAATTTTTACGGTACAATGGACTATTTTAAGTCTGAGCACCATGGACTTGCCTGAAAATTTCATAACTTTAGGCTTGTACTCAACTCATTCTATTATTTTTCGTTCCCTGTTCCATTTCGTTTCGCTCCCTGTTCCATTTCATTTCGTTCCATGTAAATTGCATTTCTTCAATAGTTCAATAATTATAAAAATCTAAAAGTTTTCCATTTGAAATTCCTTTTTGGCGCTTAAAATCAAAATTAAAAATAATAAAATAGAACATTTATTTTTTTTTCTTGATTCAAAATTTCAAGTTTATACGACCATTAATTGAGTGCAATTTGTTTACCTCTTTTTACCCTCCTACTATAAGGAAATCCTAAAAGGTTTTTTCAGAATGTTTCGTTTCAATGGAGGATCATACGTTAAAAAAAAAAAAGTTTTTATGCTAATTTTTACATGCGATCCAAAAAGTGCTAAGGTACAATTTTATACCCCCTTGGAATCAAATCCTAAAAAGTTATTTTGTCCGAATTATTGTTTTCGCTAGGTGATCCTACATTCCAAATTTTAGGTTTCTAGAACCATATTTTCAGGAAATAGAAAAAGTGCCAAAGCATAATTAACTCCACCACTTTTTACCCCCTTTAAAATCGAAATTTCATAAAAGTACCTTGATCAGAATGTTTTTTTTTTTGAAGGGTCCTATATTTAAAGTGTCAAGGGTTTATGACCAATTTTTCAGATGAAATAAAAAAAGTACCAAAAAATTGGAATTAAAAAAGTACATTTTTCAGAATGTTTTTCGCCGATCGATCCTACTTTCGAAATTTCAAGTTTAAACCATAATTTTGAGAAATATAAAAGGTACCAAAATTACACATTTTTACAACTTTTTACATTATTTTGGTTTTATTCAAGACATAAGATCGTATTGCACAGTGTAAATCATTAGGTTTTCAATGAACATTTGGAAGTGTTTCAAATGGAATGATCAACTTTTATAAGCCCTCTACAACTAGGTGAAGTGTACATAAATAAAAGACAGTAAATTAATTGACATCTTATGACTAAATATTACATTAAAAATTCTAAATAAATAAACATGAGTCTACACGAGCTAGTCATAATAAAACTCCTAAGAAGATTTTAGTTGAGCATACAAAAGAACACCATTTCCAACTATTTTATTGAATTGTCCATTTTTCAAATTTAAATTAAAATTTTTAAATTTGAAAAAAAATTAAATTAAGAAAATAAATTCAATTATTATTTTAAAGTTTAAAATTAATTTCCTACATTAAAAAAAACCTTGTAAAATAACAAGAACAATTTTTTGTTAAAAAAACAAGGAAAACTGTCAAATATTGGTAAAATGAGATTGCGAGACTTTTTCTTGTAATTTGACAAGGTTTTTTTTTTTGTGTGTAATTCTCTTATCTATCAGAAATGGTGTAGAAAAGAATAAATAAAAAAACAAGTTGTAAAAAATTAGTTATTCACTTATTTTAAACATCTTTTCAAACAACATGTTCTTGTATGACCAACTAAACAACATCCAACAACATATAGGAGAATGGATAAAGAACAACAAAGAAAAAAACAACCTCCAGAGACTTGAGCCTGAGCAACATTTTCAGTGCAACATTAAACAAACTCAAAAAAATCCCTGTTGTTGTTGGTTACTTTATAAAAATTCCTGGAACTTTAACACAAAAAAATATTTGTGCTCTGTTTTACAGCCAATTAAAATGCTTTATTTAGTCAATTGTTAAAGAATAAAATAAAACAAATATTTGATATGATAAAAAAACAAACCGGGAGACAAGAATTACGATGCAAACACACTAACAAATGTATGACCAAAGTGTATTACACAATTACAATTAACTGACAAAAGAATGATGTTAGAATTTAATACCATAAAATTGTTAGTTGTAATAGAAATGTGTTAGAAATACAACTGTTATGGTTGCTTTAGTTTTTTTTTTCTATTTTTGTGGTCATAATGCTGTCAACGTGTTGTGTGGGAATTATTCAAGATTTGTTGTTAGAATCAAATTAAAGTTTAAATCTATTGGACGTTTAAAATTTTTGTAAAAGAAAATTGATTAAGAAATGCAAGGTTAAGTTGGATTTAATTGAATAATTTGTAATTTTTTTCAAAGTGTTTATTAAAAAAAAAAGAAGGCAAATATAGCAAACCGATCCTGCCTAAATCAACAGATCTGCAGAATTTTCTGCTGAAGTTAGGAGATTTTTGACATGATGGACATATTTTCTGCTACTTCTACCGACCTTTTAAGAAGAAAGTTTAGCACGTGTTTTATTTTGAGTGTAGAAACATTTTAAATGCATTTTTTAAGTTAAGAAAAAAAAAATAAAATCTGTAATTCAAAAAAGCTCGATTGTAATCAATCAATTGTAATTCGAAAAATATCAACTGAATTTCAATTGATCTGTTCGATATTTTTCGAGTTGTTAACAAATCCATCTTAAAGTTTTGCTATTTTGATCAATATCACAAAAATTTTTGCGTGTTTGGACAAGTTCTTAGCACAGTCAGATAGGATTTCCAGATACATTAGATCGGCATTTTTTAAACGCCTGAGTAAAAATTTTCTGATATAATCATTTATAAAACTACTCAACACGGTTTTGGCACAGACATTTTGAATATATTTTCTAAAGTATTTTGGCCTTCTAAACACGAATCTTTCATCAGAAAAGTTGTATCAAACCAACTTCTCGAGATATAGGCATTTTCATTTTTTGTGGACCAAGCCCTCAAATCAGACAAATTTTTTATTATTGGAAAAGTGTATATAAAAATTATTCATAATTTTTTTCATTCGAATGCCCAATAAATTGACCTAAGTTTTGCAAGAAATCCGGACTCGATACGATCAAGGATACCATTAGGACATTATAAGGAAGTTCAAAATGTCCTTTTTTTGGTAATGCCCTTATAAGTATAGTAATTTTGCAAGAAGCTTCCTGTTCAAAGCATATATGTAAAGTAGACACTACAATAAAGAGATCCTTGGGCTAAATAACAAAAAATATTTGATCACAATTTACTAAGACTTATCGTAAAATAGGAGGTAGCAAAAAATCTAGTAAAACCACGAAACCTCCTTGTAAGTTTTATCGCGTCAAAAAATTTGTAAATTTACAATTTTGTTGGTAAAAAGCTTGTAAAATTACAAAATTATTGGTAAAAAGCTTGTAAAATTACAAGGAATTGTTGTCAAATAGGAGGTAGTAAAAAAAAAAGTTACAAACTTTTCTTGACGTTTTACCCGTTTTTTTTTTGAGTGTAGAGCCCTTCGATCAAAGTTTTGAATTTTAAAAATTTTTCCAAAAAAATAAATTTTGATTGAAGGTCACCTCGGTTTAAAATGATTGGATTTGGCTCAAATTAAGTTTAATAGAAAGTTCGTCTGAAGCTCTATCAAAAGTTCAAGGAAAAGAAATTTAAATTTTTTTATAAAATCTTAAAATTTTCAGATTTTCGAACAGTTTGACCGATTTAAACTAAGATATGAGCGCACCATGCCATACACAATCAAACGCCTTGGAAATACTTATAGCAACCACTTTACTTTCTCCCAAATGAAGGATCGAACGACTCCAACGTTCTGAAAGAAACGCCAACAGGTCTATCGTAGAACGAGTTTTGCAAAAACTATACTGCCGATTACTTAAAAGAGAGCCCCAACATATTTCTCAAGGTTGTGAACCGTGCTCTCCATTACCTTCGAGAGCGCTGAGCATAGATATTGGAATACTTGACAAGATGTCAATTTTTATGCTCTCCATTACCTTCGAGATTACCTTCAGAATTGTTAGCCGCACCCATTTTAGAGATTGGATGTTTATTGGCAACCTTCCAACAAGCGGAAAAGACTTCCGCACGGTATGACGAAATGAAAAGATTAGTCAGTGGACATGCTTACATCGAACAGAACTGTTTTAGTACCAGTGATGGTATACCATCCGGCTCCGTTGACTTATTTGCGTTAAGATTCGCAGGAACCCATTTAACTTAACGAGCTTGAAAAAATATCTTGGGCATAGTATGGGATACCGTGTCGAGTCGGGCAGTGGTTGATTGCTTTCCGGCAAGAAATAAATCCTACAAAGAGGCCAACTAATAGGTTGTCTTCATCAACCGGTTCAGTGAACACTTGGTCGTATTTAAAAAGAGTCGGGATAGAAGAATTAACATTTTCCATGAATCTTTTAACGAACGACCAAAAGCTCTTACTGCCCCCAGGAGCAGAAGGAACTTTAGCACGAAGACGTCGTTCGTAAAGAAGTTTATTACGACTAAGTACTTTTACACACGCCTTTTTGCTGTCACGGCAATTCTTGAACGCTTCCTCAATGGATCTGACTGCATTCATGCAAGTCTGGTTAAACTAACATTTATCTCTTGGTTTAGTCGAAATGAGCTTCGATGGAACGCATAACTTCATTCCGGCACTATAATATTATCCACCATTTTCGTCGTGGCGCCGACGTTGCCATCGAGGAAATTCCAATTGAAATACCGAAAAAGACGAGCCGAGCTTTCTGATACATGAATAATGAACTCGTCGACGAGTCGTCGTAGCTGTTGTTGAAACGTTACGAAGTTCAGAGTACGAGAAGGATGCGAACATGTATGTCGTTTTTACAAACAAGGTTTTCATTGAGATTTGATTGTTCTACCTATTTTTACAAATTTTTATTACCAAAAAACACATTCAAAATTAACAAAAAAAAAGTTGAAAAGTTAAATTCGACTTTGCCGAATCTATGAATACCCTCCACAATGCATTTTTATTACATTTTTTAACGTGAAAAAAATGAACAATTTTGATTAGAAATATTTATTTTGAGTAAAAAACTCTTTTTTTTGTCATTTAAAAAAAAAGAAAGAGTACAAATTTTTTTTTGAGTGTAATATTTTTTTACTGTAAAAATATTTCTGAGTGAATGCACGTACGTGTGTACACAAAATATTGTAATTTTTGTAAAAAAAAACTAATTTTTTTTTGAGTGTAAAATTTTTTTGAGCGTAAAATTTTTTTTGAGTGTAAAATTTTTTCGAGTGTAGTTTTTAAGTTACCAATGCTTTTAAAACTAAACAAGTTGCAAAATCATTGCTTTAAAACTAAACAAGTTTGAAAAGTATTGTTAAGTTACCACCAATGCTTTTAAAACTTTTTTAACACGTGGCATTTAAGATGAAACCAATCCGAAATTCTGGGTTTTGCTTATAACTTTTGAACCACTAAACCGATTGAGCTGAAACTCATTATCAAACAGACCTGAGGAACGGAAAAGATACATGACAAGTTTCAGCAGTCTCCTAATTGTCTTTCGAAAGTTATTGTGTTTTTTATCTCAAAATTTGCAAAAAAAACCCTTTTGCTCATAACTTTTGAACCACTAGACCGATTTGGCTGGATTGCAATACCAACCTGACCAGGTAAATGACCAACATATATGCCAAACTTCAGCAGCCACTGTAAAGTCTTTCAAAAGTTAGCGTGTTTTCTACGGACAGACAGGCGGACGGACGGACATCGTTAGATCGACTTAACATCGATAGAGGATTATGAATATATATGTTTTATGGGGTCCTAGACCAATATTTCGATGTGTAATATTTTTTTAAAATCTGATAATTGAATTTTACTTATAATAATAATAATTTGATCCAATGATCAGTTTTTATTTATTTTTCCAATTTTTATTTACAACTCATTTTAAATAATTTTAACCTAACCGAGAACTGGTAACAATGACCGTCGTCTCGTTGTAGCGAAATCGACCAAGGGCTTTGGTGGGAATCGAACCCACGACCCCCTGTTTCATAGGCTAGCACGCTACCAACTAGCCTACTTATATTATGCGAGAGTTTTTATAATCATTTTACAAAAAATATGCAAATTACATAACAAAAGACTTAAGACACAAACATTATTTTTTAACAAATTTCTTTATTACACTAAACAAAAGACTTAGGACACAAACATAAATTATTTTCTTAAAAAAATTTAAAATTAAAAATTTTCAAGTGTTTTTAAACAAAAAATTCAAAAAAATTTTAAATTAACAAAACCAGAAAATTTACCATTAAATTATTAACTAAAGCTTACAGTAATAATAAAAATTGTTTTCTAGTAATTTTAATGAAAAATTTGTTATTGTAAAGCCATAAAATTGTAACAGTTCATAAATAAGTTTAATAAAAAAAAAGAAATTGTGTGAGAAAATGCCATTTTAAGAACCTTTCACCAATTAACTTTTAACATAACTCCTTATAAAATTGTCTATTACTTTACGGCAGCGCACTACCATAAAAAAAGCATTTAATACTTTTAGTAAGTCCAGAGTGTGTGTTTGTTTTATGGAACATATACACTCAGCACCCTTAAGCGTTTTTTACTGCTGTTGTTGTTGGCAAAAATAGAGAGTCAAGAAAACTAAGCTATTATGATTTAACAAGTCAGTGACAATTAAACAAAACATTTATTATATGTTGGCTAACAACTCAACTGATATAAAATGAAAGATATACGAGGGTTGTTGGATAATTAAGAAGGCTGAAGAATTATAAATGATGGAAATATAACATCATGTTGTAAAAAACATCAAAGACTGAGATTTATAGGATTTATATAAAGTTGACTTTTTGCTCTGGCTTTTAAATTTAACAAATACCCCACGTAAAACCATAGACATAACAAGCGGTATCCTGTGTCGATTGAATGCATGGTCCATATAACTTCAAATAAAAAGACAAAATAGCACACAGACACACACATTCTTTATATTTTTTTTTGTCTTACACATTTCTGTCTTTCCTCACTTTTTAATCAAACAAAACGTTTGCCATCACAATAAAAAAAAACTAAAACTTAAAACAAAAACCAGAACTGTATGCAGTTTGGTTTTGTTTTGTTTTGTTTCTTTCTTTTTTTACCGTTTTTAAGGATGTAATTTATCTTTAATTGACTGTGGACGTCAGTCAATGATGTTAAACAACATGTTCACAAGAGACCATAAAACACAAAAAAAAAGAAAATTTAACACAAACAACATCAAACACAACATCTTTTACTAACATTAACATTTAACAGCAACAAAAACAAAAACAACAACATCAACCATAAACTTTAAGCACCATGCTAACAAGTGCAATTTTACTGTAAATATATTGTAATGAATGTATGTTACTATTTCTTTTTTTTTTCTCCGTAAAAACATTTTTAAATTTTTATTTAAACAAACCGTTAGTGGACTTTTGATTTTTTTTTGTATTTTTTTTTTGACAAAATTCAATCAATTGCGGAAATATTTCTAATAACCAAAACTCTTGACATGTTTTATCACTTTTAATTCGTTGTTGGAGCATTTAAAGATTTTTAAGCAGGCTACACCATTTACAGATGTAATTCAAAAAAGATACTTTGTAATTCGAAGATTGTACTTGTAATTCGAAGATTTCATGTGTAATTCGAGGATTCCATTTGTTATTCGAAGACTCTAATTGTAATTCAAAAATACATTTTTAATTCAAAAATTCCATTGGTAATTCGAAAATTTCATTTGTAATTCAAAAATTCCAATTGTGATTAGAAGAAGATCATTTGTAATTCGAAAAAGATCAAGTGTAATTCGAAAAAGATCAAGTGTAATTCGAAAAAGAAAAAGTGTAATTCGAAAAAGATCAATTGTAATTCGAAAATGTTTGAGTGTTATTAAAAAAAAATAATTGTTATTCGAAAAAAATCAATTGCAATTCGAAAAATATCAACAATAATTATAAACAGATCAATTGCAATTCTAAAAAGATCAATTTTAAAACGAAATACATCAATTTTAATTTGAATAAGATCAATTGAAATTCATAAATATCATTGTAATTTAAAAAAGACCAATTGTAATTAAAACAAGTAGAAAAGTTAAATTCGACTTGGCCGAATCTATGAATACCCTCCACAATGCCCATTTTAAGTGATAGTAAATTTTCTAACGTGAAAAAAATAAAATTTTTGATTAGAAATATTTTATTTTGTGTATAAAAAACTTTTTTTTAGTAATTTTTGAAAAAAAAAAAAAATAATTTACTAAATTTTTTTTGAGTGTAAAAATTTTCGAGTGTATTTTTTTTTAGTGTAAAAATATTTTTGAGTGACAAAAATACGTTGTAAAATATTTTTGTGACTTATCAATGTTTTTAAAACATGTTTAACGGATTTTCAACACTAAATTTATGGTGAAACTAATCTAAAATTCTCGGTTTTGCTAATAACTTTTGAACCGCTGGACCGATATAGCTGAAATTCAATGCGAACTAGACCAGGGAAACGTTAAATATATATGCTAAGCGTCAGCATCCTCATATTTGCCTTTCGAAAGTTAGGGTGTTTTTTATCTCGTAAATTCACGAAAAACTCTTGCTGAAATTCAGTCTTTTGCTCATAACTTTGGAACCACTGAACCGATTTCGCTGGATTGCAATACCAACCTGACCCAACATATGTGCCAAACTTCAGGAGCCTTTGTAAAGTCCTTCAAAAGATAGCGTGTTTTCAACAGACAGACGGACGGACGGACGAACGGACATCGCTAGATCGTCTCAGAATCGATCGAGGATCATGAATATATATATTTTATGGGGTCCTAGACCAATATTTTGAGGTTTTACAAACGGAATGACAAACTAATATATACCCTCTATCACTAGAGTGGAGGGTATAAAAAGATCCATTGTTATTTGAAGATTCTTCACCCAAAGCAAAATGCATTATCATATTGATGAAACGGTTTCATCACTTGCTGTCATCAATTTTGATGATAAATTTCATCATATTGATGAAGCTTTTCTTTAATATGATGAAGCATGTCATCAAAATTGAAGAAACAATTTTTTTCAGGAATGATTTGACGATCCTTTCGGGGATTAGCGTGCAAATATCAAATATTCATATTCTGAATTATCTCAACTTATTGTTTGTGAGAGAGCAAACACGATTTCAAAGTCCTACCAGTATTACACCATACATTTTATCCTCATTTAATGATTTTTTTATATTCACGGCCACAAAGGGGACGGGCCGAAAAAATCTAAATTTTTTGATTCCCTGGATCCATGTACAGGACTTTGAACTTCTTCTTATATGAAAATGTTTCGTTTGCATAACAAAATCACAAAAAACATGTTAATAATGCCGTTTTTCTGAGATTGTTTTAGTTCTTCAAGAGGGAACTTTTTCCCCTGGTTCTATTTTGCCCATCCCCGAACTTAACCATAAAAAAAGTAATTTTTTCTAAAAAAGTACATTTGTACGAAAAAGGACTTTTTCACAAAAAAGTACTATATTTTCTTAAAAAAAAGTAAGATTTTTTCTAAATATGTACTTTTTTCGTGAAAATGTACTTTTTTCTTAAAGGAGCTATAGTACTTTTCTAAAAAAGTACTATTTTACCAAAAAATATGCCACGTTTTCTAAAAAAAATTACTTTTTTCTAAAAAAGTATTTTTTTAAATTTTTCCAAAAAAAGTACTATTTTTTTAAGTACTATTTTTTTTTTTTAAAGTACTACTTTTCCATAGAAAAGTACTATTTATTCTAAAAAAGTATTTTTTTTCTTAAAAAAGTATTTTATTTCTTAAAACAATTAATGAAAAAAACGTCTAAAATGTGAAATGCGTCCATAACTGGCAAACAGCACATATCATTTCCGTGACATTTCAGATGTGACATTGCAAATGTGCCATGTGTACTTTTTTCTAAAAAAGTACTTTTTCACAAAAAAGTACTTATTTTTCTAAAAAAGTACTATATTTTCTCAAATAATACTTTTTAGGAAAAAAGTAAAATTTTTTCTAAATTAGTAGTTTTTTCCTGAAAAGGTACTTTTTATACCCTCCACTCTAGTGATAGAGGGTATATATAAGTTTGTCATTCCGTTTGTAACACGTCGAAATATTGGTCTAGGGTTCCATAAAGTATATATATTCATGATCCTCTATCGATTTCAAGACGATCTATCGATATCCGTCCGTCCGTCTGTTCGTCTGGTTGTCTGTTGAAAACATGCTAACTTTTGAAATACTTTACGAAGGCTCCTGAAGTTTAGCATATATGTTGGGTATTTACCTGGTCAGATAAGTGTTGCAATCCAGCGAAATCGGTCCAGTGGTTCAAAAGTTATAAGCAAAAGACTGAATTTCGACAAGAGGTTTTTCCAAATTTACAACATAAAAACAACGCTAACTTTCGAAAGACAATTCTGAGGATGCTGAAGCTTAGCATGTATTTTTTTCGTTCCTCTGACCTTGTTTGTGTTGAGTTTCAGCCAAATTGGTCCAGTGGTTCAAAGTTATTAGCAAAACCGTGAATTTCAGATTAGTTTCATCTTAAATTCACATGTTGAAAACCCGTTAAACATGTTTTAAAAACATTGGTAACTCACAAAAATATTTTACAACGTTTTTTTGTGACTCAAAAATATTTTTACACTAAAAAAAAAAATACGCTCGAAAAAAATTTTAAACTCAAAAAAATTTTACACTCAAAAAAAATTTAGTAAATTATTTTTTTTTTTTCAAAAATTACTTAAAACATTTTTTTTTACAAAAAATAAAATATTTCTAATCAAAAATGTATTTTTTTTGCATTAGAAAATTTACTATCACTTAAAAAGGGCATTGTGGAAGGTATTCTTAGATTCAGCCAAGTCGAATTTAACTTTTCTATTTGTTGAGAAATAAATTTTCAAAGTTTGATAGAGAGCCAAATGCTTGATTTTTTTTTCAAAATTTTGCCAAAAAATCAAATTGTTGGCTTAAGACAGTTTTTTTGTGTTTTTTACTCGGAAACCAAAAGTTGTACCAAAAACTTTAAGTGACAATAATGTTGATAAAATTATGAAGATTTAAAATTTAGAAACAAAAAAAATTTTCAAAAAAAAAATTCAAAAAATTTTTTTAAAACAATATTGGAATGTCCTTTTCTCATATCAAGGACGCCATGGATTTCCAAAATCAAAATTTTTTATTAAAGTTAAGAATGTCCTTTTAACGCTGTTGAAATTTCAGGGAGGGGTTTTGTCGTATTGTCGAGCAATCAATTTTCGAAGTAGGTAATAAAGCTAAATTTTTAATTTTTTGCCAAAGTTTTGAAAAAAATCAAATGTTTGGCTATCTAACAAACTTTGAAAATTTATTGCTCAACAATACGAAAAACACCTCTCTGAAATTTTAACAGAGTTAAAAGGACATTCAAAACTTTAATAAAAAATTTTGTATTTGGAAATCCATGGTGTCCTTTCCAGGATAATAGGACAATCAAATATGGTTTTAAAAAATTTTTCTTGAAATTTTTAAAAAATTTTTTTTCTTAATTTGAAATCTTCATACTTTTGCAAACAATATTGTCTTTATAAGTTTTTTCGTACGACTTACGGTGTACGAGCACAAAAATGTTGAAAAACTGTCTAAAAGTCAATATTGTCAAAAAAGCGCTTTTTTAAACACCCATATCTTCCAAAGTATTGATCCAAAAAAAACATTTGAGAGTGTTACATTCGGCTGTGCCGAATCTTTTATACCCTCCAAAATGTTAAAAAAACAATATAAAAAAATCCAGGGGCGTCTTTTTTTTTGGGGGGTTGGTGGGAGACGTTAGGGAGCACCTTCCCCTTCCGATTTTGAACTTCATCTGAGATCAGAATGTTGCATTTGCTTAGCAAAAGTACAAAAAACCCCGAAAAAATTGCGTTTTTCTTACGTTGGTTTAGTTCTCCAAGGGGAACTTTTTTTCCCTTGGTCCGATTTTGCCCATTTCCGAACTTAACTGCCTAGGAATATAAGACATATTCGTGCCAAACTTCGGAAGTCTAGCTCTTTTATTTTGGACTGTATCGTGTCTTCTACAGACGGACAGACGGACGGACGGACGGACATCGCTAGAATGTCTTAGAATCGATGATGGAATGATAAAGTGAGTATACCCCCATACTATGGTTGGAGGGTATAAAAATATGGTTTTTAATCATATACGAAGCTCTATCAAATTACCAAATATAAACAGGTTCAGTAATCCGTCAGTTAAATTTCCCATGGATTTGCTCTTATACATTTTAATTAATCGAAAATCTGGAATTTCATTTTCGCATAACAAAATTTTAATCTGATGACTCCTGTTCAAATATATGACTTTCTATTGATTCTATGGTACTGTATTCAATAATACTCGACTAAAAAAAAAAACTTTTTTACTCGTGTTTCTATTTCTTTTATTTTTGTTAATTTTGAATGTCTTTGAAATGTGGCTGACAAGTCACTTTTTGCAATAAATTTTTTTCTTTTCGTTTTGCTAAACGGACATTTTAAAGCTTATTTAATGGGCAATCATTCAATATGAGTTGACATAATATTATTTCACTAATAAAGTGGAAACCAAACCAAATATGCAATCAAGCATTGTACTAGAAAATTCAAAAAGGAAGGAGTACGTATGAACACACTAGAAATAAATGAACAAACTGGAAATGACTAAATAAAATAATGTTAATAGACTGGCTATTAAAAACTACTGACATAATGTAACAAGTGGTATTAATATACATATATCAACATAAATTTTGGACAGAAATAAATTAAAAGTAAACATAAATGTATTTAATGAAAGCGATTTTCAAAATCTTGTTAACAGAAGTTATAGAAAAACAAAAGACTTAAGAAACAAACTTGAAAAAAAAAGAAATTTTTTTAAAAATTTCCTTAAAAATTTATATAAATTTTGAAAAAAATATTGAAATAAACCAAAATTAATTAAAAGAAAAAGTTTTTGAAATTTTTAGATAAAAGCTGTAATAGAAAAAACAAAAGATTTAAGACACAAACGTTTTTAAGAAAATTTTTAAAATATTCTTTAACGATTTATAGTTCAGATAATAATTTTTAATTATTAAAAAATTAAAAATCTATAAAAACCAAAACTCTTTTACTCGAAAAATTAGTTTCTTTAATTTGATGTTACAAATCAAAAGACTTAAGACACAAACACAATTTTAAAAAATTGCCTAGAATTATAATTTAAATTAGTTAAAAGGTCAAAAATATTTTTTAATTATTTACACATTAAAAATCTATAATAAACAAAATTTTTCTACTTAAAAAATTAGTTTCTTTAATTTGATGTTACAAATCAATAGACTTAAGACACAAACACAATTTTAAAAAATTGTGTGGAATTATAATTTAAATTAGTTCCATTAAATATTTTCTTAATTCTTTTTGTTATTCTTTTTTTTTGTTTTTTTATTTGCTCTTCATTTATATTCTTTTCTTGATTTAATAGATATTTGTCATTTTAGTTACAGCCTGCTGTTTTAGTTTCATTATATATATTTTTTTTCTCTGCATACATTTTGATTGATGACTGCCTTTCGTTTTACGTATCATGAAACCAATAATAATAATCCTGTTTTTTTTCTTCTTATTTTCCTATTCTTAAGTCAATTTCTATCTAACTATCTATCAAATATCCTCTGCTTTCAGTTTATTCTATTGTAGTTTCAATCAAGTTTTTTTTTGTTTTTAGTTTTATATCTATCAAAAACTAGTTCATGTCAGTTCACTACCGCTGTTTGTTGCTGCTGTTGCAAGTTGATCTTTTTATTTTATTTTTTTCTATCTAATTACCCGTTTGTTGGTTGTTTTATCTTGGCATTTTTTTTTTGTTTTATTCTTTTAATATAGAAAAAATATACTTAATCTATTATATAAACTATGTTCATTGTTCATACTTTAGTAGAGAATAGGGAAAAAATCATACAACAAAATGCGGAAGCAATAACTCTGTAATTAAATGCAGATTGATTTTATGTTTTCAAAAGATGAAGTGAAGTTCTACTTGTAATGAAGAAAAAAATATATATATATATTAAAGACACCATCTTTGGAAATGGGTTAGACTATAATTTATTATTTATAATAAAGTTATTTAAATGTAATTGATTTGTTTTACATTTGTGAACGTACAGTAATAAATTGCAGGGAAATAAATTTTATTGGTATTGGAATGTTTTTTTGTTATAAGAAATTATGTGGGGAAACAGAAATGTCCCTTTTGTGTGAAAAAAAACAAAAGACTTAAGACACAAACTTGTTGAGAACAATATGTAGTTTGACTTATTTTTTAAGCACTATGGAGTCAAAATTCTGATTAGGAAAATTTTGCAGCACACACTTTGTTTTTTTATAACAAGGATATTATCCAAACCGTTATTTACCGATGTGGCTGGAACTTAAAATATATACACTCAAAAAAACAATCTTGTAAAATTACAAACAATTTACAAGCTTTTTACCAATAAAATTGTAAATTTACAACTTTTTTAAAGCGATAAAAAGGACTTCTCGTGATTTTATCTGATTTTGAGCTATTTCCTATTTTACGAAAATTTCTAGTAAAAACTACGAACTTTTTTGTATTTTTACAAGTTTTTATACCCTCCACTTACAATAAGTGATAGAGGGTATATATAAGTTTGTCATTTCGTTTGCAACTCATCGAAATATCGGTAAAGGACCACATAATGTATTATTGATCAGTGATCTACTATAACACATTCTAGCGATGTCCGTCTTTCTGTCCGTCTGTGGAAATGGTCATCACTACCAAAGTAAAGTTTTAAACAGATGTTATTTTTACTTAGCAAATTTACTTGTTGTTGCCCTAAGCAGTTTGAACTGCATTTAAGCGAAATCGGTTAAGCGGTTCAAAAGTTATGAAAGAAAATGTAAGGACACCTCGAAAATTTTGGTACATTCAACATAACCTAAAAATACAAAATGCTTCAATTCGGCTGCTGGTTGACACATGTGAACAGAGTTGATCACCAAATGGTATTTTAACAAGTAAAAGCATATTTTTTTTACAAAAATTTTTTTTTTATTTCAAAAAATTTTTGTTTTGTTTTTTTTTACAAATAAACTTTTTTTAATCTGTGAGGGTATCAGTACATGCGGCAAGGTCGAATTTAACTAATTTACTTGTTTACCAATAAAATTGTAAATTTAGAAGTTTTTTGATTCTATGATACTTAGAAGGAATTTTCGTGACCTAACTAAATTTTTGTAAAATTACCTTGGAAATTTGTACGTTTACGAAAAAACTGAAAAATTACGAAGACAAATTTTAATTTCGATCAAAAACATTTTGTTAAAATACAGGGAAAACTGTTAAATGTTGATTCTAGTAATTTGACAAAGTTTTTTTTGAGAGTATAAAAGAAACAATTTTAAGGTTAGGATGTCTCGGTTACAGTAAAAAATTTCTTTGAAAACTTTGAAAAATATTTTTGAGTAAGAAAAATTTCTAAATAATAATGTCATTCCAAAACGGTTCCCTGTATTATTCCATTTTATCCTTGTTCCATTTCAATTCGTTCCATGTGGGTTTCATTCCTTTCCGTACAACACGCGTTAAAGAAATAAACAAAATGTCGGAGTCTTTATCGCAATAACATAAAAAGTACTATTTTACCAAACTTTTAAATTTTACTGGTTTACTAAACTCAAATTTACAAGTTATAAAAATATTATTTTAAGAAAACGAAAAAGTACCAAAGATTATTATCAGAAAAGTCTATTCTCAGAATGTTTTGTTTTAATGAAGGAGTCTACATAACAAAAAAGGAGTTCAGAAAAGTACCAAAAGTACACTTTTTAAACTCTTACAATTGAAAATTTTTTAAGAGTACTTTTTTAATAATGTTTTTTTTCACTAGATGGTTCTACTTTTCAATTTTCTACATTTCAAATTTCTACTTTTCAAATTTCAAGTTTCTAGAACCATTATTTGAGGAGATAGAAAAAGTACCAAAACTTTTAATTGGCACCTTTTTAAGAATGCTTTTCTTTTGGCTGTAGGTTCCTACACAAAAAAAACCTTGTCAAAAAAAGTCTCGTAATCCCATTTTACAAATATTTGACAGTTTTCTTTGTTTTTTAACAAAAAAATGTTGATTGAAATTTAATTTTTTTTTTCTGTAATTTTACAAATTTCCAAGATTATTTTACAAAAGAATCTGGTTAAATCACGAAAAACCGTTATTTTGACAAATTTTGAGAAATTTTTTTGTAAAAGAAGAATTCCAAAATTTTTGACTACAAAAAAACACTTTTTCGGCCTTACCTATTTTAATTGTCTTAAAAATTGGTACATATGTTCTCCTGATTTTTGTTGAATTTCGGTTTTTGTTATTTAGTCAAAACTGTGAATAGTTCGCGTTTTATCGCTGTTCAAAGTTGGTATTTTGCAACAACTGTATGATAAATACACAATGTTTAAATGATCATATCTTTGGAACGCATCATCCGATTGCCACGAAATAAAGCGCAAAATAATGGTTATGTCCTGTACTTAAAACATAATTTTGAAAAAGGATAGGATGCTTTTCAAAAAGGATATTGAATTTAAAAAAATGTCCTTAATTTGCAAATATCTCAAAATGCGTATCTTTAATTTTCCTATATTTTTTTTGCACATATAGCCCAAAATGTACTTAACAACATATGCAAATCCCAAATTGGGGTGATAAGCGGTTTAATTGTAAACGCGGTTTCATGAAACGCCTTATTGATTTTTGTTAATAACTCTCGTTTACAAATGAAAAACAATTTCTGCGCACTAACCGCGAATAATTTTTTTATATGTATTTTGGATCGTTAAACTCAAAAATTTCATTAAAACGACATTTCGCGAATACATTTTCGTTTAATTAATTTTTTAGCGTTTTTTGGAGGTATTTTTACTATTTTGATTATATCTTAAGTTCTGTTTATCTGATCTTCTCGCAATAAAAACCAAACTAAAGACAATCAAATTTCCAACAAATCCTACATTCATCATTTTTTCATCAGTTCATAGCTTTACGCGCAAACTAATTTTTTAGCGTTACTTGGAGGTATTTTGACTATTTTTCTTATATCTTGAGTTTCGTTTATCTGATCCTTCCGAAATAAAAACCAAATTAAAGACAATCAAATTTCAAACAAATCCTACATTCATCATTTATCAGTTCAAAGCTTTCCGTTCAATAGGCAAACATATGACTAAAATAAGTTTTTTGATTAACAAATCATTTAAAAAAAAGTTTAAGAAATAGAAATCTTTGCAATTAATTACATCTTTTTATTTATCTACAAAGCCTGAACATTTAGAAATATAATAAAGTTGATTTGATGAAAATCTATAGGTTTACTCCGAAGTTATTACAAATTATATGAATATACATGATAAAATACAAAAAATAAATTGGTAATTTTTTACAATTTCTGTTTTTAAAATTTTTAAAAAATGAGCTTTGTTAATAAAAAATAGTTTTTCCTTGTTTGCCTATTGCGCGTAAAGTTATGAACTGATATAAAAATAATGAATGAAGGATTTGTTGGAAATTTGATTGTCTTTAATTTGGTTCTTATTGCGAAAAGATCAGATAAACGGAACTCAAGATATAAGAGAAATAGTCAAAATACCTCCAAATAACGCTAAAAAATTTATTTGCGCGTAAAGCTATGAACTGAGGAAAAAATGATGATTGTAGGATTTGTTGGAAATTTGATTATCTTTAGTTTGGTTTTTATTGCGAGAAGATCAGATAAACAGAACTTAAGATATAAGCAAAATAGTTAAAATACCTCCAAAAACGCTAAAAAATTCATTTAACAAAAATGTATTCGCGAAATGTTGTTTTAATGAAATTTTTGAGTTTAGCGATCAAAAACACATATAAAAAAATTATTCGCGGTTAGTGCGCAGAAATTGTTTTTCATTTGTAAACGAGAGTTATTAACAAAAATCAATAAGGCGTTTCATGAAACCGCGTTTACAATTAAACCGCTTATCACCCCAATTTGGGATTTGCATATGTTGTTAAGTACATTTTGGGCTATATGTGCAAAAAAATAAAGGAAAATTAAAGATACGCATTTTGAGATATTTGCAAATTAAGGACATTTTTTTAATTTCAATATCCTTTTTGCTAAGCATCCTATCCTTTTTCAAAATTTTATTTTAAGTACAGGACATAACCATTATTTTGCGCTTTATTTCGTGATAATCGGATGATGCGTTCCAAAGATACGATCATTTAAACATTATGTATTTCTCATAAAATTGTGGCAAAATACCAACTTTGAACAGCGATAAAACGCGAACCATTCACAATTTCGACTAAATAACAAAAACCGAAATTCAATAAAAATCAGAAGAATGGATATGTTAATTTTTGGATAAATTGAACCACCATCGGCTGATTGCCTATGCTATTTTAAATGGAACCAGTCAAAAAGCTTGTAAAATTACTAGGAATTCTCGTCAAATAGGAGGTAGCAAACAAAAAAGTAACAAATTTTTCTTGTAATTTTACAAAGTTTTTTTTGCGTGTATGTTTTAAGTTTTTGGACCATTACACTGTGCTACAGTGAACAAATACTTCTGATGTGACTTAGGGCGGATTTTATAGTCCAAACTAAGTTCTTACTTAAGTAAAATCTTAGTTAAGTTTTATTTAAGTATTTTTAATTACTTAAGTTAAATTTCATTTTACGGTTTGTACTTAAGTTAAAAAGAAAATATTTTAAAAATATGGTAACATAAGTTATTGATTTGACAATTCAAAAAGAATACAAAAAAAAATAAATATAAACAAAAATTAAAATAACAAAAAATCACACAAATGCTCTAGTTTTTTTAAATCTTCCACCGTGCCCATGTTAGAAATAAAGCAATCAAAATACTCCACCCACGGGTACCCGCTTGACTTCGGATTTACACACAAACAAAGGTCTCCGTGAAAAGGTTGCTGTTATTTACACCAAAACTTTTGGCCATCTCCGCGACTCTTAAATTCAAGATATTTCCATCAAATTGATATTTCCATCAAAACAAAAATAAATAAATAAAAATTTACATGCATAAAAGAAATTCGAAAATGGCTCAGATGGCCCATCAAGTGGGGAACATAATCGATAATCTCATTTCTTGTTGGAAATAACATTAACCTTTTCACGGGGAAGTTTACAACGTTATATGGACAAACATATGGATAGTTGATCGGTAATCTTAAATGCGGGTCTAGAACCAATATTTTGGGGAGTTACAAACATAATCACATACTCATTATATCCTGAACCACAGAGTGGTTTAGGGTATAATCACACAATTGCTTTTCTTTTCCATTAAAATCAGCCGTAGGTCTTGCTAGAACTAAAATGCTCAAGTCACTAAGTCCAAAATTCCATTTGCTTTAGGTCTGATTTGAACACCAACAAACCTTTTTATCTATTTCCAAGAAACCCTTGAGGAATAAAATTGGTTCTGACCCATTTGATTTTGGCCATTTCCTCTAATCTCTTATCTCAAATTTCTTTTTAATTATTATCACGCAATTTGATGATAATACTTTAATTTGAGAGTGGCGGAGACGGCGAAAGTTTTTAACGGAAAATAACAGCAATCGTGTGATTTTTTGAAATTTTGTATTTTTTTGCATGTTTTTATTATTATTTTTAGTTGAATTTTATTTTGTATTTTTTTTGAATTGTCATATCAAAATAAATTACTTAAGTAAAACTTAAGTTATGGTAATAGATGACTTAAGTTTTTCTTAAGTGGCTTTTATAAAATAGTTTTTTGGATTTAAGTAATTTCTTAGCTTAAGTGGCCACTTAGTGCTGACTGTAAAATCCGCCCTTAGTATTGGTTGTTGGTGTTGTCGAGTAGATCACAAAATCCATTAAGCTTGCCAGACATTGTCAAAAAACATTATTTTGGGAGAAAACTAAATCTTTTGTAATTCAGAAATTTTTCTACCGATTTTAATTTTTTTAACTGTTTTGGATAGAAGAAGAATAGGGCTTTCCATATGCGTGAATTGTTCTACACATATAAGAAAGATATCCATTGATTTTTTCTATAATATTTAATTTTTTTTTTGTTATTTTTGGAAAATTTTTGAAGTTTATCGATTTTTTTTCTGCTATAGTTTGTTCAACAACCTTTATATTTATAAACGTATTCTTAAAGAAGATTTAATTCTTACGATGAGCTTTATGCAGAAAGGATCAGATAATAAATGACAGAGTTGTGATAATTTTTCTAAAAAAGAAAATTAAGATTTTAATGAAAATCGCCGTTCAGATAATCCAGGTAAGTAATAAATAAATTTATCATAAGAGGTAATGCGCGCTGAGATATTTAACATAAATTGATATATCAAAAACTTAATGAGATATAGCAATTTTAAGGTAAAATTCGAATTCAGGGGGCCGAAAACCTTTAAATAATGATTCGCGACCTCACATAATGTTCGTTTAATATTTTTTTTTTTTTTTGACTGGGTTGACAAAATCTTAATTTTCTTTTTTAGAAAAATTATCACAGTTCTGTCAATTGTTATCTAATTTTTTCACGATATAATTTAAAAGCTGTATTGCCAACTAAAACTGAACAAAAACTAGAATTTAGGTTGTGGACTATGCTACTATTAATTCAGTGTGCATGTTTTTTTTTTTTCAAATTTCTTTTGGTAAAAACGAATGTCAAAATAAAAATATTTGTTTTTTTGTGAAATTAATATTCAAATCTTTTAAAAAAGTAAATAAATGCGTAATTTAATTTTTTTAATAATGTGTGGCTATTGTAATTTTCTGTTTTTTGGTGAATTTAGAAAATAATTAATTTGATTTGACAAACAAAGACTCTTTTTATCCGGTGTAAACAGTTTGGTTTCCAAAATGCTTTTTTGCCAAAAACAAGTTAGTTTTTGTTTGGTCTAAACATAGTATAAGAATATGTTTATAAATATAAAGGTTGTTGAGCGAACTACAGCAGAAAAAAGTCTATAATCTCAAAAAATGACAAAAATATTAAAAATTGTTGAAAAAATCAACTCATACCTTTCTTATATGTATAGACCACTCCACACACATGAAAAGCCCTACCCTTCTTCTAACCAAAACAGTAAAATGGATTCGAAATTTTCAAAAAAAAACTTTTTTAAGAATGATTTTTCCGCCGGAGGGCCACACTCCAAATTTTACGTTTATGATTTCAGAAAAAATAAAAGGTACCAAAAATAAACTTTTTTAACCCTTAGAATCGCAATTTCCAAAAAAAACACAGCCTTAAAAGATCTCATTTTCAGGATGTTAACCAACATGGAATTTTTTTCTAGCTCCAATGGTGCAGAGCTGTGCATTGAAGTTTATCTTAGTCAGTAAGAAAGTCAGTCATACAGTAACCCAACTCTTTTACATTCACACTTTCTGCTCAAATTTTCTGTTCACCAGTGTAATCTTAAAAATTCTTTTTTAAAATTATTCCCCTCTTTAAGTGTAAATTCTTGTTCTATTAAAAAGGTCTTAACAACCATTTTCCATTACTTATTAAAATTCCCTTTTAACAATAGGTCTTCATGTTAATTTTAATTGCTCCCTATTTAAAAAGTACGCTTTTTTTAAATAAAAATTCTTTTGCTAAAATAAACATGATTTTTAATTAAACTTCTTTCGGTGTCTTCTATTAAAAAAACTAAAGTTAAGCCCACATTATTTTAATTTAAATACAAAAATATTTCAAATATTTCTTTGTTCTTAAATGAGAAATATAAAAGAAAAAAAAAACAAACGGTTAAGAAAAATTATCTCGATAACATTAGCCTTAAAGATTGTTTTAAAGAGATTTTCTTTATATTTTTAACGGAATTAAAGAATGACTAGAATTTGTTTATAAATACATAGTAGATAGGAGGAAAAACTAAAGCAATTGTTTTATGTTGTTTGTTTAAGTTTAATGCACTTTTTAAGTTAAAAATGTTATAAAGACTAATAAAACACAGCAAATAACATTGTAAGACAGCAATAAAACAAAACAAACACTAATACTAAAACAAAATGAAATAATAGCGTGGGTGAGATAAGATAAAAAAGCAAAGCGAAAAAATAAGTAGAAAAGTTAAATTTGATAAGGTCGAATATTTGAATACCCTGCACGACCAAAAAATTTTTAAAACAAAAGTACAATTCAAAAAAAATGGATTCCTTTTTTAAACTAATTTTTAGTAAAACATAGTGTAACCCAGCAAAACTTTGGTAATGGGTAGTGATTATATAACACATTACCAGGTAATGTATATAACTTATTTGTAGCATTATTTTATGATGTCTTACCAAACATTTGTTCCACAACGTATTATTTTCAAGTGAAAAATATTGCATTACTAATAATTTGCTACGTAATGCATGATTATTGGAAAAAATGCATTTCATATTTGTTATTTCTAAACATTAAATCGTGGATGACTTATATTTGGTTACATTATGTATTATTTGAAAGTTTGAAATCATGTATTATTTATAATTGGATGCATAATGCATTACAATAACATAAAAAATAATTATTTTATAGAAAAATGCATAATTTTAAACTAGAGATGGGCTCACGACAGGAAATTTCTAACGACACACACTCACGAGCATATTTTATCTACTTACACTCACTTTTAATCACGTGAGTAAATTTAATACAAAATTACTTTTTCACTACTCGTAATACCTTATATATTATCTTCTGGTATGCTATATTATTTCATTTCTCGTACACTATAAAATATCATATATTTTACACCTTACTCGTATTCTTCGTTATAAATTTATGACTTATTTTATACCTTATTGGTATTCTTTGTGATAATGTGGATGCATTACTTTGAGTCTCATCGCCTGTTAAAATCATCAATGCTGCAATGTATAAAATAAGAGATCCTATACCTTATTTTATACCTTATTTGGTAATCTAAGTTTTGCTGGGAAGTTTTGTAAACAAACTAAATTTTTTTGTAAAAAAAACAAAATTTTGTTGAGTGTAAAATTTTTTTAATTATAAATTTAGCGAAATAACTCTAAAGCTACTAAAACTTGGCATACACACATGTTTTTTATTTTCTTGATCAGGTTAGTATTGAATTTCAGCTAAATCAAGAAGTTTTAATTAAAAAATAAAAATTGTTTTATTCGACCTTTAAAATTGTTATATTTTGAGTAGGTTTATTCTAACTGGAGGTCTAATGACAAACTATAATATTCTCATAGAATAACAATGTGAAAAAATAATTAAGTGAAAAAATACTTTTAATGTAACATAGTATAGTATAGGTTGTTGGTTTTGTCGAGTAGATCACAAAAATGCCCATTAAACTTGCCAGATACCCTCAAATTTTAAAATTATTGTCAAAAAACAATTTTTTGGAAATTTTCTCACTAAACCTCGTGTAATTCAGAAACTTTTCAACTGATTTTAAAATTTTCAACTGTTTTGGATAGAAGAAGAATAGGGCTCTCCACATATGTAAATTGGTGTGTACATTTAAGAAAGAAATATATTGATATTTTTACTAATATATAATTTTTTGTTGTTATTTTTTGAGAATTTTTCGTGTTTATCCAGTTTTTCTGCTATAGTTTTTTGAACAACCTTCATATTTATAAAATTACTCTTAAAGAAAATTTAATTCTGAATACGATGAGATTTATCCTAAAAAAAAATCGGATAACAATTGACAGAGTTCTGATATTTTTTCTAAAAAGGAAAGTAAAAATTTCGTAGAAAATCGATGTTAGGATTACCCAGGCAAAATAAAAATAAATTCATTTTAAAATAAATACCATAAAGGTTTTTAGTGCGCTGACTCCGAGTTCGGCCTTAAAATTGCTCTATCTCGTCCGGTTTTTGAGATATTTAACATATCTTGTTATATCAAAAACCTAATGCGATAGAGTAATTCCAATGCCAAATTCAGATACAGCGCCCCAAAAACCTTTAAAACTATGGTACGCGACCTCTCATGATGTTCGTTTTTTTTGCCTGGGTTATCCGAACTGCATTTTCATGCTAAATCTTAATTTAGTTTTTTTAATAAAATTAACACAACTCTGTCAATTTTAATCCGATGTTTTTCAGAATAAAGCTCATCGTATTCAGAATTAAATTATCTTTATAAATATGAAGGTTGTTGAACTAATTATAGCAGAAAAAATCAATAAATTCAAAAAAATTTCAAAATATAACAAAATAAAAATAAAATATTATTGAAAAAAAAAAAAAAATCAATACATATCTTGCTTATATGTATGTATTGACCTTATCACAAACACAGAAAGCCCAGTCTTTTGTCTATCCAAAATAGACGAAGGATAAATTCCTTACATTTAAATTCCCTACAAGAAGCAAAGGGAATTTAATTACCATCGTAGTAAGATCACAATCGTCAAATAACCAACAAAAAAATATTAAAAACAGATTTACATACGATTCTCCATTGGACAATACCTATATGTTCATTTTCCTTTGCTACTTGTTGCTACTTGTATTAGCTAAATAATCTTGACAATGAAATCTGACAAATTCCAAAACACGTGTCGATTAAGTCTTCCAGAAATGACCAACATAAATAAATTTAAAACAGAATGAGAATATCATGGTGTTAATAAGTAAAGGAAATAATGACCTCGAGCTAGAATAAACCTACTCAAAATTTAATGCATTTATTTTAAAATACTCTAAACTAGAGATGGGCGCGAGAGTGATTTTTGACTCAAGCTCACTCACGCTTACGACAGGAATTTTTGAATCACGCACACTCACTCACGAGAATATTTTTTCTACTCACACTCACTCACAATCACGTGAGTAAGTTTACTACAACTCACACTCACGTGCACTCAAGCAAGCTTGACTCACACTCACGTTGACTCACACTCACAAAACTCTTATTTATACAAAAAAAAATTATAAAATATTTCAAAACTTCAAAAATCTTTTAAAATTTTTAGCAAAATTTAAAGTTTAGAGAAATTTGAATTTTTTTTTTGCTTTTTTCGGTACGAAATCTTAAGTTAAGCCAAATTTTAAAATTCTTTTGTTGCTTTTTTTGGAACCAAAGGAAATATGAAGAGAAAATAAATCACGCAAACTCACGCAAAAAAAATCAACTCACGCACACTAACTCAAGCAAAAATCATACTCACGCATCCTAACTTACTCACTCACTCAACATTTTTCTCCACTCACTCACAGTCACGTGAGTAAAATTGAACTCCGTCACACTCACTCGTGATCACACGTAAATCACGCTCTAATCTGCTCATGTGCCCATATCTACTCTAAACACAATTTTTTGCACTCAAAAAAGTTTCACATACAAAAAATGTATTTTTTTTACAAAAATTACTTAAAATATTTTTTTACCATGTCAAATTACTTGAAATAGTCTGGTTATCCCATTTTACCAATAATTCCTTGTTTGTTAACAAAAAATTTTCGACCGAAATTTAAATTTTTGTTTGTAATTTTATAATTTTCTTCTTAAATGTCCAAATTTCCAAGGTAATTTTACAAAAAAAAATTTAGTTAAGTCACGAGAATTCCTTGTAAGTATTCTCGCATCAAAAAATTTGTAGATTTACAATTTTATTGGTAAAAACCTTGTATAATTACAAAAAAGCTCGTAATTTTTACAAGAAATTCTCGTAAAATAAAAAATCTAGTCAAGTCACGAGAGGTTCTTGTAATTTTTATCGCGTCAAAAAGTTGTAAATTTACAATTTTATTCGTAAAAAGCTTGTAAATTGTTTGTAATTCTATTTTTTCTCCCAAATTCAATTGTACTTAAATTTTTTTGGGCATTATAGAACGTATTTATAGATTTTTTTTATGTGAAAATTTATTTTTCGAAATTTAAATTAAAATTTTCAAGCTTCAATGATATTTTTCCATATCAAATGATGTTTTACGAATTTCAGTTGATTTTGATCTTTTTCTGAAAGTATTCTTATTCGAATATCAATTCATAATTTATAAATTTAAGTGACACTTTTCAAATTGAATTTTAAATTAAGTTTCCAAAATCTGTCAATTTCTAATGGAATCATCGAATTTCAAAATTTACTGATGTAATTCGAATAATATCAATCAAAATTCGAAAATTTAAAAGATTTGTTGAAATTTAAAAATTCATCAATTATAAGATGAATTTTAATAAACTGAAAGTCGAAAAAAGATCAATAAAAAAAAAACATTTTAATTTATTGTTGCTCTGAACAGTTTAGTATTGCATTTGAGCGAAATCGGTTCATCGGTTCAAAAGTTATGAACAAATATGTATGGAAACCTCAAAAATTTTGGTACATTCACATAACCTTAAAATAAAAAAAAGCTTTAATTCCACTGCTGATTGACATACGTGAACAGAATTGGACACAGAATGGTATCTAAACAAAAATAAAAAAATTTCGGGTATTTTTTTTTTACCAACAATTTTTTGCCTTGGAATTTTTTTCAAATTTTTTTTTTTCAAATAATCTTTTTTTTACATTGTGGAGAGTATCAATACATTCGGAAAGGCCGAATTTACCTTTTTTGTTGTTCTTATTAAATTTTTTCACTCAAAATATTTTTATTTCAAAATATGTTTTACTCAAATTTTCCTGATTGCATAGGTTTATTATGATATTAGGTCTAGAAAGCTTACAATAGATCACACTGTTGCACTGTGTTGTTTACAAATTTGAATTGATCCATTTCAAATATTTTTTTTTAATTTATATAAAGTTTAAAAAAACTTCGAATTGTAAATTAAAACTTCGCAAATATTGTAGACTGCTGTTTTTTTTTAACAATCTTTAAAAATAAAACAATAAAGTCTTTTGTGTCTATTAAACTTATAATACCTTTAACTTTTGTGTAGGGGAGTTAAAAACAGAAACAAAACATTTGAGATACATATGCAAAGATTATATTTAAGAAGAAGAAATTTTTTTTGTTAAAGACAAAAAAAAAACAGAAAAACCACCCACCTATAAAACTTACAATGAAATCGTAATTCATAGCAAAAACAAATCTAGCAACAACAAATCTAACAGCAACAACTTAAACGATAACGACAACCACAACAAAAAAAAAAACACAACTGCAACTGCAACATTAGCATAACAACAAAAATATTTTAATTGTTATTTTTCTATTCTAAACGATTTTGTATTAAATTCTATGCCGTATTGTTTAATATACTTTTGTTGTATAAATATGTTTTACAATGTTGTAACAACAATGAATATTATATAAAAAAAGACAAAACGGTTTTTTTATTTGAATATCCACCGATAGAAAAACAAAACAAAATCCAATAGACAAAAGATTGTACTTACCTCAGGCACTGTAACCTCATAAGGTGTGTTCATGAAACGTGGTGCATTATCATTAACATCAGACACGCGCACTATAATCGGTATATTGCGACGTTTACTCGAGGAACGTATTGTACAGGAAACCTGGAAAATATAATAGAAATAACGAAAACAGTTAATTTTTAGTATTTTAAAAGGTCTACAATATATTAATCAATCTCTATATAACTGTCATTATAAACTATTAAAATGAAATAAATAGAGCTTTTTTTTATAAAAGCTTCCCTACTTAGTTTAAAACACTTCCTTTTTGCCACCATTTGTTGTAAGACATAATTTATGTACACCTATTTTGTGTTGAAAGGAAATCACCTTTTGATAACTGCAATTTTGAAAACATCTTTATTAGATATGCAAACTATTAATGGAGATGAGAAATATGATGTAAATAACATTTAGAGGTGATTTTATACAAACAACATTTTAGAACCTGAGACATTTTTTTTAAAGAATAACTATCACATGTAAAAATGTTAAGGCTCTAAATCATTTTTCAAATAGAAAATATGTTTTGTCAAGTAAGCGATAACTTTCAAAAATGGCGCCCAACTTGGGGCCACATGTAAACATATTCTGTGACATTTAAAAACAAGTTGAAAAATTAAATTGAAATTGACCACACCCATGAATACCTTCCACAATGTTCATTTTTAGTGACCTTTTAAAACCATTTAGTAACTTTCTGAAAAAAGTACATTTTAAAAATTTTAATTCTAGGCGGAAAAATAGTGCAAAATTGTGTACTTTGGTACATTTTTTATCATCTGAAATGATGGTCAAGAAACTTGAAATTTTAAATAAAAAATAAACATTCTGTTTAAAGTACCTTTTGAAAATTTCGATTTGATGAAAAAAGGGTATAAAAATGTACATACCCGGGTAAATGTGACCTCATATCGGGCCAATTTTCGGATCAGATCATATATGAACATATATGGAGGCATATATGATAATATATGGTTATATAAATCCATATATGATCCATATATCTTCATATATGATCATATATATTTCATTTTTACCCGGGTAGTACAATTTTTCCATCTCCTGAATTAATGGTTCTCGAAACTTGAAATTTTGATCATCCAAAAAATAAAACGTTCGGAAAAATGTTTGGAATGTTTAGAGTCTAAAGAGTTAAAAAAGGTTAATTTGGTACTTTTTCGATTTCCAAAAATAAGGGGCATAAAAACAGGCTTTTTGCAATGAAGAATCCATCATCCGCACAAAACATTCCTCAAAAGAATTTGAGCAATTTCTGATTCATAAAGGCTAAAATGGTGTAAAACTTATACATTTTGGAACTTTTTTCCGATTTTCTAAAATAAAGGGGTACACTGAAAAGTTGGTACTTTTTTTATAACTATTGAACTTAAGGATGCTAAACAATGGGTGAAGAAAGTAAAATGATACTTTTTACGTTTACTGATAAAGTGTCTAGATTTTTTTCATTTCTTAACTCATGTTGTTTGGAAAGGAATGAAACCTGGAACGAAATAAAATGGAAAAGAACGGAAAACGAGATAGAATGAAACAGAGAACGACGTGGAATGTCGTCAATATTTTTTTTCACAATTTTTTTTTCATTCAATATTTTGATCATTTAAAGTTTTCCGAGGTTCTTAATCAAAAATCCAGTTAATTCCATATGGTGTTAGAAAATTTCATAATTTCATTGGTTTTATTACAATATAAGGTTTCGAAAGTTTAAAAGAAAATGTTTAACCGGAACCAACTTGATTCCGGGCTTAAAATGATTGTTTTAATATTATTTTTTAAAACATGTTTTTGAGAATAACTTAAACGAACACAACTTAATGTAATAAAGGTTCGTTAGGGTAGAATTTCAGTATCGGAGACTCAAATCCTCATATTCAATATAACCAATTACGAAGTAAGTTTCAAGTCAAGTTCAGTAGTCAAGTCAAGTTTCAGTAGCCTCAGATTTGTTTTTAAATGCAAACAGATAGACGGACATAGCATGATCATCACAAAGTCGATCGGGGATCTTGAATAAATATATACTTTATGGGGTCCTAAACCGATATCTGGATGTATTACAAACGGAATAACAAACTTACATATAAACTGCATAATTATTAAGTGGAGAGATTAAAAACTCTGAACGTACGCGCATTCTGTGACATTTTTAAACAAAGCAATTGTGAAAGTTGAATTCGTCTGTGCTAATTTTTTTAAATCCTTTAAAATATAAAAAAGATTTGAGGGTTCGGCTTGTTTCAATTAATGTGATCAAATATATTATGATTTTTGCACTGATTGTTATTTTAATTTGATCATTATGTTCTTCCATATTTTGTTTTATATCAATTATAATTTTTTGACTTTTGAAGACGTTTTTTTCAAAAACGGCTCTGGTGAATTGTGATTTTCGTCGAAATATAGTAGAAGGGCACACCAGATACATATCACAGATCAACATTTTGTAAGTTATCGAATGGAAACTCTTCTTGTTTAGAGTTTATCGAAATACTTATCGAAACCAAAAAAAAAACAAGTGAGAGTGTTAAATTCGGCTGTGCCGAATCTTTTATACCCTCCAACACCTCAAAAAAAAAAAAAAAAAAAAAAAAAAACAGGGGCGTATTTTTTTTTTGTTTTGGTGGGGGGGGGGAGTTTAGTGGTGGGAGACAACCTTCTTGGATCCAACTACAGGACTTTAAACTTCTTCTGACACAAAAAATGTTTCGTTTGCTAAGCAAAAGTACAAAAAATCTATAAAAAATGGCGTTTTTTCAGAAGTTGGTTTAGTTCTTAAAAGGAGAACTTTTTCCCCCGTGGTCCGATTTTGCCCATCTCCGAACTTAACCAGCCTATGACAGCCATATTCGTGCCAAATTTTAGGAGTCTTGCTCTTTTATTTTGGACTGTATCGTGTCCTCCACAGACGGACGGACAGACGGACATAGCTAGAATGTCTTATAATCGGTCACTGATCATTAATATATACACATTATGGGGTCCCCGACCGATATTTCGATGCGTTACACACGGAATGACAAAGTGAGTATACCCCCATACTGTGCTTAGAGGGTATAAAATTGGGTTTGCTAGATTAGCAGCTGTTCGGATTTTATGGTGTCATGTTTATTTTGGCTAAAACTAGATTTTTCGAAGAACATGCAATTTTTCTTACGAAAACCAATTTCAACTTTTGTTTACTGCCTTCGACACAATTGTGTTTTAGGTTTTTAAAAATTGTGTAAGAATTGGGTAATGTCAATTCATTCCTCTTTACTTAGAACTTGAGTTATTGCTAAATAATTACACTGTTCGACAACAAAAACCTTTAAGTGAAATATTGAATAAAATATTCAACTGATTTCGGTAGATTTTTCTCTCCTGATTCCAAATCTACCATCAAAATGTTTTTAGCACATACAGTTTTTGAGATATTCGCTGTTAAAAAAGTAAAAAGACCAATAATTTAGCACTTTTGGTGGCCCACTGTTACACATTCTTCCAAAAAATAGATCTTAATTTCATATAAAGCGGAACTGCTGATTCCAAAACTGCATTCCAAAATTTTCTACCATTTTCCGTTTTCGAGATATTCGCATTTAAAAATTTTTTCACTCGAAAATCTGGAAACAGTGGACCCTAAAAAGTGCTAATTTATTGGTTTTTTTGACTTTTTAACAGCAAATATCTCAAAAATTTGGATGGAAGATTTTCACTCGAAAATCTAGAAACATTGGACCCTAAAAAGTGCTAAATTATTTATTCTGTAGAAACTATAAATATTCACATATATAAAAAACAGTTTTCATTAATAAGACAAACCGACATTTAAAATCCTACTGATGATGACACTAACTGGGGTGTTTGAAACCGGTATGGGAAATACCAGAAATGTCTATAATTTTTAGAAATTCAATTTTTCTTCTGCATTTTTTCAACTTGAACCCTTCTTGGTATTTTTATTTACACAATTTCAAAGAAATATTTAATTTTCGATCGAAAATTTTTTATTAAAAAACAAGGAAAATTGTCAATTAATGGTAAAATGGGATAACGGGACTTTTTCTAGTAATTTGACCAGTTTTTTTTTTGAGTGTAGGAGAAAAAAGTCAAACCAAGTTTGAACCAAAATGTACATAAGGCCATCAAATCCAAAGAGCAAATTTAACTGGCAAACCCAAATGAGGTTTTCTTATTTTCAATAAATATTTTGACATTAAAGTGTTCGCAACTTGAGGTTAAAGTTGTTTCCGACGACGCGTTGCTTAGATTCTGTGATATTTTTCAAAAGAAATTTATATTCTGAAAGAATTTTAGTATGGAAAAGTTATAACATGATGTGATTTTTTTCGATTTTGCAAGGTTTTTGATAACTTAACAAAATGGCGCCCACTAAGGGGCTAATATAACAAGCATGTTTGATTCGAAAATCTTTTTAATACAAAAAAAAAACTCACAATTTAAAGCATTTTTGTTCAGAAAATACTAATAGAACTTCTAGAAAAAAAATCCCAGAATCTGAAAATCTTACGTTTATAATTTTTTTAAATTCTTTGAAAAATTTTGTTAAAAGACTCCTAAAAATTTCGGAATTTTTTTTTTTTTTTTTTTTTAATTTCTAAGTTTAATTTTGTTAGTTATTTTTTCCCATTGCAAATCATACACACACATCCTTATTATCATACATTACAATTCTTAAGATTAATATGTTTTTTTTTTGTACTTACTTGAAAAACAATATGACTTAAATTTTCTTCATCTCTATCTAGCGGCTGTAGCAGCTGTAGTTTTTTACCATTTAATAAAAATATAGGATTACCCTTAGGAAAGACTAGATCTAAGGCTATTTCCGTAAAGGGATCACCAAATATGGGTAATTCTGGTGGATTTGTATTTTGGCCAATATCTAAAAATAGAAAACAAAACATAAAAAATTCATTAGAATTTGTAAAACCAAAAAAAAAAAAATAACAAATATGTGAACTTAAGTTTGCTATAGATTTCTTAGCTTAAAAAAAATGCCCCGTTACCATAAACAGCCTTTCACTTTAACGGTCTTTTAGCATAACTTGGTTAATAATCTAATAAAAATACAAACGGAGACTTCTTAAACATTTGTCTAGCTACCATTTTTCAATTCAATTCTTTTTTTATATGCAAAACGACAATGATGACAACGACAGCGAGAAAGAACGACGACAACAAGAAAAAAAAAGTCAACCTAATAAAAGGATGTTAGCAGTTTACAATTGCTTTTAATAACAGCTAGAATAGTTATTTGAATGTGATAACACCATTTTCAGTGGTAAATAAAATTAAGGAATTTCTAATTCTAGATAATTTTTTCGGAATACTGTTTTGATTTTGAAAAACTATTTTAAGTTTTTTTTTTTTTCAAAACGTTTTATCAGAATATTCAAATATTTTTAAAAAATTTTTAACTTATTGAATTTAGAAATGTATGACACAGAATCAAAAATATTAAAATTCCAATCAGAAAATTTTAGAAATAGTGCACTTCTGCTATTTTTCTCTGCCATCTATATATTAACATTTTAATGCTTTTTATAGTCTTATGCATAATAAACTTTAAGCATTAGATTATTAACTACTCCAGTAACTGCTAAACTATTAACTAGTAAAAGCTTTTAGTATTAGGCAGTGTGTCTAGCATATTTATTTTCTTTTTAGCAATTGCTGTCTTTGAATTAGAAATGCATTTTTTTTTTATTGTTGTTTTGTTTTAATAGCCGGCTTAAAATCTTATATTTTATATTCTAGGCGGAGTATGCGGTGGTATTTAAATTCTTTGCTAAACAGATGCGTTTATAGTGATTGGGTTATCAGATTTTAATTCAATACTGCAGAGAATATCAATTGCAGTACATAACAAGTAGAAAATTTAAATTCGACTTGGCCGAATCTATGAATACCCTCCACAATATTAACCAAGGCATACATAGAATAAAAATAATTAGGGTTTTCACAGTGACGATAAAATTTGCCTTTTTTAGTTGGGTATTTGGCAAATTTACCATTTTACTAAACGTCAAGCATTTGCCACCAATTTTTCTTTACATATCGTGGGCGCACTTTTCGTTAATAACACAGTGCAACACCCAAAATCGGAATGGGATGAAACCAAAAGCAAATGAAAGTTGACATATTCCATAACAAACCCCTCAAGGCTTTTTTCTAGTTCAGAGCTAGATTTTGTTTTACACGCATTTGAAGTTAGTGCACTTTTATTATAATTACAATAATAAATGCTTGAAAACTGTATTAGTGGCGAATGATTAATATTGTAATTGCCTTTAAATAACAATCATACGCAACGGTGTCCAGTGATTTATATTAATAATTGCCTTTAAATAACAATCATACGCAACGGTGTACATGGTTTATTTTAATAATTTGGCTATTCAGTAAATAGGTACTGGACCGATTGCAGCAAAATTCATACCAGTCATAGCTGAAGTAATTTTGAGCTTAAGTTTGGAAACTGGACCATACATGTCCAATAAGGGCACCACCAGGGGTCTTTAAAGTTGGACACGTTTAGTACACAAAAACTTTAAATGCTTTAAAATCACCAACTTTAAATGCGTGTAAAATAAAATCTAGCTCTGACCCAAAAAAAAGGCCTTGAGGGTTTTGTTATGGAAAACGTCAGCTTTCATTTGCTTTTGGTTTCATCCCATTCCGATTCCGAAAGTTCGATTTTGTATCACTGTGTAATTTGCACAAAATATCTTTAATTAACTTTTTACATTCACAATTTTAAAATAAACACAAATAATTTGTATGCTTCTTTTTGTACAAATGTTTTTGTTGCCGCGTTCGAAATTTCAGCATAAACAATCACAACCATATAAAAGAAAAAGAAACCACGTGTAAACAAACAAACATTTGGTAACTCATTTTTAGTTATAAATTAAAAAAACAACAACCATCATCATCTTTACTGTATGACAAAAACTGCAACAACATCAACAATAAAATGGCGTTGTTTATATTGAAACTCACCTCAATATATTGACATACAAAAACAAAAAAAAATAGCGGGTTTTTTTTTGACTACACTACAATAACAACGATAATACAAATGCAATCAAATAACAAAAAAATTTAACCACGTGGAATTTATTAAAACTCATATAACTTCTTAACTCCTTGACCGATTTTGCCATATTTAATACCAAAATGATCAGAAAAACGTAGAGAACAATAAAATATGTACCAATATTAAATTTTGCTCAAATATATTTACTATTACTTGAGATAAAGCATTTTAAAAATTTTGGGCAACACTACAGGTGCCACGCCCCATTGTCCAATTCCGCCCACATTTGGTGTGTGGGTTAGAAATGACAAAATAACAACATATACCAAGTTTGGTTCATATTCATTAAACAGATGTCAAGATATACCATTTTTGTTGTGTGAAATACCCAAAAAATTTTGAGGTACCCTTACCTTTTTACTCATAACTTTTGAACCACTGGACCGATTTGGCTGAAATGCAATACCAACCTGACCAGCCGAATGACAAACATATATGCCAAACTTCAGCAGCCTCTGTAAAGCCTTTCAAAAGTTAGCGTGTTTTCTACGGACGGACAGACAGACAGACGGACGGACGGACGGACGGACGGACATCGCTAGATCGACTTAAAATCGATCGAGGATCATGAATATATATACTTTATGGGGTCCTAGACCAATATTTCGATGTGTTACAAACGGAATGACAAACTTATATATACCCTCTATCACTAGAGTGGATGGTATAATAAAAATTAAATACTAAAAGTAGCTTAAGGAGATTTAAACAATTCATTAAAATAATAATATTTTAAGTGTAAACAAGTGATGGGGGATGGTCACGTGATTTGTGTGAATCACACGTGAGTATTGGGAACAAAGCTGTAGTAGCAAAACTAAGATGTTTCAAAGAATTTTTAAGGCATGTGTTTTTTTTGATGTTATCAAACAGTTCTTCTTTTAATTCCTAAACTCTAGATTAGGTATTTATTTTATTTAAATTTTTTCCAAATTTTTCAAAAAAAAATCACGAAAATAAAAATAATAATATTGGTTAGTTCCTTTAAAATAAGTGACAGTATTAAATTCGGCTTAGGCGCCCCAGTAGGCTAGTTGGTAGCGTGGTAGCCTATGAGTCTGGGGGTCGTGGGTTCGATTCCCACCAGAGGCCTTGGTCTGATTCGCTACAACGAGACGAAGGTCATTGTTACCAGTTCTCGGTTAGGTAAAATTAGTATGTAATTTGTAATTATATAGTAATTCTTAATAAAATAAAAAAAAAAAATAAAATAAATTCGGCTTGTTAGACGTTATACAAATATTTGAGGAAAAAATTTCAACCAAAACGAAACTGATTTAAATTTATAATAAAAGGTCGGATCTGCCGTGAAATGTCGCTGGAGCAACCATTTACCTAACTTTGATTTGTCTTCTTAGGGGGAGTTGAAATTCAAAAACGTCAAAAAAAAAATCTAGATATGAATTTCAACGAAAACTTTCAGAATTTTTCTATAAAAATATATCAGAATCCAAGATCTTTTCTTAATTGAAAATGTTTCGAATTCCGAGAATTTTGAAAAAAATCCTGTACAAATTTTCATAACATCATAGAGACTGTGACACAGTCTCAATATTAGGGGAATAAAATAAAATTTGGTGTTTGTATTCAAATTAAAAGTCAAGCTCGGTATTATGTTTCTTCTTCGGACAACTTTTCAGAAATGGCGCCCAAACTGGGGTCGGTACAAAACTCAAAATAGTTTTTATACCCTCCACTTAGTGATAGAGGGTATATATAAGTTCGTCATTCCGTTTGTAACTCATCGAAATATGGGTCTGGTATATATATTCATGATCCCCGATCGATTTTAAGATATTCTAGCGATGTCCGCCTGTCTGTCTGTGGAAAATGTTGTCACGACCAAAATATTACACGGAGATGACTGAAACTTAACATATTTGTTGGAAGTTCTCCCGAGAAGTTTGGTATTGCATTTGAGCGATGTCCGTTCAGCGGTTCAAAAGTTATGAACGAAAATGTAAGGACACCTCAAAAATTTTAGTACATTCAACATAACCTAAAAATACAAAATGCTTTAATTCGGCTGCTGGTTGACATATGTGAACATAAATTAACACCAAGTGGTATTTAACAAGCACAAACATGTTTTTGACAAAAAATAAAAAAAAACGTGGAATTTTTTTTTCATCAAATTTTTTATTTTTTTTTCGCGGAATTTTTAAAAATATTTTTTTTTTTTTCAAAAGTAATTTCCTTAAAAAAAATTTTTTTTTTGCAATAATCTTTTTGAAATAGTGGAGGGTATCACTACATTCGGCATGGCGGAATTTAACTTTTTTGCTTGTTTTTTTAACCAACACTCAGGGGATGCAGTGTATTGTGCTGATATCAGGAAGAAATGTTATGGGAAGGAGGAAAGATGAAGTAGTGTCTGTGAACATTTAATTACAATTTTTGCACGTTGTAAGTAACAGGAAAGACTTCAGCAGGAAGTTTATTCCACATACGATTTGTACGGCTGATGAACAAGTTCTCCCTATAATGCGTTGTGCGATCTACTTTACATTCGACCACAAACGTATGTGATCTGCTAGAAAAGCGAGTATTATGAATAAAAACCCGAGCCCTTGGGATAAGCTCGCTTATCTCTGCAAAGCACCTCCCATGATTGTATCGATAGAAAAGTGTAACACAACCCACATTTCTACGATGTTCCAATGAGTCAATAGAGTTGTTACCCTACTGTCATTGATAAGCGCCGTATCCCTTCTCTGAACATGGTCCAAGTGTTTCAAAATAGATTCTAAAGCCCCTGCCCATATATGAGAGTTTTATTACATTTTCGGTCGGATGTAGGTTGTACAAATCTTGCGCGCATTGAAATCTTCTCTATTCGTTTGACCCCAATAAGATATTACCAAAAGGTCTTCATTTAGTGAGTCATTCATAATCTGCCTTTTGCCCCCACCTTCAACGAGGCTTGGCCTATGATCAAAAGAAAATGAATGACAAATGTTGCTGTCATCTGCAAAAGAATAGATTGGATTGGAAGTTTTACTGAGAAGATCGTTGATAAAAATAAGAAATAGAGTAGGAGAAAGAACAGAGCCTTGCGGTACACCTGAATTTAGCTGAAATTTATCAGATGAAACCCCATCTATAACAACACGTACAGTGCGATCTCTGAGGAAGCTCGAAATAAATCGAGAGAAGACATTACCGACACCAAAAGCAATAAGCTTTGACAGGAGTGCACCGTGCCACACACGGTCGAACTCCATGGAAATATTCAGAGCAACCACCTTACTTTCCCCAAAATGATGGATGGACCGACTCCCGTAGAGCGACCCCTGCGGAAGCCATACTGGCGATCTCTAAGAAATGAGTAAGTCTCCAAATAGTGAACAAGGTGGAAGTTAACCATGCTTTCCATCACTTTTGAAAGCGCAAAGCAAATTGTAATTGTACGGTAATTTTCAGGATTGTTAGCCGCACTCTTTTTAGGTATTGGCTGAACATTAGCAACCTTCCAGCACCAGGGAAAGACTCCAGCGCGATACGAAAAGCTGAACCCTTTTAACTACTCGGGCGCGAAAAATGATGATTGGTCATCCTTTAAAAGAGTTGGGATAGAAGAACAAGCATTTTCCCTTACTCTTTTAACGAATGACCAGAAGCTCTTACTGCCCCGAAGACACTGTTCGTACACGAAGACGCTGTTCGTAAACAAGTTTTTCGCGTCTAAGTACTTTGGCACACTAATTTCAAAACACGCCAACTTTTTACACGATAAATGTGCTAAACCATGCGAATTTTTGGCCCAAATAAAATTTTCGATTGGGTGTAATATTTGTTAAATGAAAGCAGTTATAAATTTGAGAACTTCTTATTCAAAAATTATTCAGAATATTGTAATCAAAGCAATATTACATGCAACAATCATAAAATCCAATACATATGAAAAAATGGCTCCAAGCTTGGGGCCCAATTTAAGCAATTGCTCGTTTAGGATAAAGTTCCATTTAATTGGAATGTGATTAAATCCTTTGTAAATTTTATGATTTTTTTTTAATGCAAGAAAAACTTTCTGCTAGAGAAAAGCTATCAGATTCTAAAAAAAATATGTTTTGAATATCTGAGATATCTTTTCTTGAAGAAAATTATTATGTTCTTACAAGTTGCAGGATTTTTTTAACAGGTTACTTAGCACTACGAAAAATATCTTAGGTTAGGTTGTAAGTGGCTGCTGACGTTTTACGTCAACACAGGTAGACTCTGAGGTCCATTGTGATACCACGTAACTCTAATAGGTTTCCCTGACATCTGACAAATCAGTAAGATCGTGCAGCTCCCTAGATCCCAGTGAAGCAAGTCTCTGACCAGAAAGTGCTGGGAAATGACAGATGAAGTGTTCGATAGTTTCCAACTCCTCTTTATCCATGCCACTCCGCAAAAATATCTTACAATCTAAAATTTTTTCTAAACGAAAAATTTTTTAGAATCTAAGAATTTTTTTAAAGCGAAAAATGTCTAAAAAAGCTAAGTTTTTTATACGAAATATTAGAAAGACTTTGCATACGAATATCGCAAAATCTCGACAAATTTTACAAAAATGGCGCCCAACCGGGGGCAGGAGCAAAACTAAAGGTAATTTCGTGTTCCGGTTTTGTGGGATGAATTAACAGTGTGAGTTGGTATTTAAATTAAATGTAACTTTAACTTCAGAATTTGAAAACTGTTTTTAAGGATAAATAAGCTTAATGGGAATTTTTTCGTCTGAATTTTTTTTTTGTTATTTAAAGTTTTTTTATGTAAAATTATTTAAAATATCAGAATTTTAGGAACTCAAACCTTTTTTCAAGACTTAAGAAGTCCTACTAAGAGTTGGCAACAATAAGAAAACAAATCTACAAAAAAGTAAAAAAGGTTAAGTTTGGCTAAACAATAGCATCTTGGTAATGTAAAATAGTAATTCTCATTTTCTTTTTATTCCAAGTTTCTTTAAATAGCTGAATTTAATCTTCTACAATTTAAGTGTGATAAACTGAAAAGTGATGATGAAGGAAGGATGACTTTTTCCAAAAACTTTTGACATCTGCACTTAGCCTGTGTTGTTAATTTTTTTTTCAGATTTCTCATTGTACAAAAAAATTATTATTTCCCTGAAATAATTAATAAGGACTTAATTCAACCAAAAATTTTATTTATTTTACATGCCAAAAATTTGACGGAAATGGCGCCGTACTCGGCCCCTAAATAAAATCTATGTTTATTTCCGTTTAGGTGTCGCATTAGTGAAATGAAATGGGGTATGAATATGAGAACTTTTCATAACAAAATTATTTAGAATATTAGAATCAAAGAAATCTAACTCATGACCTTAAGCCGAACTAAATCAACAACATCAAAGAAATTTTTCATGCAAAAATCATAAAATCTTTCTACATTAGAAAAAAATGGCTCCCAGCTTGGGGCTCAATTTAAGCAATAACAGGTTTAGGACAAAGTTCCACATTATTGGAATGTGATTAAAGCCATTGTAAATTTAATGTATTTTTTAGGAACGAAAATATGAAAAAAATAAAATCCTTCTACATTTGAAAAAAAAAAAAAATGGCTCCTAGCTTGGTGCTATTTAAGACAATAGCTCATTCAGGATAAAGTTTCACATTACTAGAATGTGATGAAAGTGTTTGTAAATTTTATGCATTTTTAAGGACATAAAAACTTTCTGCCCTTGATGAAATTTCGCCTACTTGTAGTCTACTTTCATATGTTTTTGTTCCTAATCAAGAAATAATTTCCTGTTCCGCAGTGTAATTCAAATTCTGAAATATTTTTCATAAATATCTCGAAATCTGCCAGTTTTTCAAGAGTTTTAAATTTAATTGAAAAGTTTCTCCAGCTAGCCATTAAAAAATTTCTTTTGTAAAAAATTATGAAATCTAATATTCTTTAATATTTCTCTCGGTACTACAAGAAATCCCATAGTGTCAATCATTAATTGTAAAAAAAATTAGGGATATAAAATTTCAATATCAAAGTACATGTTTAAGAATACTGGATTTAATAAAGACACACACACACATTATTCCTAAACCAATGAACTGTAAATGAAATTTAATTTAACAATATTCTCCAAGTCAGCCCTACAACACAATCTATATTTAATCAAGCGACCAAGAAATTCAACACAACTTGAGTTAACCACAATCCATGTGTAAGTCAATGTCAAAGCTTAAAAAAAATACAAGAAGTTTTATATATTTTTTGTATTTTTGTTGGGCAAGAAGAAAAAAATATAATGAAAATTTACTACATTAGAACAGAAAATAATTCTTAAAATGAAATTTGCATATGAGGGGTATTTCATACAGAATTTCAAAAACTCTAGAAATCTTAGAATTTTTTTTGATATTGTTTTATACAATAATATTTTTCAGTATAACTTTTTTTCTCTTTTAACTCAAGTGGATCGCCTCATATGTAGTATTTGTGTGTACATTTAACTTTATTATTTTAAGAGAATATGCGTCCAATATGATTTTACAGCTCTATGTCTATGGTTTAAAAATTAGTAAAACAAAACCGTTTTAACTTTAAAGTCTAAAAACAATATCATATTTTAACTTTAAGCTTGACTAAACTGAAATGTAAATGTATGCCTGTCCAAGTGACTGCATTTGCATTGTTGTTTTTTTTTTTTTAATATTGAGATTTAAAGTTCTTTCTTTCAAAAGCTTAAATAAAAACGGGTGTCTCGAAGAATAAACATAAATTTCTATATTTTCGTTGTTATATCGTTCGTGCCATTTTCCATTTTTTTCTGGCTTAAACTTATCAAGAGTTTTTAAACTCAAGCAAATGACGGTCACTCTTTTGGGAGAGTTTGAGTGTTTTCTAACGGTGAAGGTATCCTTGAGAAAAAGCTGTGAAATTGAAATAGAAGAAGTGTGCGTTGCACGCGTTATATGTAATAGCTAATAAGGTGAACAAATATTTTATAATTATCATTTGAATCTTTAAAGATTTTCATTATCTTATCATATAAAAAAAAACTTAGAAAACTCAATGCCATACATTTCATATTTTCGATATAATAACAAAAGACTTAAGACAAAAACTTGATGGCATTTTCAAGAACCAAAAGATTTAAGTCACAAACAGACTAGCCACAATATTGCCTAACTGATAAACATTCTCGTAACGTGTTCGAGGAAAATTGTTTTTGTAAGGTTGTTTTAAGTTTAGGTTCCCATACGGTATTCGTTTAAAAAGATCTGTCATGTTAGTAAAAAAAGCTTGTAAACCTACAAGAAAATTTTCTGGTTTTGAGCCCACAATTTTTTTTGGTAAAGTTAGAAAAAATGTTTTGCCAAAAATTTGTTAACTGAAATTTTTTATTTAGTTCATATAGATTTGAGGACCCCATTGGGTTCGGACCCGATATGTCCAGACCCTGATGTTCCTAGACCTAGTTGGGTTCCTTAAAAATCGTCATAGTTTTTGATCCAAAATTTTTGTCCGTTTCGCTCTATCTTGCTTAGTTTTTGAGATACGTGATTTTAGGGGACCACTGGGGTTTTGAGAATTAGAAAACTCGATAACTTCAAAAATATTACTTGGAGAGCTTCTGGTTATTTTGTGGCCTTGTTCTACGTGTTGAGAGATACAAAATTGCTTTTGAACTTTTTATCGTGTCGGTAATATTTACCGAGATATGAGCATTTTAAAATTTTCGGGAATGCTAACTTTTTTTGGATCCAGAGTTAGGACCCATTAGGGTCCACACATGTGAAGAGGACTGGCGATGCTATAGAGAGCTCGAGAACCAAAAATGGCCTCCGTTTTGCTCTATCTGGCTAAGTTTCCGAGATAGCGCCATTTTAAGTTTTCTAAAAAAAAAAAAAATAAATACAATTTATTCTTGCTAATATTAGCAAAAAAGCTTGTAAAAATTTGGTCAACTCAATTTTAAATTTAGCAAAAAAAATTAGTTCAAATTTTGTTTAAAATTGCTAATGCGTTAAATGAAGTTTACAAGATATTTTTGCTAACAAGCTAATCTCAACTAAAAATTTGCTAAAGGTTAGCTTACTAGTATTAGCAAAAAAAAAAAATAGTAAATCTACTAATGTATTATTTTGAGTGCAGTAATTGTAGTAAACATGCCAGAGTAAGAAGAAAATATGTATTGGTATTAATACTTATTGGCATTCCAAAATATTACAATTGGAATAAATGGTTTCATAAATATAAAGGTTAAGCCGTAGCGACAAAATGACTCTATAAAATTTTCGTGAAAATCAAAAATTCCCTTACCCTCCCGCATCGCGGTTAAAGTAAAAACCCCAAAAAATTACATATTGTTATTGTTATCTATTTGGAAAAATAGGACTTTCATGTCTAAAAGAGACCTCATTCAAAAATATTGCAAAAAAATTAGCGATTTCCCCGGGTTAAGCCACTTTAAAGCATTATGATATGGTGAGAAACGTTCTGCTGGAACTCCAAATGCCTCTCCATTTATGAAGCATAATAAAAGCAATAAAAAGCTTACCACTGAAAAAGACTTTCGACTGGCGCAGTCTTTTTTAAAACCTGCAACTTTTTTCCAAGCAAGTATTTTTTTTAGAATTTAATGTTATTTTAAAACCCAACCGCGTTTTCGATTTTAAAACCCAGTTATGGAACAATTTATACTTAAACAAAACCCGTTGTATTTTCCAATGTAGAATTAATGTGCTTAGCCAGGAATAACTTCCCATTATGATATTGCTATTGAAAATAGTAGGGTATTCAATTAATCGAGGTTCTTGTTTAATCGGTTAATCGAGCAAACAATTAATCGGGGTTGAGATTTAATCGGTTAATAATCGGTTAAATTTGAATTATTCGATTAACCGAATAATATTAATTTAAAATTTAAATTGAATATAAAACCACGGATTGTATGTACTTTTAAAAATTTTATTATAAGCAAGAAATCTGTATCCGCTATGCCAAATACCCCAACAATCTCAGCCCAAGTACAGAATTTTTGTATGGCATCCTGAAAAATTACCTAATCCAAAATGACACCAACGTGAAAAATATCACTTCATAATTAAATGTCAAATTTGGCCCCAATTTAATGCGAAAAAATGACAAAAAAATAAAGCTATTTTGATAAAAAGAAAACCTGCCCTAAAAATATTTAAAAAAATTGTTTAGTTTCCAAATTTGTTTTCTTTTATTTTTTAGTGCTAAAATTACAATATTTGCATCGGTCAATATCTCCGTGATTAAAAAATATATCTGAAGGATTCCAAAAGTATTTTTTCAGATGTGCTAAACTATGTTCACATCTAAAAATATTTCGCGGTTTTATGGGTCCCGAACCTTACGAAAATCTGAGTTTATTCGCACTCTAATTAAAATGATTTCTGTTTCCTACTATTAATTGGGTAAATTTACACAAATTGCGTAATTCTACTCTAAATTAATGAAAATTTACACAACTAATAGTAGTAAATTATTTTAATTTGTATACATTTACCAATTAATAGTTGGAAACTGGACTCACTTTTTTAGAGTGCAGTATTGTAAATCGAAATCCTAAATATCTCAATATGAGATAAGAAGTTCTAAGGCCAGATTCAGATTACGCGCATGAAAAACTATTAGAAAAATCTATTGTGCTGGAAATGTATAACAAATTGGCTAGGGTCACCAAGTTAATTTTTTTAAGCCGAAGTAAATTTTTAGGGCCTCGTTAAAATATTTTCTTGACGACAATTTTACACATTCCTAAAAGAGAGTCTGGTTCATTTTTTTATACCCTAACTTCTTTAAGCAGAACCGTAATTTGCAGAACCTTAAACAGCAAAAAATAACCAAAAGTTATTAAAAAAAAAAGAAATTTCGGTTAATCGGTTAATCGACACAAATTAATCGGTTTATTTGTTATTTGATAATTGGCAATTTTAAATTATTCGAACAGTTAATCGACCAAAATTAATCGGTTAACCGATTAACGGTTAATCGATTGAATACCCTAGAAAATAGTGATTGTATATGTGTTGTTCTGCCAATTAATGGTAATTATTTTAAATTAGCATTTAAACTTAAGCATATAAAACTATTTGCATACGATAAAGCCAGACTACAAAAATACACTCAGAAAAATATTTAGTGAAAAACATAAAGAGAATAATCAATGCAAAAGCAAATTTTTCAAAAATAAGTTTATCTCACAATCATGCGTGGGCACAAATTTTAAAAATAAAAAAAGGAAAAGAAAGAAAAAAGAAAGAAAAAAGAAAGGAAAAAAAGATAAAGAAAGAAAAAAGAATCTAATTTTCTAAAAAAATTTCCAAAGGAAAAGAGTTTTGAAATCCGAAAATTTTTCATCGAAAAAAATTTGGAAATTTTTATAGGAAAAATCTAAAAGTTTTTATAGTGAAAATCTGAAAATTTTTATAGGAAAAGTGTGACCAAATCTAAAATTTTTTTGCGAAAAAATATACTACTGTGAAAATAAATTTTCTATGTCTCAGAATCAGAGACTTTTTCTACAGGAAAAATGTCTCAGAATCTGAAACTTTTTCTATAGGAAAAATGTCACAGACTTTTTCTATAGGAAAAATGTGTCAGAATCTGAGAATTTTTCCATAGGAAAAATGTCTAAGAGTCTGAGACTTTTTCTATTGAAAAATGTTTCAGATCTGAGATTTTTTCTTTTGGAAAAATATTTCAGATTTAAGACTTTTCTGTAGGAAAAATGTCTCAGAATCTGAGACTTTTTCTATATGAAAATTATCTCAGAATCTGAGACTTTTTCTATAGGAAAAATGGCTCAAAATCTGAGACATTTTCTATAGGAAAAATGTCTCAAAATCTGGAAAACTGTTTCAGAATCTGAGACTTTTTCGAAAGGAAAAAGGTCTCAAAATCTGAGACTTTTTCTGTTGAAAATGTCTCACTTTTTCAATAGGAAAAAGGTCTTCGAATCTTAGACCTTTTTATAGGAGTTGGATTTCAGAATCTCAGAATTTAATACTTCTCAGAATCTGATCTCATGTCTCAGAATAAAAATTTGTCGTCACTTAGTCACTTAATACGAAACAAAAATAAGAGCCAAGTTGGATCCGCCATTTTGAGTTTTGAAAATATGATGTCAGATTTGTACTAACAAGGGAAGTCTCCCTGGTGTCACCCTCCGATCTTCATGAAATTTGGATATGTTGTTAGGAACGAAAATTAATTCGACACGTATTTTTTTTTAGCGGCCCAAACTCATTTTTAGGGGGGGTCGATTTGTATGGGGGGAAATTGACCTTTTTCAGTTTTTTACGATTTACGCCTATTTAAACAAAATTAATATAGGCATGTGTAGTATCAGATTAAAGGTATTAAAAATACCTATCTCAGGGTGCTAACAACGGGCCAAAGAAGTTAATATTTTTCGACTTATTAACAAAAATGTCCTAAAATTTTGGTATTTTACTCAATATTACGAAAAGTTGTGAATGTTTGGACACGTTCTTAGCACACGTAGATAGGTTTTCCAAAGACCTTTCATTTGGTATGTAACATGACTAGGTTTCTTTGAACAGTATAGGAGATAAACGAAAAAACTGAAAAGTGGCCTTGTCTTCCCCCCTCCTTTTTACCCCCTAAATATGAATTTGGGCCGCTAAAAAAAAATACGTGTCCCTTTATTTTTTCTGCTCTACAAAATAAAACCAATTCCATAAAGATCCGCGGGTGACACTAGGGAGACTTCCCTTGTAAGTGACTCATAAAACTCCCGGGTATCGAGTTTAACTTAAATGCGACAACTTAAAAAAAATGATATCAGCCATATTGGATCCGCCATTTCGAAATTTTGAAATCTGAATAAAAATTCGAAATCAGCGTCTTAAATAACCCCCGGATAACAAGTTTCAAGGAAATCAAAATAAAAAAAAAATAAACGTCATATTGGATCTGCCATTTTGAATTTTGGGAATCTAAACTCAGAATCGTTTTTAGTGACCCATAATACACTCGGGAACCGAATTTTATTTGAATGCGACAACTTAAAAAACAAAAAAAAATTTTCTCCCGAATGCATTCTTATGCTTTTTGCACTAAAGAAATACAAGTTTATAATTTTTTAAACAATTTTTTGTAATCCATGCCCACAAAAGGGACGGACGAAAAAACGACATTTCTAATCCTCTGGGTCCAAATTCAGGACTTTTGACTTCTTGTAGCATAAAAATGTTGCATTTGTTAAACAAAAAGACAAAAACGTGTTAAAACGTGTAAACAAATTGTATTTTTCAGAGGTTGGTTTAGTTCTTCAAGAGGATACTTTTTCCCCCTGGTCCGATTTCGCTCGTTTACGAACTTAACCTGCCTAGGAACATAAGACATAGTCGTGCCAAATTTCGGGAGTCTAGCTCTTTTATTTTGGACTGCATCGTGTTAACGGACAGATGGACGCACATTGCTAAAATGTCCTAGAATCGATCACTGATCGTAAATATATACACTTTATGGGGTCCTGGACCGATATTTTGATGCGTTACACACGGAATGACAAAGTGAGTATACCCCCGTAGTTGGAGAGTATAAAAATTATATTGAAAATTTCTTCTGACTCTGGTAAATATAGAAATTAAAAATTTTCTAGTCTTTAATATTTTTTCTGAATTTTTTTTGTTGAGTGTAAAACACATGGTAATACTAGTAACTAATTTAACTACCAAGTGGTTTTATGTATATTCTGTGTTGTTTCTTTAAGTACTCGCTGGTTGGATTTTGCTTTAATTTCCGGTATGTTAGTTTAATGTTACAAATAAATAATTCCAACACAACACACAACAAAAACATATAACCAACATTTTCATCATCATCAGGAACATTCAGCTGGATTGCCATCACCATCTTCATCATCATCGTCATCCTTATTAAAAAAAAATGTTACACAACCAAGAACAACAACCAACCGAGAACACTCCATCCAACATACGAGTACATGTCTCATGAAGTGCTGAATGTTCAATGATTTACATACCATCATCATCATCATCATATGTATAACTCGAAAATGTATGATCATCATCCCATTTGTTAGTTTATTATATGGATTTTTTTTTTGAATGTAGGGAGTAGAATACAAATTCTAGTCCTTATATGTTTGTTTGTTAAGTATTGGACATACAACATTTGTAATTTACATTGGAGTTCAGATGTATGCTGTTCAGACTCCTTTTTTTAGACGTAAATTTTAATTGAACTGATTGTTCACAATATATTTTATTAATGTTTTGTGTGTTACAAATACAGGGAGAGTGGAGTGGAATGGTGGTGGTGGATGATGTTGATGATGGTGTTGAATGCCACAAGGCGTTTACATTGCTTAGAATACAAAGTATTTCTTTATTTCTTATTTTATGATAGTTATTCTTTTCTTTGGATTATTTGTTGCAGTTGTAGATGATGTTCGTTTTTTGTTTAGTTGTATTTGTTGGTGTTGTTTAGTTTATAATGTTCTGAACTGTTGAAATGTTTCCTTTAATAAAATCGTTTGTCTTATTTGAAAATAATATGGATTGGTTTCTATAATTTTCAACTTGCTGTTTTTGCAGGATTATACAGGATTATAATTTATTACTTTATTATTGAAAATATAATTGGATTTGTTGTGCTATTGTAAAATTTTGAAAAAATACAAAAGAAAAACAAGTGAGAGTGATAAATTCGGTTGGGCCGAATCATTTATACCCTCCAACATGATACTAAATCAAAAAAATAATACTATTGACGGAGACGATTGGTGGGAAAGGGGGAAGCAGCAGCGTGGGGAGGTACACTTTTCTGCTTGCGAAAAATAAAAACAAGTAGTGCCAAGTGAGAGTGTGGAATTCGGCTGTGCCGAATATTTTATAAATTGGTCGGATTTTTGATAAATTTACTTTTTTAAAAATGGAAAATTTCAGAACGGGTTCTGAAAATTAAAAAAAAAATTGTATTCGATTGGGCATAAAAACTATACAAGAATGTAAATTTTTGAGATTGTGGTGTATTCCGTTTTAATTTGAAAAATATTTAATCAAGGCAACTCGACACAAATTTGACCATTTTTCCAATATTTGACCACGCCTCCTAAGCCCAGTTTTTGAAGAATTGAAAAACCAAAAACGCAATTTTCTTAGTTCTATATAGGGCTATTCATACAACCTATTCAGAAGTTTACGGTACATATGCTTTTTTGCTGGACATTTGGATGCCTCATATCGTCACTTAAAATGCAAAACGCCCTAACTAACAAAAAATTCAAAATGGGTATTTTGATAGATTCTGGTGTATTATATTAACCTACACGTCCCCACAAAAAACTAGGGTCACATAATAAAAATTAGCGATTTTATAGCCAAAAATGAAAAACATGTGAACATGTGAAAATCGCCAATGAACGCAACTATAAATACATTTCTTAATCATTTTGTGATTAATTTTGATACATATTCACACGTACGTCTTCACAAAATTTTAGTCCAATTCAATCAAGTTATTAACAAATTAAAAATTTTACTCTACACTGTTTTTTGCTTCTCCTGTAAAATTAAGAAAATTTTAGTTAGGGCCTTTTGCATTTTAGGCGACGATATACTTTATAGGGTCCTAGACCGATATTTCGATGTGTTACACACGAAATGACAAAGTGAGTATACATTCATATTGTGGTTGGAGGGTATAAAAAAAAGATATTCTAGTGTTGTCCGTCAGTGTGTCCGTCCGTGGTGGACACTTTGTAGTCCAAAATAAAATAAATTGAATCCCGAAGTTTGCTCTATGCTGGTTTAGTTCTTGAATGTGTAAAAATAATAAAATAGGAAAATTAGGGGAGATCCTCCTCTTTCAGTTGCTATCACTAGGGGCATCCTAGTACAAGTACAAATATTTAAGAAATATTTTACAAAATTTATTCCTCTAAAACTAAAAAGTTCCTTTTATAGGAAACAGGATCACGAAATGAAAAAACTATAAATGTAGTTTTACTACATTTAGTCTTTAGTTTCAAACGTATATTATCCAGTTCGTGTTTAACGACATTTTTTCATTTTTGTCGGACAGTGTTATAATAAGTGAATTGGTTTAAAAGAATTTAACACTCTCACTTGTTTGTATTAAAAACCTTTTATATTCTAAAATATGTTTGGCAAAAAAAAAAATTTTGTAAAAAAAAAAAACTGCCCACATTTGATTTGATTCCTTTAACGAAGAGCCTTACACAAAATCACTAAGAATTTTGTTCTTACGCTAATTTGGGCGACATTTCTGTGAAATTTGCAGAGATTTTGTGATAGTGTAAAAAAGATTATAGATTATCATGTTCTATATAAGTTTTCGCTTTGAAATGAAATTTTTAGATTTTAAGATCCTTTTTGTATTAAAAAATTATTAGATTCTAAAAAATCTGACTTTATTTGACTTTAAACAATATTTCATTAAGTTTCGTTTTGGCCCCAGGTTGGGCACCATTTCTTACAATTTTGAAAAGCTTTTATATTCCTTAATATTTTTGTATGGAAAAAGTCTAAGATTGTATGAAATTTGTCATAACGATTAATTTAAATACCAACTGCAAATTTTACTTAATTTCTCTAATGTCGAACCTTTCACAAATGATTTGAGGGCCCCATATTGGGAGCCATTTTTGTTTAATTTGTATTTATGCAAAGATTTTGTGACCGTATGAAACAGTTCTTACAAAGTTTCCCTAGTGTCACCCGCCGATCTTTATGGAATTAGTTTTATTTTGTAGAGCAGGTGAAAAAAGGGACACGTATTTTTTTTAGCGGCTCTAATGGATATTTAGTGGTGAAAATAAGGGGGGAAGAAACTGTAATATTTCAGTTTTTTGCCTTTATCTCCTATATTATGCAAAGAAACCTAGGCTTATATATCAAATGAAAGGTCTTTGGAAAGCCTATCTTCGTGTTTAAATAAAATGCCCAAACATGCACAACTTTTCGTAATATTAGGTAAAATACAAAAATTTTAGGACACTTATCAACAAAAGTTTCCTAAAATTTTTGTAGTCGAATAGTCGAAAAATATACAATTTTTTGGCACTTTGTTAGCATCACGAGATAGGTGTTTTAAATACCTTTAATCTGATACCAAATCGTGAACCGTAAAAAGCGGAAAAAGTATAACTTCCCCCCATACAATTCGACCCCCCCCCCTAAAAATGAGTTTGGCTGCTAAAAAAAATACGTTTCGAACTAAATTTCGTTCTGAACAACATATCCACCAGGGAGGCTTCCCTTGTCATATTCTTAATATCCCAGCAAAAACTTGGTAATGGGTACTCCTGTCTCGCTTACGTGGTAATGGCTTTGTATACTACTAGCCAAAAAGGCAAAATGTGTTTACCTCCAAAAACGTGTTAAGGTAATTAACATTGAAATTGGGAGTTAGGTTAGGTTAGGTTAGGTTAGGTTAGGTTAGGTTAGGTTAGGTTAGGTTAGGTTAGGTTAGGTTAGGTTAGGTTAGGTTAGGTTAGGTTAGGTTAGGTTAGGTTAGGTTAGGTTAGGTTAGGTTAGGTTAGGTTAGGTTAGGTTAGGTTAGGTTAGGTTAGGTTAGGTTAGGTTAGGTTAGGTTAGGTTAGGTTAGGTTAGGTTAGGTTAGGTTAGGTTAGGTTAGGTTAGGTTAGGTTAGGTTAGGTTAGGTTAGGTTAGGTTAGGTTAGGTTAGGTTAGGTTAGGTTAGGTTAGGTTAGGTTAGGTTAGGTTAGGTTAGGTTAGGTTAGGTTAGGTTAGGTTAGGTTAGGTTAGGTTAGGTTAGGTTAGGTTAGGTTAGGTTAGGTTAGGTTAGGTTAGGTTAGGTTAGGTTAGGTTAGGTTAGGTTAGGTTAGGTTAGGTTAGGTTAGGTTAGGTTAGGTTAGGTTAGGTTAGGTTAGGTTAGGTTAGGTTAGGTTAGGTTAGGTTAGGTTAGGTTAGGTTAGGTTAGGTTAGGTTAGGTTAGGTTAGGTTAGGTTAGGTTAGGTTAGGTTAGGTTAGGTTAGGTTAGGTTAGGTTAGGTTAGGTTAGGTTAGGTTAGGTTAGGTTAGGTTAGGTTAGGTTAGGTTAGGTTAGGTTAGGTTAGGTTAGGTTAGGTTAGGTTAGGTTAGGTTAGGTTAGGTTAGGTTAGGTTAGGTTAGGTTAGGTTAGGTTAGGTTAGGTTAGGTTAGGTTAGGTTAGGTTAGGTTAGGTTAGGTTAGGGGTGGTGGAGCCTAAAGTTCAGAATCCTCGCATAGACCGGCTGGTCCATAGCGATACCACAATTTCCTTCAGCGACGAGGATAAAACGCGTTAGTCCATGTTGCGAACAGTTTCAGTTGCGTAAGAAAAATTGGGAGGTAACTAGTTGCTCATTTTTTTGCAAAGCCCTTAAGTTAATTACTTGGTAAGCGAAGTTTTTGCTGGTATATTAACTTATGTATACATAAAATTTCGTAAAGTGAACTTCTCAGATGTAAAGAAATTTTTTTATTAAAAATTTCTTAGATTGTGATATATCTTTTATATTGAAAAGTTCTTAGAAAACAAACTCCAAATCAGATTTCATTCCACTTATGGGAAACTTTAGCCAAAATTTTCATATCGGCCCCGGCTTGGGCGCCATTTATATCAAAATTCGAAAGATTTTCTAATTTTTGTATAAAAAATTTACAGCTTATAATATTGGATTCTTACATTTTTCAGACTCTAAGATATTTTTTGAAGCGTTTAGTAAAACTAACAATGGCTCCCAACTTGGGGCCGAACCAAAAACTATGGTCATCTTAGGTTAGGTTAGGTTGGATGGGAGTTCGCCAATTTGGCGAATTCACTCGAAGGCCATAAGGCCCATTGTGGTTCCTTTAAAGTTGTTTCCTTACTCCCCTCTGATAAACAAAAATTCTACCTCTCAAACCACCCCGATTCTCTAAGATATTCCGCTAGAGATGTCAGTGGGACACTGTTAAGGCAATCCAGGTCATCAAAAAATCGTTGTCCCAAATACTTAAGACGACGTTTTATCAGTCCCGGACATTCGCACAATAAGTGCTTCACTGACTCCTCCTCCTCCACTTCCCCACAACTTCTACACTCAAAAAAAAAAAAACTTGTAAAATTACAAAAAAAGTTTGAATTTTTTTTTCTACTTCCTATTTGACAAAAATATATAAATATTTACTGGGCTATTCATAATGAGTAAATTAAATCTAATGTAGGTTTATTTGACTGATATTGCATGAATATTTGTCAAATAAACCTACTTTAAATACACTTTAAGTATTATGAATAAAGGCCTTAAAATACAATATTTAATTCCTTTAAAATCACACCATTTTAAATAATTCCTTAAAGAATTATAGTATATTTCCATCATTAAATTCACATCTCATAAATAAACTTAAACATTTTGCTGGCAATGTTCACATTTTTATGTATATTTGCTACAAATAACAATTTAATCCATTATTTATGAGATTTTAGTTTTTTTTTTGCAACAATAAAGAATTTAAATCTTAATATAATTTATATAAAAAGAAAAACAGCTCAGCTTAAACAAAAACCTTAAAGATTTATAACTTTTAAGACATTCTTATACAAATCCTCATGTGGCATTCATAAACACCAATGTTTTACATTGATTTATTATTGCAACAGCAGCAGAAGCAGCAACAAGAAACAACAACCAACAACAAAAATATACAACCAACAAAAAAAAAAAATACAACACACCAAAAAAACAAGTGTTAAAGTAAAAAATCGGTTGAGAAAGAAGATTACAAAACAAAATCCTGGTAATAAAAGTGAGAAGTAATCAAGAAAGTTATAAAAACCGAAATACACTTTACTCTTGATTTACAAGGTGGATGAGGTTAATTTTAAAAACCGTGACATAAACTTTTTCTGAAAGTGAAAAAAATATTTTTTTTGTGAACATTTTCTAAAAGTCATAATTTTTTTGAAAGTTGGTTAATCGAGGTCCTGGTGTATTATATTTTACTACAAGCGGTAGCGATATACCAAATGTTACTTCAAAAAAAGCCACAAACACTAAAAAACAACTTTAAGAAACCTTTTATGACGACACTGAACTTCCTTTTTACATTCAAGGTTTTTAACACCTTAATTGTGTTGATTTCTTTCTATCTACTGACATCAAGGGTTTTCGTATATAATTTTGTTTTTTTTTTCTTTCTTTAATACCTTTGAGTGGCTTAATGTTAATTTCTGTATGAGTTTGGACTTTTTTTTTTTAAGATTTACAACATTATTTAGTTTGATGAGTTTTAGTACACAGATAGGAATACTATATGCCTTAAACCTACTACATACATCATTAACTTTATTTAGGGATTTATTGCAAAAAAGGGTTTCGTTACTTCTTCTTTTGTTACCCAGCCAAGAATTATTAATGACTTTTTATATAAACATTATGGTAGACTTAATTGTTTTTTAATGTTTGATGAAAAAGAAAAACATCAAGGATAATTTTTTTTGTGTAAAAATATTGAAACTGGTTATTAAAAATAAATTTAACAAAAAAAAATGTTTATTGATGATGAGGTAAATTAAGCCTTTAAATATTTTTAAGTAATGGAAATTTTTTTTATAAAATATTTTATAGAATAATTATAACTCAGAATATTAACAAAAAGTTACAGAAATTTATAAGTGTCATTTTGTGGGAAAAAGACGTTAGAGTTTTTCTTAATCAAGTTAGAAATTAGCTATTGTATTTCACAAGTTATCAATTGTATTTCAGAATTTATCAATTGCATCCCAGAAATTTTCATTTGTTTTTCGTAAGTTATTAATATTATCTCAGAAATTATCAATTGTGTTTCAGAATTTATCAATTGTATTTCAGAAATTATCAAATGTATTTTAGTATTTATCAATTGCATTTCAGAAATTATTAATTGTATTTTAGAAATTTTTAATTTGTATTTTAGGAAATATCAATTAAAGTGCTTATTGTAAAAACTCGATAAGCAACTTTTCATTTTATGGTGGGTTTTTTCCTTAAAACTTTTAAAATAATGTAGAAAATATAACTTTTGCAGAACTTTTATTCTCAATATACTTGAACGAAGGGTTAAAGCAAGACTTCTCCCAAAAATCTGTCAATGGAATATCAGCAGAAGGCGAAAAACACGAAAAAATAAAATGTTGCTTATCAAGTTCTTGAAGTAAGCCCTTCAATTGTATTGCAGAAATTATCAATTGTATTTCAAAAATTATCAATTGTATTTCAGAAATTATTAATTGTATTTCAGAAATTTTCAACTGTTTTACGAAGGTTTGTTTCTGAAATACAATTGATAATTTCTGAAATACAATTGATTATTTCTGAAATACAATTGATAAATTCTGAAACACAATTAATAATTTCTGAAATACAATTGATGAATTCTGAAACACAATTGATAATTTCTGAAATTCAATTGAAAATTTCTGAAATACACTTGATAAATTCTAAAATACAATCATAACTTCTGAAATACAATTGATAACTTCTTAAATTAAATTGATAATTTCTGAATACAATTGCAAATGGTGTAGTGATAGTGAGTATTATTATTTACATTCGTGCTCCGTCTGTCTGTTTGACTGGCTGTCCGTCGGTTTAGGAACCAATGTATGCGATTGCGACACCAAAACTTGCGTGATTCTCTCCGTTTTGAAATCTGTCAAGTAGATCAAAATTAATGAGTGAAACCGCAAGAAAATCCGGTGTCTGTCAACATAACCCTGAAATATATGATCATAATCAAATCCAGATGAGTTTTATTTTATTCCACGTGAAATGCTTCCATTATGTTTTGCTGGATTGCTTTAACTACACCAACAACAAAATTTTACGAGGGCGGATTAATAATTCCGTGACTTTTCGAACTTCCCTCGTAGTTATATAAAATGTAACACTACTCGAATCAAGTACCACCTGTTAATAGACTACTGCTAAATTTTGAGCAATTTCGAGTGCTCATTAAATATCATTTTTTGCTAAAAAAACCCTTAATGAAACCAAGGAAAAGCTTGATTAATAATATGGGGACTCTGCACCATCGATTTCAATAGTAAAAAAGTGGTTTACTGACTTTCGTTGTGATCACATAAGTACAAATGACGCTGAACGTTCTGGACGGCCAATTGAGGCCAATAACCCGAAAATGTCTAAAAAATCTGCGTGGTATTAGCTGATCGAAGAGTAAAATTGCGTGAGATTGCTGATGCCATAGGAATTTCAATAAACGGCTAATATTAGCCAACTTATTGGACCGATTTAAAAAACGACCCCATATGGCCAAGAAAAATTTTTTTTTCTTCAAAACAATGCACGGCAATGGCAAAATTCCATAATTGTGCTACGAATTGGTAACTCATCCGCCATACTCTCCGGATTTAGCCCCCAGTGACTATTTCCTATTTCCAAACCTAAACAAATGGCTCAGTGGAAAGAGATGAAAATATAAAATAATGAAAATATTAGTCAAACAAATGCATATTTTATGGAACTCGAAAAATACTATTTTTTGGCAGGGATTCAAAAATTGGAGAAACGTTGGAATAAGTGTATTAAGCTAAAAGGAGATTATGTTGAAAAATGATTTTTTTGCAAAGAAAACCGTATTTCATTCGACAAGTCACGGAATTATTGATCTGCCATCGTATTGATGTAGTAAAGCAGAGAAAACAAGTTAGAAAGATATAGTCGGTCAAGACCGACCATATGATACCCAACACCAGTGTTTTCCGGAAAAATGATCCTAAGTCCAAACATGGACCTATTGGATCTGTCTTTTGTTAGATCTTTATTTAGTGTAGAAAGCACATACAGATCAAATTTTAGTGGAATTGATTTCTTTTTTTGTCAATAGACCGATTTAACTGAATATCGGTCGAAATTTTTACGTGGGGGACTGAGTCGAAAATGGTCCAATTATATTCCGATTTGGTTAGGTTACTGTAATACACGTATAAGACCAAAAAATAAATTTTTTATCAAATATTTCCATATTTATGAATTTTGAGGGAATTATGTGAATATTGGGAGGGGGTTTGTATGGGGATTACCAGCATGACTGACCCGATTTTTGAATTTTTGAAATTTGGAATGATGATTTGTGCATACAAAATTTGATTACCTGCTAAATTTCAAAACGATATCTATTATAATACGGTTATAAGAGTCATTTAAGCCGATGCCAAAGGGGGCGTTTGTATGGGGGCTAGGTCTTTATATGGACCGAATTTCTCCAATTTCAATAGGCTTCGTCCGTGGGCCAAAATATGCATAAGTTTCATATTTTATCGTGCTTAAACCGATAGATGGACAGACGGGCAGATGGACGGACGGACGGACGGACATCGCTAAATCGACTCAAAAAGTAATTCTGAGTCGATCGGTATACTTGAAGGTAGGTCTAGGACCAATATTTCGGGTAGTTAAAAACATCAGCACAAACTCATTATATCCTGTACCACAGAGTGGTGTAGGGTATTAAAATGCTTTATTTAGTGCTTGCTGTTGTTTTACTGTTATATTTGTAAAAATTTAGCTGCCATCGCAATCTTTATGGACGGTTCGAAGATGAAAATGTATACGGGTCTGGGAGTAAGTATACTCTCAATGCCTCGAAATCGGCATCGCTTTGAGACTTCCGGGCAATTGTAATGCTTGCCAGGCTGAGGTACTTGCACTTAATAAAGCCTTGTAATTCTACTCGCAATTGATAAGTCATTGCGCCATTTACGTTTTCGTGTAAAATCTTGGAGGCCTTGGAATCAAACACTGTAAAAACGAGTGTTTTTATACCCTCCACTCTAGTTATAGAGGGTATATATAAGTTTGTCATTCCGTTTGTAACACCTGGAAATATTGGTCTAGGACCCCATAAAGTATATATATTCATGATCCTCGATCGATTTTAAGACGATCTAGCGATGTCCATCCGTTCGTCCGTCTGTCCGTCTGTCTGTCTGTTTGTCTGTTGAAAACACGCTAACTTTTGAAAGACTTCACGGAGGCTCCTGATGTTTGGCATATATGTTGGGCATTTACCTGGTCAGGTTGGTATTGCAATCCAGTGAAATCGGTCCAGTGGTTCAAAAGTTGTGAGCAAAAGACTGAATTTCGGCAAGGGTTTTTCGTGAATTTATGAGATAAAAAGCACTATAACTTTCGAAAAGCAATTCTGAGGATGCTGAAGCTTGGATATGTATTTTTCGTTCCTCCAGCCTAGTTCGTATTATATTTCACCCAAATCGGTCCAGTGGTTCAAAAGTTATTAGCAAAACCGTGAATTTCAGATTAGCTTCACCTAAAAATCACGTGTTGAAAACGTTTTAAACCTGTTTTAAAAACATTGGTAAGTCACAAAAATATTTTACAACGTATTTTTGTCACTAAAAAATATTTTTATACCAAAACACAAAAAAAAATACACTCGAAAAAAATTTTACACTCAAAAAAAAAATTTTAAACTCAAAAAAAAAAAAATTAGTAAATTATTTTTTTTTTTTCAAAAATTACTAAAAAAATTTTTCTTACACAAAATAAAATATTTCTAATCAAAACCGTTATTTTTTCTAGTTAGAAAATTTACTATTACTTAAAATGGGCATTGTGGAGGGTATTCATAGATTCGGCCAAGTCGAATTTAACTTTTCTACTTGTTACAGTGTTTAATTGGTTATTTAGTTGACTTCGATTAAAAATCCGGTTAGATTGGTGAATTGTCTAATGGCGTATCATATTACTTTGCACCCATTTGTTATATTCCTTTATTGAACTATAGAACTAAAGGGAATCTTAATGAAATTTTGGCCTCTGCATTTTTAGCGGGCTTCTATCTAACCCAACTTCTTTTGACTTTAAATCAACCCATCAACATTTAAAATTGTTTTTAGATCATATAAAGAAGTTTTAATTTACCACAAAAAAATATAAAAAAAAATATTACAATGTTACCCAACAAAATTTTAAATTACTTTGAACATTTATAATAATTTACAGTGAAATTACCACGTAATACAAGTACATTCATATGGTTAAGAAGAATTTATAGTACAGAAAAAAAAATCTATAAAAATGGCTTAAAGGAATAACTTTTTGATAGCCTGATTCTAAAACAATTCAATTGCTTTGAAAAAATATAAACATATTCTAAAAGCAATAAACGAAACGTGTTATGGAATATTGGGATAACTCACATATTCCTCAAGTTTTATTATATAATACGAATTTATAAACAAGCTAAAATTTGAACTTGAATTTATGATTTTAATGAAAGCCTAATAACAAATCTCTAACAGGAACAGCAAAAAAAAAACTAGTAAAAGTGTAATAGAAGAAAATAATAGAGAAGATGGTGATGCCGATAATGCTGTTTCTGTTTTTGTGTTGACTATGATGATGGGTAAAGTGAAGGCATTAAAGAAGATATAGAAGACAAAAAAAATCTCTTAAAAAATGGCCTAAAGCCAAATTATTAATACTTTACTACTGACAAACATACTACTGTAAGTAAGAAATTCATTTCATTTACTGGCAAAAGTACATACTCGTAGTTGAAATACAACATCACTTAAGTCCGTATGTAGGAAGATTGAGATAGATTTTATGTTTGTAAATGTACTCGTAGTCGTACTTCGAATGTGAGTGAGTTAATAGTAGCGTGTTTGTTGAAAATTAAGTTAAAAGCTTTAAAGTTTCAAATTAACTTTATTACTAGACAAATATTTGATTGTTACCTTTTGTATACATTTAAACAAAGAAGATGAAAACTTAAATCTTAAGGTGGAGTCTTAGGAAAATAGCAATAAAAACGGATATAAACTGATGAGTCACATTTAAATTCATTAAGAGTTCTCAAGAAGTTGTAGCAAAAATATTACGAAAAATAAAAACAGATATATTATTAGATGTAATTTGCGTGAGAATAATCATTTAAATTAATTTATGAAAAAAAAAAATTTATTAATTGAAAAAGAAAACTAAAAGAAACATTTTTTTTTTTAAATAAAAAGATAAATTTTGATTTTTACTGCACTAGAAAAAATAAAAATATGTTAGTTTACAAAAAGAAGATGTGAAAAATTACTAAAACTATTTGTAAGTTTACAAAAAATAGGTGTAGTTAAAAAAAAATATTTTGTTTTGGTTGCATTTTTAATTTGATAGCCTTATTGGCCAATTAATAAATTATTATTGTATTTTTTTTAACTAAAAAAACGTTTAAAATATAAAAAGAAATTTTTTAAATTTTTTATATTTTGCATGTGTAAAGATCTAAAAATCTGGACTCCAATACAAGGGAAGAAAACTTCCGACGCCCCACGTTGGGCGCCATTTTTATTATTATAATAATGTTGAGTTCTTGAAAAAGTTTTTTAAAATGCGTGAATTCGGCTAAAACAGCATTCAAGTTGTTTTTCGAAAGTCAGCGTATATTCCACAGACAGAAGGTCGGGCTATACGGCGTCTCGTCAAATCAAAACTTTCGAATTTCGTGTCGTAAACCAATGGCTACGGAATAGCTGATTGTAAAAAAATCAGGATAAAATACATTTTTATGTGAAACTTTTTCCCATAAAGCACGCAAAAATTCATAATTTTTGAGCCGGATTTGGTTAAAAAATTCGGACATGTATTTTGGTTTAGATGACGGGACGCCCTAATGGACATCACTTGTTCGTCTTTAAATCAAATGGGGATCATAAATACATGCTTTATGGGGTCCTATCCCGGTATTTAGACATGCTTCAAAGGGAATGATAAACTTTTATATACCCTCAAGCACTAAGAAGATGGTATTGGAAACTGAACTAATCTACACCCAAGTAAATTAGTAACAAGTAGAAAAGTTAAATTCGACTTGGCCGTACCTACACTCAAAATAATCACTCTGTTAAATTACAGAGATACTCTGCTGAGCCAGCAGAAAATACCATAGATTTCCAACCAGCAAGATTTTTTGTCATTTTACGAAGAAAACTCTGTAAAATGATTTCGATAAAAAAACTGTAAATTTATAGAATTATCTGTAAAATATTGATAAAACCGAAAAGAATTTTACCAAAAAAACTCTGTAAATTTACAAAGTTTTAGGTAAATGCATTTTATGAGTTCAAAATTTTATTTTGACATTAATTAAAATAAAAAAAATTAAACTAATTAAAATTTAAATTTTGTTAAATTTGCCCGCTTTAATGCTTTCAAATTGTAAATTTACTTTTTGATTTTTGTGAATATTACGAGTTCTTAACAAGTAACTCCAATTTTACACGTCATCATATAGATTTTACAAAGTTAAATGTAAAATAACAGATAAAATTTTGTTTTTCAAGGAAATACAAAGTATTTTCTTAAAATCTGTATTTCGACAGATAACTTTGTCAAATATCTGTCGAATTGAGATTACAGTCATTTTACAGAGTATTTAACAGAGTAATTATTTTGAGTGTATGAATACACTCCACAATGCCCTTTTTTAATGATAGTAAATTTTTCAACGTAAAAAAAACTTACAAATTTAGGTTAGCAATATTTTATTTTAATTAAAATTAAAATTACTAATTTTTTTTTGAGTGTAAAATTTTTTTCGAGTTAAATTTTTTTTTTTTAGTGTAAAAATATTTTTGAGTGACAAAAATGCTTTTTAAGGTAATTTGGTGGCTTATCAATGTTTGCAATGTTTGTTTTTTAAAGCTCGGGTTTTTCAAATCGTGAATTTAAGGTGAAATAAATCTGAAATTCACGGTTTTACTAATACATTTTGAACCATTTGACCGATTCGGCTGAAATTAGATACGAACCAGACAAGACTTCAGCACCCTAAGAATTGTCGTTCGTAGGTTAGCGTGTTATGTATCACGTAAATTCGAGAAATGCTCATAACTTTTGAATCACTAGACCGATTTCGCTGGATTGCAATACTAACCTGACCAGGTAAATGCACAACAATATGCTAAATTTCAGGACCCTCCGTAAAGTCTTTCAAAAGTTAGCGTGTTTTCAACAGACAGACGGACGGACGGACATCGCTAGATCGTCTTAAAATTGACCAAGGATCATGAATATATACATAATGGTGTCCTCGACCAATATTTCGAGGTGTTACAAACGCAATGACAAACTTATATATACCCTCTATCACTAGAAAGGAGGGTACAAAAAAGTTTATCGAGTTCTTAAATAAGTTCTAAAATAAATAGAAAGTTAAACTTCTTAAAAATCTCATGATCAACAAGTTCCAATCAAAGGAGAAAGTTAAAATTCCATATATTTTGTATGGGCAAAGATCCAAAAAATATTGTAATCCAGTCTCCAATACAATGGTTGAAAACTAGGCCCCACGTTGGGAGCCATTTCTTTAAATGCTGGTAAGCAACTTTTGGGTCAGTATTTAAATAAGTGCTAAAATATATGCAATTTTTGCAAAATTGTATCAACAAATTATTAATAATTTCAACCTAACCGAGAAATTTTAAAAGGAAATTTTACATTTCCTTAAACAAAAAAAAGTCGTATAAAAAAGTCGAAATATGAGAATTTTTCAATAGAAGAAATTCTTCCCACATAGCAAATATCAGACTCTCACAAATTTTTCGTAAAGAATTGCTTTTTCCACAGGAAAATGTCTCAGAATCTGAACCTTTTTTACCATAGATTTTTAGATTTTTTTTTAAAACAGAAAAAGTCTCAGATTCTTAAACCTTTTACTAAAGAAAAGGTCTCATACTCAAAACATTTTTTGTTTCGTATAGAATAAGTTCTAGTTTCTGAGAACTTTTTTCTAAGCAAACAAATTACAGAATCTTAATCTGTGTAAGAAAATGGTCTCAGATTCTAAGACCTTTTTCCTATAGAAAAAGTCTAAGATTCTAAAACCTTTTTTCAGATAAAAATAAGTCTTAAACTTTAAGGTATTTTTCCTATAGAAAAAGTCTGATATTCTAAGACCCTTTCCTATAGAAAAAGTCTCCGACTTTGAGACGTTTTTCCTAAAGAAAAGTCTTAAATTCTGAGACCATTTTCTTACACAGAAAAAGATTAAGATTCTGTAATTTGTTTGCTTAGAAATGGTCTCAAATTCTTAGATTCTGAGACCTTATTTCTAAAGAAAAAGTTTAGATTCGAAGACCTTTTTCCTTAAGAAAAAGTACCAAATTCTGAGACATTTTGTCCCTATAGAAAATGTTTCAGATTCTGAGACATTTTTCGCTTATAAAAAGTCTCAGGTTCTGAAACATTTTTCTTATAGAAAAAATCTCAAATTCTAAAAAATTTTTGCCATAGAAAAATCTCAGATTTTGAGACATATTTCCAATAGAAAAAGTCTCAGATTCTAAGATATTTTTCCTATAGAAAAAGTCTCAGACTCTGACACATTTTTTCTATAGGAAAATCTCAGATTCTAACACATCTTCCTATTCAAAAAGTATCAGATTTTGAGACATTTTTCCTATAGAAAAAGCCTTAGATTCGAAGATATTTTTCCTATAGAAAAAATAATAGATTCTGAGACGTTTTTCTATAGAAAAAGTCTCAAATTTGGATACATTTTTCCTATAGAAAAAGTATCAGACTCTAAGACATTTTTTTTCGATAGAAAAATCTCAGATTCGGAGACATTTTTTTGATAGAAAAAGTCTCAGATTCGGAGACATTTTTCCGATAGAAAAAGTCTCACAATTTTTCGATAGAAAAATTTCGGAGATATTTTTTCGACAGAAATAATCTCAGATTTGGAGACATTTTTTCAAAAGAAAAAGTCAAAGTAATTTTTTTATACTAATTTATCTTTTCTAATTTAAATTTCTCTTCATAATAAGAACTTCCAGATGGACAGATATTTTTCAGAAAAGATGTTCAGGTTAAGTCACATTTTTCCTTTAAACATTTTCCGATTTTCGTCAAAAATTTTTTTTAGATTTGTTCTTTAAAAATTATCAGACTATTTTTTATGACAAATTTTTTGATTTTTTTTCCTTTAAAATTTTTTTTTAGAAAATTTCCTTATTTCTTCTTTTTTTATTTTTTCTTTCTTTTCCTCTTTTTGCTTTTTGAAATTTAGTGTTGTGGAAATTTTCGTTATTGGTTAAATCTTACAGTTCTTCCTAAAAACTTACGAATAAGCACCTTTTAAAATAGTACTAAAAGTAATGTGTACTAAAAATATTTAAAAATATTTCATTTTATAAAAGTGTACCAAACATATTAAGCCAATTTAATGCCCTCCAGAAAATGATTTCGAAATAAGTTTTTACGTTTCTTGTTACAAATAAAATAAAATCGTCAAATTTAAATCAACAAACGTCAATTGTAAATACACCAGTCATGATATCAACCAAATATTTAGTAAAAACAGCCGCCTGTTAGTCCATTATACAAAATTTCGATTTTGTTTTCAACAAACTTAGTCAAGTAATTTTATTTCAAAATTATTTTATCATATCAACAAATAGTTTTTGTCTTTGTTGAAAAAAAGAATATTGTTTTTATGTTTGTCAGATCAACAAATTGTGTTTGTGTTTGTTGAATTTCTTTGTTTAAAAAAATTTAAGATTTTGTACGTTTGTCAATACAAATAATAATTTTAGAGAACTATTACAAACTCGTTTATCAATTTTTTTACATTTTTTTAGCAATCAATATTTACAAACGTTAGTTGATATCACAAATTTCCGTATAGGAGCACTTTCAGTGAAAAAGTTTATTGTATTCACAAATATGTACTTAATAATTTCTTAGGCCCCGTGTTGGGCGCCTAGCACTCTCAAACCACGCGTGGGTCCTACTTTCTCGAAGAGCAAGTTTAGCGTTATTATAAATAATCATTTTAAATTAACATGTTTAATTAAACTGTTAATATGTATAAGTATAATTCGAAGAAGTAATATAATTAATAAAATTACCATCGATCAAAAAATATTAAAAATTTTTTACAACATCCCACAAAAACTTTTTGGTACAGATTTATAATTTAATAGATTTCAGAATATATTTAACGCTAATCACAAACAAAAAATTTAATAAGGACTTTATTAGATTGATATTAAATATTTAAAAAAGCAAAACTGAGAGAAAACAAGGAGGCCCCGTGTTGGGCGCCATTTATGTAACACTCTCATGAGTATAAAAAAAAGTTGTAAAAATTAAAAATTTAAATTTAAAACTATCTAAAAATATGATGGTGTATATTCACTTTCTATCTCCATGTGTAAGGCGATTAAAGGTTCTAAGTTGACAAAATAAGTTTGTAATATAGAATTCTTATGTTGGGAGAATGCTATTGTCCAAACCTTAAGGGTAAGATTGCCTTAACAAATTTTTGTACTTTTGTAGAATTCTTTTAAGCATTCAAATTATCTAACATCCCTCGTTTATACATAAAGTATAATTCAATGATAAACAGTTACATTTTTGAAATGTTGATTGTTTTTCTATTGTTTTTTTATCTTTAAAGCCTTTATGTTTTTTTTTAATTTTCTTAGACATGCGTTAGTTAAATTTTTTTGTTGGCATTATTTGAAATTGATTTTTTACAATTTAAGAAAAAATATCTTAAAAAAACAAAAAAAAAAAAGCATTTACAGCCAAAAGAAATATTTATTTTTAAAACCAAAAATTACCATACCATCACTCTACAAGTATGTATTCTTAGGCCATTTAGAAACATGCAATATTTTTCTGTTTCTAGCAAATAATTGTAAGGTTTCATGTTTTAACATGTAACTCAAACAATCAAAACATAGTTAAATAATAATTTTTCTTTTTAAAACAAAAAAAAAAGCATTAAATACCGGAGGATATAAAAAAAAATTAAGAATTCTTCTTGCAGAATAGCAAACAAATTTTTAAAAGACACCAAGTTGCAAAATGCACTAACAACAAAATGCACACCCTAAAAACCGTATATAAAAATATTCTGTTTTTTGTATACTCTTCACTTAATGGTAGAGGGGATATATAAGTTTGTCATTCTATTTGTAACTCATCCGTTTGTAACTTAAGGATCAGTGATCGATTCTACGATATTCTAGCGATTTCCGTCTGTCTGTTGAAATTGCGATCACGACAAAAATATTACGAAGATATGACGGAAGCTAAACATATTTACTTATTGTTGCCCTAAGCAGTTAGGTGTTGCATTTGAGCAACATCGGTTCAGCGGTTTAAAAGTTATGAACAAAAATGTAAGGATACCTAAAAAATTTTGGTATATTCAACATAACCTAATAATACAAAATGATATAATTCATCTGCTGGTAGACATATGTGAACTGGATTGGATGCCGATTAGTATTTAAATAATTAAAAACATATTTTTCACAAAATTTTTTTTGCTGTTTTTTTTACAAAAAAAAAAATCCGCAAAATTTTTTTTTTTTAATTTTTTTTTTCAAAAATTAATTCTTTTACCAATTTTTTTAATAAATTTTTGACAACATTTATTTCGCTGTTTTTTTCACAACGAAAAATTTTCCGCGGTTTTTTTTTTTTTCAAAAATTTTTTTCACCAAATTTTTTTCTTTTACCAATTTTTTTAAGAATCTTTTTGGCATTGTGAAGGGAATCACTGCATTCTACAAGGTCGAGCAACATTTTTTTTAAATTTTTTTTTTAAATTCTCAAGTAAGTGTGTGAGTGAGTGCCATACTACTAGCATCTTCTTAGACAATTTATATTGTATGGCAACATGCTACACATTCATACACTATTAATACAATGTGGTTAGTTGAATGGTTGAAAAGTTGCTAGTAAATGCTATAATAATAGGTTTTTCTTACGTTCTTTTTATTTTTCTTACTCTCTTAACTTACACAGTACACACACGCATCATCATCATCATCAGGTTCGCATGTGTACTATTTTTTGTTCGTTGATACCCAACAGTTAAGTTTTATGCATGTATCAACATGTTTTATACCTAAAGCTTCTTCTTCCCTAAATGGCGTCACGTTTTCAGCTTCTTGTATCCCAATACCTGCTTATCACATTAGAGACAAGAACTAAAACGACCACTACTAGAAAAAAACCTTTTTAGATTTAAAAGGGAAGTTGTGCTAGGATAAAATTAAAGATTTTTGGGCGGGAAAACATTTTGAAAAAAAGTACTTTTTGAAATATTTGATTCTAAGGAGGTAGAAAGGGGTAAAATATTGGTACTTTTATATTTTTTCTAGAATAATGGTAATAGAAATGTGGAATTTGATATAAAGGACCATTCAGTAAAAAAATCAAACATTTAGAATTTTTTCTGAAAATGTTTTCTTTTAGGAATTTCTACCTAAATAAGGTTTAAAGGGTAAAAATTGGTACTTTGGTACTTTTTTTATCTCCTGAAATACAGGTTGTCTCAAAATCTAAGATCCTTTCTATAGGAAAAATATCTCAAAGCCTGAGACTTTTTCTATAGGAAAAATGTCTCAAAATCCGAGACATTTTCTATAGGAAAATATCTTAGAATCTGAGAATTTTTCTATACTTAAATGTCCCAAAATCTGAGACCTTTTCTATAGGGAAAATGTCTCAGAATCTGATATTTTTTCTATTGGAAAAATGTTAAAGAATCTGAGACTATTGTTTTTTAAAATATGTCTCAGAATTTGAGAGTTTTTCTATTGGAAAAATATCTCAGAATCTGAGAGTTTTTCTATTGGAAACATGCCCTAGAATCTGAGACTTTTTCTAAAGGAAATATTTCTCAAAATCTCAGACTCAGAATCTGAAACTTCTTCTATAGAAAAACTGTCTGAGGATCAGAGAATTTTTACTGAAGAAAAAATGTCTTAGAATCTGAGATTTTTTCTATAGAAAAAATGTATCAGAATCTAAGACTTTTTCTTTAGGAAAAATGTCTCAAAATTTGATACTTTTTCTATAAGAAAAATGTCTCAGAATCTGAGACTTTTTCTATAAGAAAAATGTCTCAGAATCTGAGACTTTTTCTATAAGAAAAATGTCTCACAATCTGAGACTTTTTCTATAAGAAAAATGTCTCACAATCTGAGACTTTTTCTATAAGAAAAATGTCTCAGAATCTGAGACTTTTTCTATAAGAAAAATGTCTCAGAATCTGAGACTTTTTCTATAAGAAAAATGTCTCAGAATCTGAGACTTTTTCTATAAGAAAAATGTCTCAGAATCTGAGACTTTTTCTATAAGAAAAATGTCTCAGAATCTGAGACTTTTTCTATAAGAAAAATGTCTCAGAATCTGAGACTTTTTCTATAAGAAAAATGTCTCAGAATCTGAGACTTTTTCTATAAGAAAAATGTCTCAGAATCTGAGACTTTTTCTATAAGAAAAATGTCTCAGAATCTGAGACTTTTTCTATAAGAAAAATGTCTCAGAATCTGAGACTTTTTCTATAAGAAAAATGTCTCAGAATCTGAGACTTTTTCTATAAGAAAAATGTCTCAGAATCTGAGACTTTTTCTATAAGAAAAATGTCTCAGAATCTGAGACTTTTTCTATAAGAAAAATGTCTCAGAATCTGCGAATTTTTCTATAAGGAAAATGTCTCAGAATCTGAGAATTTTTCTATAAGAAAAATGTCTCAGAATCTGAGAATTTTTCTATAAGAGAAATGTCTCAGAATCTAAGAATTTTTCTATAAGAAAAATGTCTTCTATAAGAAAAATGTCTCAGAATCTGAGACTTTTTCTATAAGAAAAATGTCTCAGAATCTGAGACTTTTTCTATAAGATAAATGTCTCAGAATCTGAGACTTTTTCTATAAGAAAAATGTCTCAGAATCTGAGACTTTTTCTATTAGAAAATATCTCAGAATCTGAGAATTTTTCTATAAGAAAAATGTCTCAAAATCTGAGAAATTTTCTATAAGAAAAATGTCTCAGAATCTGAGACTTTTTCTATAAGAAAAATGTCTCAGAATCTGAGACTTTTTCTATAAGAAAAATGTCTCTGAATCTGAGACTTTTTCTATAAGAAAAATGTCTCTGAATCTGAGACTTTTTCTATAAGAAAAATGTCTCAGAATCTGAGACTTTTTCTATAAGAAAAATGTCTCAGAATCTGAGACTTTTTCTATAAGAAAAATGTCTCAGAATCTGAGACTTTTTCTATAAGAAAAATGTCTCAGAATCTGAGACTTTTTCTATAAGAAAAATGTCTCAGAATCTGAGACTTTTTCTATAAGAAAAATGTCTCAGAATCTGAGACTTTTTCTATAAGAAAAATGTCTCAGAATCTGAGACTTTTTCTATAAGAAAAATGTCTCAGAATCTGAGACTTTTTCTATCAGAAAAATGTCTCAGAATCTGAGACTTTTTCTATCAGAAAAATGTTTCAGAATCTGAGACTTTTTCTATCAGAAAAATGTCTCAGAATCTGAGACTTTTTCTATCAGAAAAATGTCTCAGAATCTGAGACTTTTTCTATCAGAAAAATGTCTCAGAATCTGAGACTTTTTCTATCAGAAAAATGTCTCAGAATCTGAGACTTTTTCTATTGGAAAAATGTCTCAGAATCTGTGATTTTTTCAATGGGAAAAATATCCTAGAATCTGAAACTTTTCTATAGGAAAAATGCTTCAGGATCTTAGACTTTTTCTATTTTAAAACTGTCTCAGATTCTCTGACTTTTGCTGTTGGAAAAATGTCTCAGAATCTGAGACATTTTTTTTTATAGGAAAAATGTGTCTGAACCTGAGACTTTCCCTATAGGCAAAATGTCTCAGAATCTGAGACGTTTCTTTAGGATAAATGTGTCAAAATCTGATAGAATCCGTGATTTTTTCTATTAGAAAAATGACATCTTCTATAGGAAAAATATCTTAGAATCTGAGTTTTTTTTTTATAAAAGAAATTTCTCAGAAACTAAACCTTATTCTGAAGAAAAAAAATCTGTAGAAAAAATTAGTCTAATACTTTATTTATAGGAAAAATATCCCAGAATTTAAGACTTTTTTTAGAGGTAAAATGTCTCAGAATCTGAGATATGTTTTGTAGGAAAAATGTCTCAGAATCTAATACTTTTTCTATATGAACAATGTCCATAAATCTGATACTTTTTATATAGAAAAAATGTCCCAGAATCTGAGTCCGTCCTCTTTTTTGTGATTAGTTATAAAAAAATAATTTGAATTATCATAAAAATTGTGTAACTTAATTGAAAAAGCACAATAGATGATCTTTTACACAAGTATCGCTTGAAAACAGGTTCCTCAAACCTCACTTATTTTTTACTGGAACGAACATGATTCCTTTTAACATCCTTAAAATTTTCTCTAGGGTTTCCTTCCTTTCAAAGTAAGTTTTTTTTTGTTTTATTTCTAAAACTGTAGAAATAAAGTTAAATTATTTTTTACTTAACTAAAAGACTTGCTTAAATTGGTACTCTCTTTAGATTTTAGTTTATTTCTACAAAATATATATTTTTTTCCAACTAGGTTTTAAATATAATATTTAACTGATGCATCAATTTTGATATCAAACTACAGAAAATCAAAAAAAAAAATAAACAAAAAGAAAAACCTTTAAAAAACAGAACATGTTTCTACTTTTTTTTTTAGACAATCGGAAAAAACAAGGCGTATTGCGTATTGGTCGTTTTCATTTCAAAAGGATTTTTTTTGTACTGTGTTTTTTTTTTCAATTCTGTTAGATTTCAATCTATGATTAATGAAACAGTTCATGTTAAGTGTTTTGCCATGGTGACTTTATAAATGAAGCCTGTACTATAAAAAAATGAAAATTCTAAAGGGATTTGATGAAGAAAAATTATCGTTTCTAGCAAAGTTAAAAGGATTAATATTAGTGGGTGTTTCTAAATTTGATTTAGGTATGAAAATAAGAGCATTATCTGTTTGGCTTTAATGAAGCTTGAAAGATTATGATTAAAATGTGTTTTTGGATTTTATATTAAAAAAAGATGTAACTTTTATACATAAAAAAAGTCGTAAAAATGTAGATCGAAATTTATGTAATTATTAAAAGAAAAAACGAAAGACTTAAGACACAAACTTGAATTTAAAAAATTTTCATTAAAAACTATTTTTTTTATTAAACAACGTGTTTAGAATTTTAACTATGTAAAGATAATATTTTTTTTATATAGAATGAACAATTTTTTAAGACCCCTCGTATAATTTTAAAATCTTTAACTTTTACAGATATTTTTAAAACTAAATATTTTTTGTTGTGTTTAACAATAAACAGTTAGAATTGCATTACTCACCTTCAAATATCTACATATTGTAAATAATTTATTTTGATTTTTTTTTGTAAATCTATTAACAGCTGAAGGCAAAACTTTGACTCTTGTGCAATTTTAAAATGCATTTTTCATTTTTTTGTAAATTTGTTTAACTTTTTCCTCTAAAGAGATGATTTATTTTCTTTAACATGTGCCTCTTGTCTTGTTGTGTCTTTTGTTTTTTTTTTAAGTAAAAAATAAAAATTGCATGTGTTCTTTTTGGAAACTATGATTAGTTTTCTTATATTGTTTTGTGGTATTTATTTTGAAAATAAAAAAAAAGTAGAAACAACATTTCAAACCCCTTAGGCTTAATATGGCATGTGTTTTCAAGAACAGATATTGATGTTGTATTAATACAAAACAATATATGGGGCATTCCATGTCAAATCGGACACTTCGAAAATTTTTTTTTAGATTTTTGCAATTTGTTTACAGTTTTTAGTACCCTTCGAAAACTCCTTCGTGGTAAATTTTCAGATTTTTTTGATGACCCGTTCAAATGATATAGAATTTTTAAATTTGGTAGTTTGTTTCTTTACTCAAACTTCTTTTAATCATAACTTCTTCAATAATGGTACAAATTTAAATTTTTTTTTCAAAACTTTTGTTTATTTACATTCAAAATAATTCTACAGTAAAAGGTTTAGTAGGTGATTTTGTACAAAAATCTACTAATTATTTACTATTTTTAGTATCTTCAAAGTACTAAAATTAGTAATTTTTACTGGTTTTCAATAAATTTAGTAAAAAATTTTAGTATTGGTTACCAATTTCTGCACTAGGTCCTTTTGAACTAAAATTTAGTTACATTTTTAGTAATTAATACCCACTTTTTTTTGGGTGTATGTACTTAAAAAAAATCCAAAAAAATTCTTAAAAGCGCTCTAGTATGCGATTTTTAAGTTTTAAAATTTAAATCTCATTTTTGAAAATGTTTGTACTCTTCGATTTTTTTTAAATTTTTTAAAATTTGCTCCAACCGCTCTAACTGCCCTAATAGTGCCCTTAGAGCAACAAAATGACCGACCAACAATATATTTTTAGTCCAAAAATTTTCTCTGAACACACCAACCCTCAATCTTAAACTGTTAAGGCGGTCTCCATAAATTTTTTTTTATTTTTTGTAAATTTGTTTTATTTAATCAGCTTCTACCGGTCCAATGGTGCGTCCGAGAGGGGTCATTAGTGAGACCGATTAAATAAAACAAATTTATAAAAAAATAAAAACAATTGTATGAGGACCGCCTTAATAGTTAAAGATAGAGGGTTGATGTTATCAGAGAAAATGTTTGGACTAAAAAAATATTGTGGGTCGGTCATACATTTTGTTGCTCTAAGAGCACTATTAGGGCAGTTAGAGCGGTTGGAGCATATTTAAAAAATGTCGTTTTGTGTGGAAGCCCCCTTGGAAATTGGAGATAGGGTATTAGTTTGTTCCAAAGAAATGTTAAGACATAAAAATTAATGGGGGTCTGTCTTATAAATGACCCCTCTATGATGCACCATTGGAGCAGTAGAAATGATTTTAAGATTGGAAAATTACAATAAATTTTTTTCAAAAAATTTAAATAAATAGTAATAATCGTTATCCCACGATCCTTCTGGGAAAAAAAATTTGTAGAATCGATAGAAGTTTTAGACAAAAAAATTAAAAAAAAATCGAAGAGTACAAACATTTTCAAAAATGAGATTTAAATTTTAAAACTTAAAAATCGCGTACTAGAGCGCTTTTTAGAATTTTTTGGGATTTTTTTTTTAAAGTACGTAAAAAAAAAACAAAAATTTTGAAAAAAAAAATGGAAATTTAGACCATTATTGAAGAAGATATGAGTAAAAGAAGTTTGAGTAAAGGAACAAACTACCAAATTTAAAAATTCTATATCATTTGAACGGGTCATCAAAAAAATCTTAAAATTTTCCATGAAGGAGTTTTCGAAGGGTACTAAAAACTGTAAACAAATTGGGAAAATCTAAAAAAAAAAATTCAAAGTGTCCAATTTGACATGGAATGCCCCATATATTTTCCATTTTAGTGTGTAAAAAGGAAATTGTAACAAGGCGCCTGAGCAAAAAAAAAAAATACAATTGTTAAATTTAATTTTTTGCACAAACGTTTTTTTTCAAAAGGAAATAAAAAAAATATTTTTTTTTAAATTAATATAAAAGTTATTGGCCGGAATCACAGTAAAACAATAAGTAGTTTATTAAAAAAATTATTTTAATTTTAAATTTTCCAAACATTTTTTTGAAATCGATTTTTAAAACGAAAATAATTTGTCTGGAACTAAAATTTAGAGTAGATTTAAAATCTTTTTATTATTCTTTAGTAAGGCTGATTATGTTTTTCCTAATTACTCATAATATTAAATATTTTTTCTTTATCACAATTTTCCCCCATTTTCCTTTTTATTATCTTATCATTTCCAGTTTAACAAACGACACTTAATTTAATGGCATACATAACTTGTGTGTAACTTACAAGATCTTAGATAAGATTTACTATATAGTTTTTTTTCCATTTGCTTTAATTAAAAATGTAATTAATTTTCTTCTTCTTGCATGAAAATATAAGATTTGCTAACAAGTGCAGAAATATATAAGGCATAAATATAGTAAATAAATGGGTGTATAAAATTTATAGTGAAAATGTGGAAAATAAACATAAAAACGAAAGACTTAAGACACATACTCGTAAATAAGATTTTTAATTATCAGGCAATTGAGTTAGATTTTTTATTTGTAATAAATACAAAAAGAAATTTGAAAATAGCAACCAGATTCTTTAGTTTTTGTGATTGTGACAAAGTTAAAATTTTTATGAATTTTTGTTTTGGAAAATTGAGAATACAAAATTGGTATTAAATTTTTTTGTGTGTGACAAAATAAAATTTTAAATTTTTTGATATGAAAAGTTTTCAAATCTTTTTTATTTTTATACCCTCCAACTACATTACTTTGTCATTCCGTGTGTAACTAGCTATGTCCGTCCGTCTTTCCGTCTGTAGTTAACACGATGCAGTCCAAAATAAAAGAGATACACTCCCGAAATTTGGCACTAATATATATGTAATATGTCTCATGCTCCTAGGCAGGCTTAGTTGGAAAATGAGTCAAATCAGACCAGGGGGAAAAAAGGCCTCTGAAAAAGACCTCTGAAAAGAACCATTTTTACATGATTTTTTGTGGATTTATTTAACAAATGCAACATTTTTATGCTACGCAAAGTTCAAAGACCCGTATTTGTACCCAGTGAATAAGAAAATGTCGTTTTTTCGGTCTGCCTTTTGTGGGCGTGAATTAAAAAAAAAAAATTTAAATAATGATAAAAATGAATTTTTATACATATATGTCGAGAGGAAATTTGTCCCCCCAATTACCACTACCAACTTCCCCCGCCCAACAAAAGAAAACGCACCTGGATTTTTTTTTTGCGTGTTGGAGGGTATAAAAGATTCGGTACAGCCGAATTTAACACTTTTACTTGTTTTTGTTATTTTTGTTACAAATAAAAAATTGCATGATAAGTATTTAAAAATCGTATTTACGAGTATGTGTCTTAAGTCTTTAGTTTTTTTTTGTTTTCCACATTTTACTTTTTCGCATAAAAAGGGCCCTATAACTTTTTAAGTTATTTTTACTAACTAATTGGTAATAAAAACTTGATTATCGGAATGAAGGATTCTCCATTGGCACAAAATAATCAACGATAAGCAACAGCAATTTCTGTGAGGTTTGAAGGGGGTAAAAATTGTACTTTGGTACTTTTTCTATTTTAAAAAATTATAATCTTAAATTTCGAAATTTTAGATCTAGGACCCTCCAACAAAATTCTTAAAAAAAATAATTTTTGGAATATTGGATTTTAGGGGGAAAAAAACTAACTACATATTAATCTAAAACTCCCAGAATCTCAAAATTTGTCATGCTGGTCATACATTTGGCTCGCCTAGGAACCTTCTTGGGACAGTTAGAGCGATGGGAGCTTATTTCATAAAAATGTAATTTAGTAGTGTGGGAGCCCCCATAGGGAGTGGAGATATGGAGTAGTTGTTCTGAAAAAAATGTTTGTGTGTAAAAATTAATAGAGGTTAGTCTTACATTGCACCCCTCTAGAAGCGTCTCCGAGGGGGGATTTTATCGGTTTTTTTCCACCAGTAAAGAATAAAAATTGTAAGAGGTCAAAAGTTTTCAAAAACATTTTTACCGTAATGAATATGATTTTGGACTAAACTAGGTTTTTTTATTTTTTAAATCAATTTTTGCAAAGGAATTAAACAAGTAAAGATTTCATAGGGGAAAATTTCAGAATTGGGGACTCTTAACCTGATACTTCCATTAGCTGATATTTAGTAAGGCTAGGTTAGGTTGTAAGTGGCTGCTGACGTTTCAACACACGTAGACTCTGAGGTCACGGGACCGTAATAGGTTTCTCTACTAGTCCCTGTCGTTAAACCAGTTTGAGCTTCTTATGAAACTCCTTAGATGTTGAATTTTGACATCCGACAAATCAGAAAGATCGTACAGCTCCCTAGATCCCAGTGAAGCAAGTCTCTGACCAGAAAGTGACGGGCAATGGTAAATAAAGTGTTCGATAGTTTCCAACTCCTCTTCATCCATGTAACTTCGGCAAAAGTCATTCGACGGCACATTTAACCACTCTGCGTGCTTCCCTATAAGACAGTGTCCGGTAATTATAGGAACCACCGTCGAAATCTCTCCTCTTGGAAGCGATATCAGCTCACTTGTGCGCTCCTGATAAAGAGAAGCCCAAATCAGTGTGTTGTCTCACACGTCCATCCATTTACCCATCTTTGATTAGTCTCCGTCGTAGAACAAAGCCGTAGGTTTTGCTTGCAAGTTTCTAGAGGCATACCAACACATTCCAATTCTGTTGGAACCTGTAAGATAGTTCCTAGTCTTGCAAGCTCATCGGCTTTGCCATTCCCTGGAATGTCTCTGTGCTCTGGGACCCATATGAGTCGTATGTTAAACTGCTTGGCCATCTAATTTAAAGACTTTCGGCAGTTAAGGGCAGATCTTGTTTTCAGAAACATTGAATCCAGGGACTTGACCGCAGCTTGACTGTCAGTATAGATGTTGACTGCGGTTGTAGACAAGACATTGCAGCTCAACCAGTCAGCCACTTCCTTTATTGCCAGCATCTCTGCCTGGTAAACACTACAATGATATGGCAATCTTCGAGCCAGGCTCAATCCAAGCTCTTCCGAATAGACTCCAAATCACACTTGTTTGTGCAGCCTCGATTCATGTGTGTAAAAATTTATGGTGGCTCCACTACCCGGAATGTCCTCCATCCAAGACTCCCTGAATGGTATCATAGTGGTAAATTGGCGCTCAAAGAGGGAGCACAGTCCACATTTTGTGGTATTGTTATCTTCTTCAAGATCGCGCCATGGCCACAGTCGCTACTCCTCCATTGCAGCGTGCTATTAAGTCGAATTTCCGACGCAGCCGCATACTGCCTACCCAATATGTCCAATGGTATCAGGTAAAGGAGGATTTATAATGTAGTACCTTCGTGATAAAGACACAGTTCGCTTTTGTTTCTAAAGCAGACCACCAGACAATGATTCCATACAGCGAAATTGGGCTAAAACCCCATCGTTTTCCAATGGCCCTTTTACAGGAATATAAAGCAATCGTTGCTTTTCTCACCCGTTCCTCAATATTTCGCCTGAAATTCAACTTCCCATCTAGAAATACTCCAAGATACTTGGCCCCATCTGAGAAGGTGATTTCAGTGTCGTCCAGAGAAATAGGATCAAAATCAGGAATCTTATTTTTCCTTGTAAACAAAACAAGCTCTGTTTTACTTGCATTAACTCCTAGACCACAGTCTCTTGCCCATTTAGACAGATCTTTCAGAGAACCCTGAAGAATGTCCCTCAATGTTGGCAGATGCTTCCCCTTTACCGCTATCGCGACATCCACGTGCTTCTAGAGATAGCAGCATTGAATTCAGTGCCAAGTTCCAAAGAAGCGGTAAACGTGATAGCGACGCCCTCTCACGTTCGGAGAGCTTCGTTCCATCGAGTTGGCTTAGTCTGTTAATTATTTTCAAACAAAGCCTTCTCTTGTTGTGCCTGACCTTTGATGGCTTAAGTTTATTTTTCTTTTTACCACCAAAATGGTAGGCACCCCTACCAGAATCAATGCCGGACTTCAAGGTCGCAGCCCTAGGACCAGTGCTAGGACCAGCACCAGTCGGTGAGGCAGAGCCTCGAATTAAATCGGTATCATTTGTGTCCATATTTTCATTTTCCTTGATGTGGTACTGAAAATATCACAAAAATACCTATTACGAACAAACCTTTTACGAACAATTTCAGTAATTCAATTAATAGCACGGAGTTAAATTAAAAAAAATCCACACTTGTCAACAGTTGATTTTTAGAAATACCGATTACGAAATCGAAAAGGGGAAGATGCTTATCTATACTGCCAAAGTATGACTAAAATTTGTATTTTGGTCATAGGAAAGTTATAAATAAGACCAGTGGGGAAAAGTTCCTCTATAAGGAACTAAACCAACTTTTGGAAACCCCAATTTGTTCAAATGTTTTCTTATACTAGTGTTAAACAAAAGAAACATTCAATTTCTGGCAAACGGTTTCTTTTGTGAGAATTTCTAACAAAGACCGACGGTTCTAAAATGTTTTGTGAAATTGATTGCAGGATACTATGATGCATTCTGCAATCGGTTATTTGGTACTAAAAAAATAGCTGAGTAATAAATTAAATAAAGAAAAAACGTGTAATACTTACAATCGCCCCTACTCTCTTCAATATCCAAAATAATATTTGTTTGTCCCGTTTCAACTTCACACATTTGTGATTTGCCCAAAATACCGGCAACTTTGTGACATTTTAACAGCAAAACAAAAACTAAATATAAAGCTGATAAATATGTAATACGATGGCAGGTAAATGTGTTGGAGCAGGAAGAATAAGACATGATGACTAAAAACTAAAAAGAAAATAAAAATAAAGAAAGAAAAAACAAAATGTTAAAATAAAATAATAAAAAATTAAAAAAATAATTTCTTAAAATTAATTCAAATTTAAAACAAAATAAATATATTTTAAATTACTGCCATTAAAATCAACTCTTATTGTATAAAAACTATAAAATCAATACACAAACACAATAAAAATATAATAAAATAAATTTAAATCTCCACATAAAATTAGTTCAATTTTCAATCCAAAAGAACCCATTTTTTGCCAGCAAACATTAAAAACATATAAAAAATTAATATTCTTTTGTTTAGTATAGAATATAGTATAAAAAAAATCAATAGCAATGAGAACACAAAAAACTAAAATTTAAATAAAATTGCTGCTTGCATGTTGTATAGTAAAATATGCCCATAATATTACCACATTTATGAAAATTGCATATTACCATATATGACAACACTTCAATAAAAAACAGTTACATGCAATAGAAAAAAAGTTAGCTTTTGGTCCCATTGTTTGTAGATTTAAAAGTGGCAACACACAACAGACAGCTAGATAGTAACTGAACAAACAATAACAAAAAAAAGCAATTCTAAACCAATGAAACCGCATGACATTACCATATAAGGTCAAAAGTATAGCAAACAAAATACAATTTGGCAATGAATTGTAAGAGTAAACGTTATTATGCAAAATTTAAATTTTACACACACATTTACAAACACACAACAAAAATAATATTAGAAAGAAAGTTTTAGAAAGAATAGAAATTAGAAATTTTTACTCTTAAAAAAAAATTATTATAAAATAGTTTTTAAATAAAAATTTTTCAAAATTTAATAATCGTCTGGTTTTGACACCAATTTGACGTGAACATATTTTAGCTGCAAATATTTAGTAAATTTTTAGTAAACTATTTAGTAAAATAGTTGTTTTTTATTTGACCTTGCCCAGAGTAACTTAAGTTACTCTGTGCAACAAATTTGGGGTCTTTGAGTGTATTTTGAACGGAAACAAAAAAAAAAACAAGTAGAAAAGTTAAATTCGACTTGGCCGAATCTATGAATACCCTCCACAATGCCCTTTTTAAGTTATACAGTCAAACTCGGTTATAACGAACTCGGCTATAACGAATTCTCTGTTATAACGAACTAATTATAAAGTCCCGACGTTTTAGCATCAATTTTCAACCAAAATACTTCTTTTATAACGAACTCGGTTATAACGAATCCTCGGTTAAAACGAACTGCTTATTATGGCCCCAAGAACACAATTACATGTATATTTACCTTTTTATAACGAACTCCAATAAATATTTTTCAATATGTGGCAATAATGTTTATCAAGCCAACAAAAGGTTGGAATTTGTTGGTTTATATCATAATTTTGATAAAATTTAATTATATTTTTAATGATTTCTTCTCAATAAGTAGTTTATTTAGAAAAAACAAAAATCAAATTAAACAAAATTGGATATATTTTTTTGGAAATAAAGCTAGGTTGATAAAAAATATACCCCGCTTATAGCGAACTTCGCTTATAACGAACTATTTTTACTGGTCCCTCGGAGTTCGTTATAACCGGGTTCGACTGTAGTAAATTTTCTAAGGTGAAAAAATAACATTTTTGATTAGAAATATTTTATTTTGTATAAAAAAACATTTATTTAACTAATTTAAAAAAAAAAAAAAAAAAAATAATAATTTACTAAATTTTTGTTTGAGTGTAAATTTTTTGAGTGTAAAATTTTTTTTGAGTGTAAAATTTTTTTCGAGTGTATTTTTTTTTCTTTTTGAGTAAAAATATTTTTGACTGACAAAAATGCGTTGTAAAATATTTTTGTGACTTACCAATATTTTTAAAACATGTTTAACGGGTTTTCAACACGTGAATTTAAGGTGAGGCGAATCTGAAATTTACGGTTTGGCTAATAACTTTTGAACCACTGGACCGATTTGGCGGAAATTCAATACGAATCAGCCCAGGGAAACGACAAATATATATGCCAAGCTTCAGCATCCTCAGAATAGCCTTTAGAAAGTTATCATGTTTTTTATCTCGTAAATTCGTAAAAAACCCTTGCCTAAATTCACTATTTTGCTCATAACTTTTGAACCACTGGACCGATTTCGCTAAATTGCAATACCAACTTGACCAGGTAAATGCCCAACATATGTGCCAAACTTCAGGAGCTTCTGTAAAGTCTTTCAAAAGTTAGCGTGTTTTCAACAGACATACAGACGGACAGACGGACGGACGGACGGACGGACATCGCTAGATCGTCTTAGAATCGAACGAGGATCAAGAATATAAATACTTTATGGGGTCTTAGACCAATATTTCGAGGTGTTACAAACGGAATGACAAACTTATATATACCCTATATCACTAGAGTGGAGGGTATAAAAATGAAAGTAGACCAATAGAAGACCAAAACCCTTGAAGGGCTTTGAAAACTTAGCTGGAGTCCTTTTTTTATGGCCCACTGAAGTTTTTCAATTTTTATTCAAAGGCGTTTTGAATAAGTATTAAATATAATTCTGAGGTAAACAATGTTTAAACATGTCTTCAGTAGAATTTGATGGCGGTTCTTTTTTTATAATATATTAACCCTCTATCTCCCATTTTTAGGGGTCATTTCGGTCCTTTTTTTAAATATCCTCATAGAACACCAATAAAACGTGCGTTTAAAGGGTTCAAATGTTCTACAAAAATATTTTGCCTCAAATTTCACTATGGGTTGCTAAAGATCAAAAGTTTGTGTGAAAAGTGCAAAATGCTAAAAAAAGGAAAATTGTAAATTATCACATATGTACTTTACTTTTAAATTGTTTTTCATCAGAGTCGTGTGAAATAAGTCGAAAAAATCTTATGAATCTGCTTCTGAGTTAAATTACGACAATAGATGTCTGCAGTGAAATTTGATGGCTGTTATTTTCTTAGAACATTTTAACCCTTTATCTCTCATTTTTAGGGGTCATTTTGGCCCTTTTTTCAAATACCTGAATAGAACACCTCTAAAACGTACCTTTAAGGGGTTCAAATGTTCTCCAACCCTCTGATCTTCCTGAAATTTGGATATGTTATTCAGAACAAAAATTAATTGGCCATGTATTTTTTTTGCGGCCCAACATTTTTTTAGGGGGGGGGTCGATTTGTACGGGGGAAATTGATCTTTTTCAGTTTTTTTTAACAATTTACGCCTATTAAATCACGTTTTGTACTCATTTCTTTGCATAAAATAGAAGATAAACGAAAAAGAACTGAAAAATTACTGTTTCTTCCCCCCGAAATATAAATTTGGGCAGTAAAAAAAATGAATGTCCCTTTTTTTTACCTGCTTCAATTTCATAACACTAGTACTAGGCAGACTTCCCTTGTTAGCCTGTGTTGTCAATTTATTTGTTTAAATTCATTTTTTTTTTGATTTTTGAAAAATCCTCTTTTAAATAAAATTTGCCAAATTTTTTCCTAAAAAAAAATTAAAAAATCAAATAATAACAAGAGGAAAAGTTAAATTCGACTTGCCCGAATCTATGAACACCCTCCACAAAGTCCTTTTTATGTGATAGTAAATTTTCTAACGTGAAAAAAATTAAATTTTTGATTAGAAATATTTTATTTTGTGTAATTTTTGAAAAAAAAAAAATTACTAAATTTTTTCTGAGTGTAAAATCTTTTTCGAGTATATATAAATATTTTTGTGTGACAAAAATATGTTGCAAAATATTTTTGTAACTTACCAGTGTTTTTAAAACAGGTTTAATGGGTTTTCAACACGTGAATTTAAGGTGAAACTAATTTGAAATTCACAGTTTTGCTAATACTTAACTGTTGAACCACTAGACCGATTTAGCTGAAATTCAACACGAACCAAGCCAGAGGCACGGCAAATATACTTGCCAAGCTTCAGAATTGTCTTTCGAAAGTTAGCGTGTTTTATTTATCATAAATTCACGTAAAACCATTGCCGAAATTCAGTCTTTTGCTCATAACATTTGAACCACTGGACCGATGTCATTGGATTGCAATACCAATCTGACCAGGTAAATGTCCAATATATATGCTAAACTTCAAGAGCCTCCGTTAAGTCTTTACAAAGTTAGCGTGTTTTCAACAGACAGACAGACAGGCAGACGGACGGACGAACGGACATCCCTAGAAAGTCTTTGCTAGAACGTCTTAAAATCGATCGAAGATCATGAATATATATACTTTATGGGGTCCTAGACCAATATTTCGAGGTGTTAAAAACGGAATGACAAACACCCTCTATCACTAGAGTGGAAGGTATAAAAACATATTAAACATATTTCTAAATCTCGAAAAACTATTTGAGTGAATTTGAGTAAAAAAATTTGAGAAATAATTTCATTCCATGTTACGTTCCCCTTTCTATACCATTTCGTTCCATTTAAGTTTCATTTCTTTTCGAATTACATACTTTAGGAAAATATAAAGAATTCTAGTCTTTATCTTATTAAATATAAAAATAACCATTTTACCCTACTTTTTACCGTTTCAAAATAAACTTATCACTAACTTGCATTACAAGCAGCATCCTGAGAAAAGGTTTTAAAAACCTTTTAATATAAAAAATTCTAAGCAAATCAAAATTACTAAAAGAATCTGTAATCATGACTCATTTACATGTTTCTGCAGAACATTACAAAACTGACCCATATATATTTTTTTTTAAATAAAACTAAACAATTAACTACTTAATCTTCTCTTAACAACATTGTAACTAAACAATAAATTATGCAAAACTTAAGCATCTTAAAAAATTTTAATGAAAAAAAAATAAAAATGTTTCTCTTCCCTAACAAGTGGGTCAAATTACAATTACAATTATAAACATAAAATACGTGCCAAATTATTAAATCTTCTTCTTTCAATACACCCACTTACACAGTTACTGTTTAAGGAAAAATAATCTTCAAAGCAATGAATAATAAGCAAAAAAAATTAAAAAAAAAAATTAAAATCATAATTTATTATACTAAAAAAATTCCTTAAAAAGCAAGAAAACAAGAAAAAAACATAGTTAAAGTGGCTGTCATTTTTAAAATTCCCTCTAGACTTTAAATTGCTTTTACCTGAAACCGCCATCAAACTACCGCTAAAATGTATTAGACGACGAACAAAATGGAAAAAACAACAACTATGACACGACAAACAGATCAGGTGTACTACTAAAGTTAATGTTTTTAAACAGCAAAAACCAAAACCTGAAAACTGGCTGGAAACTACAAAATACAGTAAACAGCAGGTAACAGGCTTTTTAGTCAAGTTTACTAAAAGTTGTTGTTAGTATTTGAAAAAAAAAAAAACTAAAGCACTTGTTTAAGTTTAAAATTTTTGTATACAGTTAGATTTTTTTTTTTCATTTTAAGCTAAAATAGTGTTTGGCTACTTGCATTTCTTTGCTTTTATTATTAGTTTTTTTCTCTGTTTGGATGGCTGTAATTTTTTTTCTTTTTTTTTTTTGCAGGATGTTTATGTTTAAAGACATGTTAAAGCATGATTGCCCTTCATGCATTTGAACAAAAAAAAAATACACCATTTACAGATGTAATTCATAAATGAGCAATTGTAATTTAAAGATTCCATTTGTTAGAAGATTACATTTGTAATTTGAAGATTCCAATTGTTATTCAAACAAGTAGAAAAGTTAAATTTGAATTGGCCGAATCTATGAATACTCTCCTCAATGCCCTTTTTAAAGGCAAGTACATTTTTCAACGTGAAAAATAACAATTTTGATTAGAAATATTTTATTTTGAGTAAAAAAGGATTTTTCTTGTCATTTTTGTAAAATAAAATAAAAATTACAAATTTTTTTGAGTGTAAAATTTTTTTTCGGGTGTAAATTTTTTTTATTGTAAATATATTTCTGAGTGACAAAAAGTCTTTGGAAAATAATTTTGTGGCTTACCAATGTCTTTAAAGCTTGTTTTTTTAAAGCTCGGTTTTATCAACACTTGAATTTAAGGTGAAACTAATCTGAAATTCAAATTACTTTTGAACCACTACACCGATTTGGCTGAAATTCAATACGAACTAGACCAGGGGAGCGACAAATATATATGCCTAACTTCAGCTCCCTTTAGAGTTGTTTTTACACAACACTGTGGTACAGGGTATAATGAGTTTGTGCTAATGTTTGTAACTACCCGAAATATTGGTCCTAGACCCACTTTTAAGTATACCGATCGACTTAGAATCACTTTTTGAGTCGATTTAGCGATGTCCGTTCGTCCGTACGTTTGTCTGTCTGTCCCTGTAAATGATGTAAGCACGATACAGGTCGCATTTTTTAATAAATTGACTTGAAATTTGAAACTTAAGCCTCACTTGGCCCCGAAGCCAATTGAAATTGGAAAAAATCGGTCCATATTTTGACCTAGCCATCACACAAAGATCGTATTTAATTTTAGCTCAAATGACTCTAATAACTTTATTATAATAGGTATATTTTCAAAATTTGACAGGTAAACGTGTTTTATCGTCACAAATCACCATTCCGAATTTTAAAGGAATCGGACTATACAAACCACCTTCCCGATTTTCACATAAATCTCCCAAATTTCATGAAAATAAAAAATATTTAATTAACATTTTGTTTGTTACGTTAAACGCGTACTTTAATAACCTTATCAAATCTGATTATCATCAGACCATTTTTGGACTTACAAGGAAGGTCTCCCTGGTGTCAACCGCCGATCTTTATGGAATTGGTTTTATTTTGTAGAGCAGAAAAAATAAAAGGACACGTATTTTTTTTAGCGGCCCAAATTCATATTTAGGGGTGAAAATGAGGGGGGAAGAACAGGTAATTTTTCAGTTTTTTGCGTTTATCTCCTATATTATACAAAGAAACCTAGTCATGTTTTGTACCAAATGAAACGTTTTTAAAAAACCTATCTTGGGTGCAAAGAACGCGTCCCAACATGCACAACTTTCATCATATTGAGTAAAATGCCAAAATTTTAGAACATTTTTGCTAATAAGTCGACAAATATTTACTTTTTTGGCACTTTGTTGGCATCACAAAATAGGTTTTAATCTAATGCCAGATATGCCTATACTAATTTTGCGTAAATAGGCACAAATCGTAAAAAACTGAAAAAGGTCAACTTCCCCGCATACAAATCGACCACCCTTAAAATGAGTTTGGGCAGCTAAAAAAATTCTTGTGGAATTAATTTTCGTTTTGAACAACATATCCAAATTTCACGAAGATCGGAAGGTGACACCAGGGAGACTTTCCTTGTTAGCCCCCATATGAAAATTTCGCCCGATATTCTGCTGAAGCTGTATTTTATTAACAAATAGAAGCCTATTTCACTCAAATTTGATTTGTGAGTGTTTTTCACACTTATTAAAGATTTGACAATATAGATTTAATCGGTCCATGTTTGAACTTAAGCCTCATTTTCTGGGAAACTCTGTTGTAGGGTACTATATAGTCGGTCTTGATCGACTATAATTTTCTTACTTGTTTTTATTTAATAAATACGCAAAACCCTTGTCAAAATTGTTTGCTTATAACTTTTAAACCACTTGACCAATTTCGCTGAATTGCAATACCAACTTGACCAGGAAAATGACCAACATAGTATATGCCAAACTTAAGGAGCCTCCGTAAAGTTTTTCAAAAGTTAGCATGTTTTCAACAGACAGACAGACGGACGGAAATCGTTAGATCGTTCTTAAAATCGATCGAGGATCATGACTATAAATACTTTAAGGGGTCTTAGAGCAATATTTCGATGTCGGCTATCGATTAAATTTTTTTTTTGGAAAATTTTCAGAACCCGTTCTGAAATTTTCCATTTTTTAAAAAAGTCAATTTATAAAAAATCCGGCCACTTTTTAAAAAAAAATTAGTAAAAGTTTAAATGTTTGTCTATCCACACAAAAAATTCAGACATTTGTTTTTCGTTTTTTTTTCGAGAAAATGGCATTTAATTTTGAATTTCATAACAATTTAGTAATTTGCTTGTATTTTCTTGTTTCAACATAGCGTATGAGTAACATTTATGCAAATATTTAATACTCATCCGCAATGTTTAAACAAGTATATACAAGCAAATTACAAAATTGTTATGAAATTTAAAATTCAGCAGGATTTTTATTAAAGTGACTTTTTTAGAAAATGGAACATTTCAGAACGGGTTCTAAAAATTTTCCAAAAAAAAAACAAATTTAATCGATAGCTCATAAAAAAACTATACAAGAATGTAAATTTTTGAGATTGTGGTGCATCCCGTGTTATTTTGATAAATATTAAATCAAGGTAACTCGACACAAATTTGACCATTTTTCCAATATTTGACCACGCCTTCTAGGCCCAGTTTTTGAAAAATTAAAAAACCAAAAACGTAATGTTCTTAGTTCCATATAGGGCTATCGATACAACCTATTCAGAAATTCACGGGAAACATGTTTTTCTGTAGCGGCACATTTGGTGTGGAATGCCTCATATACCCTCTATCACTAGGGTGAAGTGTTATTTGAAAAATGTCAATTGTGATTTGAAAAATATCAATTATAATAGAAAAAATATAAATTGTAATTCAAATAAAATCAATTGTAATTCATAGATTCCATTTGTAATTCGAAATAGATCAATTGTATTTCGAAAAAGATCAATTGTAATGCGATGATTCCATTTGTTATTCGAAAAAGATTAATTGTAATTCGAAAAACATCAATTGTAAGTCGAAAAAGATAAATAGTAACTCGAAAAAGTTTAATTGTTATTCGAAAAAGATCAATTGTTATTCGAAAAATATCCAATTGTAGTTCGAAAAAGATTAATTGTACTTCGAAGATTCCAATTGCAATTCGAAAAATATCCACTGAATTTCCATTGGTATTTTTCGAATAACAATTGGAATCTTCGAATTACAATTGAAGGGCTTACTGCAAGAACTTGATAAGCAACATTTAATTTTTTTCGTGTTTTTGCCTTCTGCTGATGTTCTATTGGCAGAATTTTGGCAGAAGTCTTGCTTTAACCCTTCGTGCAAGTATTTTGAGAATAAAAGTTCTGCAAAAGTTCTATTTTCTACAATATTTTAAAAGTTTTAAAACAAAAACCACCATAAAATGAAAGGTTGCTTATCAAGTTTTTACAATAAGCCCTTCAATTGATCTTTTTCGAATAAAAATTGATATTTTTCGAATTACAATTGATCTTTTTCGAATTATAATTGATCTATACCGAATTACAATTGATCTTTTCGAATTACAATTGATCTTTTTCTAATTACTATTGATCTATTTCGAATTAAAACTGATGTTTTTCGAATTACAATTGATCTTTTTCGAATTACAATTGATCTTTTTCAAATAACAATTGATTTTTTTTCGAATAACAATTGATTTTTTTCGAATTACAATTGATCTTTTTCGAATAACAAATGATCTTTTTCGAATTACAATTGATATTTTTCGAATACAATTCATCTTTTTCGAATAACAATTGTAATCTTCGAATTACAATTGATTTTTTTTTAATTAAAATTGATCTTTAACGAAATACATCTGTAAATGGTGCAAAAACAAAAATAAACGGTTGTTTTGTATTTATATATATTTTTGTTGGTGTTATTGTGGTATTAATGTTGTTTCTATTATATTCCATCTTACCACTAACATCCGTTCTTCCACATAAGTCTTTGTTTTTTTTTTCTTCTGCTTCTTTAACCCAATTGTTAACTTAAGTTAAGCAGCAGCAGTAAAATTTTTTTTGTTTAGCTTTTCTTTGGTCGGGTATGAATGTTTAGATAGTTTTGCCTTTAAGGCACATTACTCTATCTTTCTCTATGACCAAACAAAATAATTGCTTTTTATAAGTTAAGAGTTAAACCGCCACCATCATCATCAGTACATACATTTCAGTTCCAAACTGAACATTTACTCCACTAACCAGTAACCACTGCCAGCCACTACCGCCATTATATACATCACATCCATAAACACTATGTTACTTTGTTACTGACATAACTTCTGAAAAAACTAAATTACAAACAAAAATGCTTTCAAATTGTCTTAACGGATTATACATAATATCCATACAAGGGTCAGGTTCATAATAATTGGTTAACATACATAAATATTATGTCAAAGTTAGAAAATATTTTTAGATTCTAAAATATTTTTTTAACTTTTTTTTTAATAAACGAGTTTAAAGACAATTTTTCTATAAAAAGAATTACAGGACATAGACAGATTCTGAGGCAAGAAAAAATTTTGAGACTCCGAGACAAGAAAAATTCTTAGATTCTGAGACATTTTTCGTATAGAAAAATTCTCTGATTCTGAGACCTTTTTCATATAAAACAAGTAGACTCAAAAAAAAATTTATAATTTTTTTTTTTGTAATTCTGTTTTTATATATTGTTGGACTTTATATTTTATAACTGAAGTTTTTATTTATTTCGGTTTGAGTCCATATTAATTATTTCTGAGAAATAATTATTTTTGTTGTACAATGAGAAAATCTGAAAAAATTAATTGACAACACAGGCTAAGTGGAGATGTCGACAGCTTTCGGAAGAAGCCACCCTTCCTTCGTCAGCACTCTTCGATTGTCACTGTAGGTGTGTAAGATTAAGAAAAATCGAAGAGTGCTGACGAAAGAAGGGTGGCTTCTTCCGAAAGCTGTCGACATCTCCCCTTAGCCTGTGTTGTCAATTAATTTTTTCAGATTTTCTCATTGTACAACAAAAATAATTATTTCTCAGAAATAATTAATATGGACTCAAACCGAAATAAATAAAAACTTCAGTTATAAAATATAAAGTCCAACAATATATAAAAACAGTATTACAAAAAAAAAAATTATAAATTTTTTTTTGAGTGTAAAATTTTTGTGAGTGTAAAATTTTTTGTGAGTGTATTTTTTTTTTTTGTGTAAAAATATTTTTGAGGGACAAAAATACGTTGTAATATATTTTTGTGACTTACCAATGTTTTTAAAACAGGTTTAACGGGGTTTCAACACGAGAATTTAAGGTGAAGCTAATCTGAAATTCACGATTTTACTAATAACTTTTGAACCACTGAACCGATTTGGCTAAAATTCAATTCGAACCTGGCCAGAAGAACGACAAATATATATGCCAAGCTTCAGCATCCTCAGAATTGGTTTTCGAAAGTTAGCGAACCAATTCGTAAATTCACGAACAGCCCTTGAAGAAATTCAGTCTTTTGCTCATAACTTTTGAACCACAAGACCGATTTCGCTAAATTGCAATACCAACCTGACCAGGTAAACCCCCAACATACATATGTATATGCCAAACTTCAAGAGCCTCCGTGAAGTCTTTCAAAAGTTAGCGTGTTTTCAACAAACAGACGGACAGACGGACGGACTGACGGAGGGACATCGCTAGATCGTCTTAAAATCGATCGAGGATCATGAATATATATATATATATATACTTTATGGGGTCCTAGGCCAATATTTCAAGGTTACAAACGGAATGACAAACTTATATATACCCTCTATCACTAGAGTGGAGGGTATAAAAATTGTCAGATTCTGACCCCTTTTTCGAATAGAAAAATTCTCAGAATCTGAGTCATTTTTCGTAAAGAAAAATTCTCAGATTCTGAGACCTTTTTCATATAAAAAAATTTTAACATTCTGAGACATTTTTTTTATAGAAAAATTCTCAGATTCTGAAACATTTTTCATATAGAAAAATTCTCAGATTCTGAGATATTTTTTACACAGAAATATTTAAGATTCTGAGATATTTTTCGTATAGAAAAATTCTTAGACATTTTTCGGATAGAAACATTCTCAGATTCTGATACTTTTTTCATATAGAAAAATTATGAGATTCTGGGACGTTTTTCATATAGAAAAATTCTCAGAATCTTAGACATTTTTCGTATAGAAAGATTCTCAGATTTTGAGACATTTTTTGTATTGAAAAATTTTCAGATTCTAATACATTTTTCGTATAGAAAAATTCTCAGATTCAGAAAAATTTTTCGTATAGGAAAACTCTCAGATTCTGAGACACTTTTAGTAAGGACATTTTTTGTATGGAAAAATTTTGAGACATTTTTCGTATAGAAATATTCTCAGAATCTGAGATATTTTCGTATAGAAAATTCTCAAATTCTGAGACACTTTTCGTATGGGCATTTTTTGTAAAGAAAAATTCTTAGAATCTGAGAAAATTTTCTTATAGAAAATTTCTCAGATTCTGAGACATTTTTCGTATAAAAATATTCTCAGATTTTGAGACATGTTTCGTTTAGAAAAATTCTCAGATTCTGTGACATTTTTCGTGTAGAAAATTTTCAGATTCTTAGACATTTTGCGTATAAAAAAATTCTCAGTTTGTAAGAGGTTTTTCGTATAGAAAAATTCTGAGACATTTTTTAACATAGAAAAATTCTCAGAATCTGAGACGTTTTTTGTATAGAAAAATTCGCAGATTCTGAGACATTTTTTGTATAAAAACATTTTCATATTCCGAGAAATTTTAAGTTTTCTCAGATTTTGAGACATTTTTCGTGTGGAAAAATTCTCGGATTCTGAGAAATTTTTCGTATAGAAAATTTCTCCGATTCTGAAAAATTTTTCGTATAGGTAAGTTCTCAGAATCTGAGACGTTTTTTGTATAGAAAAATTCTCACAAGGGAAGTATCTCAACCCTTATGAACCGATTTGCCTGAAACTTAAAATATATATAAAAGAGACGATATCAGTGTTTCAAAATTTTGTTGTCCCCTTATGAAACAGTGTGGACCTCCGGGAAAATTTCTATAACTCCCGAACTAACAGGAATATCCTCTAGAAGAAAAATACGTGTCGACTTAAATTTAATAAAGATTATTTCGTATTCATATGGACATCGTAGGTCTATGTCTTCATATAAATACCCCCTAAAATTTACACATTTTCATGAAAAAAGTATTTAAAGAAGCCAAACTCTTACAAGGTTATGCCACCATTGGATAGGCATTAAAAAAACCTTTCTTCTCATATGTAAACATCATATAGTTTCTTAGAAAGAAATGGCTGAAAAATCCAAAAAACGATTTTTTCGCTATTTTTTGACCTATGTTTTGAACCCCTAAATCCCCGATATGGCCGATAAGCCGAGACACCCCAACCTTAGAATTGTCTCTTTTATATATATTTTACGTTTCATGCAAATCGGTTAATAAGGGTTGAGATACTTCCCTTGTCAGATTCTTAGACATTTTTTGTATAAAAACATTTTCAGATTCTGAGAAATTTTAAGTTTTCTCAGATTCTGATTCATTTTTCGTTTGGAAAAATTCTCAGATTCTGAGACCTTTTTCGAATAGAAAAATTCTCTTATTCTGCGACCTTTCTCATATAAAAAAATTCTCAGATTCTGAGATATTTGGCGTATAGAAAAATTTCAGATTCTGAAACATTTTTCGTACAGAAAAATTTCAGATTCTGAGACATTTTTCGTATAGAAAAATTTTAGATTCTGAGAAATTTTTCGTATAGAAAAATTTCAGATTCTGAGGCATTTTTCGTATAGAAAATTCTCAGATTCGGAGAAATAAAGAAAAATTCTCCGATTTTGAGACATTTTTCGTATAGAAAAACTTTTTTCGTATAGAAAAATTCTCAGATTCTAAAACATTTTTCGTTTAGAAAACTTCTGAGATTCTAAGACATTTTCCTACACTCAAAAAATACGTTAGTAGATTTACTAATTTTTTTTTGCTAATGCTAGTTAGCTAACTTTTAGCAAATTTTTAGTTAAGATTATCATGTTAGCAAAAAATTCTTGTAAACTTCACTTAGCACATTAGCAATTTTAAACAAACTTTGAACTAATTTCTTTTGCTAAATTTTAAATTGAGTTGACAACATTTTTACAAGATTTTTTACTAATATTAGCAAAAATAAATGGTAATTTTGTTTTTATTTTCAGAAAACTTAAAATGGCGCTATCTCGGAAACTAAGCCAGATAGAGCAAAATGGAGGCCATTTTTGGTTCTCGGGCTCTTCATATGTGTGTACCCTAATGGTCCCTAACTTTGGATCCAAAAAAGTTAGCTTTCCCGAAAATTTTAAAATGCTCATATCTCGGTAAATATTGCCGACACAACAAAAAGTCCAAACGCATTTTTGTAGCTCTCAACACGTAGAACAAGACCGCAAAATAGTCAAAAGTTCTCCGAGTAATATTTTTGAAGTTATCGAGTTTTTTAATTCTCAAGACCCCAGTGGTTCCCTATAATCACGTATCTCAAAAACTAAGCAAGGTAGATCGAAACGGACACAAATTTTGGATCTAAAACTATGACGATTTTTAAGGAACCCAACTAGGTCTAGCCCCATCGGGGTCAGGACCTATTGTGGCCAACCCCAATGGGGTCCTCAGATGTTTATGAAATAAGTTAAAAAAAATAAAAATTTAGTTAACTAATTATTGGCAAAACATTTTTGCTAACTTTAGCAAAAAAATTGTGGGTTCAAAATCAGCAAATTTTCTTGTAGGTTTACAAGCTTTTTTTGCTAACATTACAGTTTTTTTTTTGGAGTGTACAAAAAAATTCTTATTTCATATAAAAAATTCTCTGATTCTGAGACATATTTCGTTTAGAAAAATTCTCAGATCCTGAGAAATTTTTCGTATAGAAAGATTATAGAAAAATTCTTTATAAAATGTTCTGCCTTTGTTACGTTTACTAGTTTAAAATTTTACTCAAAGTTTGTGCAACTTGGCTTTTGAATACAGTTTAAGTTCTTTATACATTAAGGATTTATGAAGAATATTTTAAGAATTGTTTAAAAAATTTACTCTGTCTGTATGTGAAATTTTTTAATATTTTCTTTAGTTTCTTTCATTTGTTTGTTGTCTTTATGTTTATGCTTCTGAAAATTGTTTTCTTTATAGTTGTTGCATTTATACAAAAAGGTTAAATGTCTAACATGTTTTTGTGGTAGTAGAACATTTTCTTTTTTTTTTACTTAATAACATAACTATTATATTTTGAATTATTGTGTTTGTAGTGGTGTGATGATTTTTTTTTTTGTTGTTTTTATTAGAAAATCATAAGAAAAATTACATTTTTAGGATGAGAGATGTGCAAAAAGAAAAACGGAAGACTTAAGACTCAAGCACGTTATGAAAATTGTAGAAATTTCTTTTTGAAAACAGTAAACAGTAATAGATCAAGCGTGACAATAATGATTCATTAGAATTTTTTATATGATTTTTTGTGATTTTAAAGAATAATTTTGTAGAATAAAACACGAAACACGAAAGACTTAAGACACAAACACGTTTTTGAGGAAAATTACAGTTTTTTAAAAATTTTTATGGTAATATGAAATATAATTTGTTAACTTTACACATAATTTAAGTAAAATTACAACAATTTTTAAAATCTTCAAAAAAAAGCATAAGTAATTTGCAATTTCTTAATCTGTCATGGGGACTAAAATCTGAAATATGCCAATTTTTACACTTGGTTTTAAAAATCTCTGAAAACAATATGATAAGATATTTTTTTTTTCTATTTAGCACTTGCAGTAAAAACAATCTTAGATTTTAAAGAAGAATGAATAATTTTGTAGAATAAAACTCAGAACACGAAAGACTTAAGACACAAACACGATATTGAGCACAATTAAATTTTTTTTAAAATGTTAAATGAAATACATATAAAATAAATAAAATTAGTTAATTTTACACATAATTTAAGTAAATTTACAAAAAAATTTAAATCTTCAAAAAAGCATGAGTAATTTGCAATTTCAAAACCTTTCGTGGAGGCTAAAATCTGAAATAATGTGAATTTTAACACTGGGTTCTTGAAATCGCTGAAAACAATAATTTTTTTTTTTTCATATTTTATTTATTGAATCTTCACTTTAAGTCCGTGAACTAACAATAACTGTTCATATCTTATATCTAAATATTCTTAATATTAAGGCCAGCCAATGCCAGACAAAATTTCATTTTCTCATATATTTCTTAAATTTATTTGTTTATAAATGTTCTCAAATACATCTCTCCTTCCAGTTAGTTAGCTAAATCAGCAGTCACCCTCCTTATAAGGCGTTGGTGGCCACGATTATTAAGTAGATTTCTTGCTAGATAGTTTGGATGCGTTTCCAGTTTTCTCATGTAATTTTGGGTATGTTTTACGATTTCATCTTTAACATAAGCAACATTTAAATCCTTGTGTATGTTGGAATTTCTAACATACCAAGGGGCGCATGTTATTATTCGTAAAATGTTGTTCTGTTTCCTTTGAATTCTCTGCACATTAGATGATGACGCAGTGCCCCATAGCTGAAAGCCGTAGCACCATATAGGTTTTAAAATTGAATTGTACAACAAAAGCTTACAATCTAAACTAAGTTTAGAGTTCCTTCCAATCAACCAATTAACTTCAATAGTCTTTAACTTCATCTGAGATAATTTTGCATCTAAATGTGTTTTCCACGTGAGACGACGATCAAGATGAATACCGAGGTATTTAACATTCGTATGTTGGGGTACATTGTGGTTATTAATTTGAATTTGGGGACAAGTTTCCCTTCTCAACGTGAAAGTTACGTGAACACATTTTTGCTCATTTACCTTTATCTTCCACTTTTGTAACCATTCTTCTAATTGAAGAATGTGACTCTGCAGTATTCGTGTAGCTTCAAGCGGGTTGTCATGGGTGCTTAAAATAGCAGTATCGTCAGCAAATGTTGAAGTGTGGGTATTGGAATTTGTTGGCATGTCAGAAGTGTACAGAATATACAAAAGCGGTCCCAAGATACTACCTTGTGGAACTCCAGCTTGTATAAAATGAGAGGTGCTAACAAAATCGTTCTCCTTGATCGAAAATTTTCGATTTTTTATATAGCTTTCGAGTAATTTATGCGTATTTGGTGGTAACACATTTTTAATTTTATACAGAAAACAATATGATAACATATTTTTTTTTTCTATTTAGCACTTGCAGTAAAAAAAAAATCTGAAATTTTAAAGAAAAAATAATAATTTTGTAGAATAAAACTCGGAACACGAAAGAATAGCTAGAATTTTTAAAAATGTTATTTCCATTAACATTTTTAAAAATTGATTGAAATGACGAAGTAAGCGTGGCTTCTTCCGAAAGCTGTCGACATCTCCACTTAGACTGTGTTGTCAATTAATTTTTTCAGATTTTTTCATTGTACAACAAAAATAATTATTTCTCAGAAATAAATAATATGGACTCAAACCGAAATAAATAAAAAATTCAGTTATAGAATATAAAGTCCAACAATATATAAAATGGAATTTTTAAAAATTCTTAGATTTTATAGAAGAATGAATAATTTTGTATAATATATCTCGAAACACAAAAGACTTAAGACACAAACACGATATTGAGCAAAACTAGAATTTTTTAAAAAATGTTAATGGAAATAAAATATAAATGAAATTTGTTAATTTTACACATAATTTAAGTAAATTTACAAGCATTTTTTTAAGTATTCAAAAAAGCATAAGTAATTTGCAATTTCAAAACCTTTCGTGGAGGCCAAAGTCTGAAATGATGTGAATTTTTACACTGGGTTCTTAAAATCTTTGAAAACAATTTGATAAGATTTTTTTTTTCTATTTAACACTTGCAGCAAAAAAATCTTTAATTTTATAGATAAAAAAATTATTTTGTAGAATAAAACTGGAAACACGAAAGACTTAAGACACAAACACGAAATTGAGCAAAGCTAGAATTTTTAAAAATGTTATTTCCATTAACATTTTTAAAAATTCTTAGATTTTATAGAAGAATGAATAATTTTGTAGAATAAAACTCGAAATACGAAAGACTTAAGACACAAACACGATATTGAGCAACACTAATTTTTTTTTTTTAAATGTTGATGGAAATAAAAAATAAATAAAATTTGTTAATTTTACACATAATTTAAGTAAATTTACAACAAATTTTAAAATCTTCAAAAAAGCATAAGTAATTTGCACTTTCAAAACCTGTCGTGGTGGCCAAAATCTGTAATGATGTAAATTTTTACACTGTGTTCTTAAAATCTCTGAAAACAATTTGATAAGATTTTTTTTTCTATTTAACACTTGCTTCAAAAAAAAAAATCCTAAACCCCCATATTAAACATTCTTAAAATGAAAAAAAAATTTCATTTCCTGACATACCACAAAGTGCAAATTTTCTTGTAATAAATTTTGATTGATACTTGAACAATATTACGAGTATTTTCTACAATTTTCTAAGTTCTAAAAATATTAATAAAAATCATAAAAATCGCTAATATTCTTAGAAATCACATCAAATTACAAGCTTTTGTGATTTTTTTTTTTACATTTTCTTCATAAGTGTATTCTCAAGTAGTTGCATGTTTGCAATGCCATATAAAGGTGTCAAAAGATAATATTATTTAATTACAGGTAATATACTCACATATTACATCCATATGTATTACAACAGAAATATATATATAAAAAAAAATACATCTGATAGATAGATTTACACACATATATATTATAGTCAATTTACTTGACTATTGTGTTAGAATATGTGGTATCACAAAACTAATATCTAACACTTTATAACAGTAATCAAACAAACACTACACATTCATGTATATATGAAAACCACAACAGAAAAAAATTTACTATAATAACAATAATAATAATATTTTACTATAAAAAAAAATACAGAAAAAAATACTTTAAAATCAGGTTAATAATTCATAATAAACGCAATCATTTAACAAAAGATGAGAAAAAAAATGTGCCTTTGGTAAGAAAAAATGTGAAATGTTGCTGCTAATGCGCTTGCTGCAAGTACAAAAAATGCATCTAGATATTATATAATAGAATACTGCATACCATTAAATTATAAAATGTGAGTTTACACCATTTTCATGTGAAATATTTTTAAATAGTTTTTTTTATAGGGGAATGTTCAAAAATCTGCCAATTTTTATTTACAAAAAATTTCTCAGAATCTGATAATTTTTTCAATACGAAAACCTCTGAATCTAAGTACTTTTCAAGACAAATAATTTCTCAGAATTTAAAAAAAAAACAAAAAATCTAAACAAAAATTGAGTCAGAGTCTGGAGATATTTAATCAGAATCTGTAATTTATAATTTGTTTTTCACATTTTTCATAAAGTCTCAGACTCTGAGACATTTTTCGCATAGAAAAAGTCTCAGAATTTGAAACATTTTTCGAATAGAGACCGTCTCAGATACTGAGACATTTTTCGTGTAGAAAAATTATCAGATTCTAAGACAATTTTCTTATAGAAAAAGTCATAGATTCTGAGACATTTTTCGTGTAGAAAATATCTCAGATTATGAGACATTTTTCGTATTGAAAAAATCTGAGATTTTGAGATATTTTTTTCATAAAAACATCCCTATTCTGAGACATTTTTTGATTAGAAAAAGTCTAAGATTCTATGACATTTCTCGTATAGAAATTATCAAAGACCCTAAGACATTTCCGTAATAAAAAAACCTGAGATTTTGAGGATTTTTTTTATAGAAACAATATCGATTCTGAGACATTTTTTTGAATAGAAAAAGTCTCATATTCAGTTATATTTTTCGTATAGAATTTTTCGTATAGAAAAAATCTCAGATTCTGGGACGTTTTTGGTAATGGAAAAATTTCAGATTCGGAGACATTTTTCGAATCGAAAAACTCTAAGATTCTGAGACATTTTTCGGATAGAAAACGTCTCATATTTTGAGACATTTTTCGTGTTGAAAAATTTCAAATTCTAGATAAAGTCTCAGATTCTGAAACAGTTTTCGTATAGAAAAAATCTAATAATTTTTTAGCATAGAAAAAATCTGAGATTTCAAGAAATTTGTCCTACAGGAAAAGTCTCAGATTCTGAGAAATTTTTCGTTCAGAAAAAGATTTTTCATATAGATAAAGTATAATTTTTTCTACACTCAAAATAATACATAAGTAGATTTACTAATTTTTTTTGCTAATGCTGGTTAGCTAACTTTAAGCAAATTTTTAGTTGAGATTAGCATGTAAGCAAAAATATCTTGTAAACTTCATTTAGCGCATTAGCAATTTTAAACAAAATTTTCACAAATTTTTTTTTTGCTAAATTTAAAATTGAGTTGACCAAATTTTTACAAGCTTTTTTTGCTAATATTAGCAATGGTAATTTTTTTTTATTTTCAGAATACTTAAAATGGCGCTGTCTCGGAAACTAAGCCAGATATAGCAAAATGGAGGCCATTTTTGGTTCTCGGGCTCCGGCATAGTATCGCCGGTCCTTTTCACATGTGTGGACCCTAATAGGTCATAACTTTGGATCCAAAAAAGTTAGCATTCCCGAAAATTTTAAAATGCTCATATCTCGGTAAGTATTGCCGACACAACAAAAAGTCCAAAAGCATTTTTGAGCTCTCAACACGTAGAACAAGACTACAAAATAATCAAAAGCTCTCCGAGTAATATTTTTGAAGTTATCGAGTTTTGTAATTCTCAAAACCCCAGTGGTCCCCTAAAATCACGTATCTCAAAAACTAAGCAAGGTAGAGCGAAACGGACACAAATTTTGGATAAAAAACTTTTTTAAGGAGCCCAACTAGGTCTAGGCCCATCGGTGTCTGGACCTATCGGGTTCGAACCCAATGGGGTCCTCAAATGCGTATGAACTTAGTTGAAATAAAAAAAAATTTCAGTTAACTAATTTTTGGCAAAACATTTTTTCTAACTTTACCAAAAAAATTGTGGGTTCAAAATTCTCAAGTTTTCTTGTAGGTTTACAAGCTTTTTTTTGCTAACATTACAGTTTTTTTTTTTTTTTGAGTGTAGGACAATTTTTGTATAGAACAAATATCAGATTCTGAGAAATTTTTTGTATAGAAAAAATCTCAGATTCTATGATACTCTGACAAATATCAGATTCTGAGACATTTTTTGTGTAGAAAAAAATCTCAGATTCTATGAAACTTTTTGTATAGAAAAATCTCAAATTCTGAGATACTTATTTGTCGAATAGAAGAATTCTCAGATTTTGATACATTTTCCGTTTAGAGATAGCCTCAGATTCTGAGAAATTGTTCGAATAGAATAAATCTCAAATACTGAGACATTTTTCGTATTAAAAAATTCTTAGTTTCTGATTGTAAGAAAATATCTGAGAAATTTTTATCATACACACAAAAAAAAATAAAAAACTGTAATGTTAGCAAAAAAAGCTTGTAAACCTACAAGAAAATTTGCTGATTTTGAACCCACAATTTTTTTGCTAAAGTTAGCAAAAATGTTTTGCCAATAATTAGTTAACAAAAAAAATTTTTTTTTGACACATTTGAGGACCCCATTGGGTCCAGACCCCGATGGGCCTAGACCTAGTTGGGTTCCTTAAAAATCGTCATAGTTTTTGATCCAAAATTTGTGTCCGTTTCGCTCTACCTTGCTTAGTTTTTAAGATACGTGATTATAGGGGACCACTGGGGTCTTGAGAATTAAAAAACTCGATAACTTCAAAAATATTACTCGGAGAGCTTTTGACTTGTTCTACGTATTGAGGGCTACAAAAATGCTTTTGGACTTTTTGTTGTGTCGGCAATATTTACCGAGATATGGGCATTTTAAAATTTTCGGGAATGCTAACTTTTTTGGATCCAAAGTTAGGGCCCATTAGGGTCCACACATGTGAAGGGGACCCGCGAAAGTATGGAGATTCTAAGAACCAAAAATGCCCTCCATTTTGCTCTATCTGGCTTAGTTTCCGAGATAGAGCCATTTTAAGTTTACTGAAAATAAAAAAAAATTTACCATTTATTTTTGCTAATGTTAGCAAAAAATCTTGTAAAAATGTTGTCAACTCAATTTCAAATCTTAGCAAAAGAAATTAGTTCAACGTTTGTTTAAAATTGCTAATGTGCTAAATGAAGTTTACAAGAATTTTTTGCTAACATGCTAATCTCAACCAAAAATTTGCTAAAAGTTAGCTAACTAGCATTAGCAAAAAAAATTAGTAAATCTACTAACGTATTTTTTTGAGTGTAGATAAAAATATCAGATTCTGAGACATTTTTCGTATGGAAATAGTCTCACATTCTAAGAAATGGTTCGTTTAGAAAAACTCTCGAATATTGAGACAATTTTCGTATTAAAAAATTCTTACATTCTAATTGTAAGACATTTTTCATATTGAAAAATTTTCAAGTTTTGAGACATTTTTCGTAAAAAAATCTCAGTTTCTGAGACATCTTGTAGTATAGATAAAATCTCAGATTCTGTGATATTTTTTGAAAAGAAAAACTCTCAGATTCTGAGAAATTTTTTGGATAGAAAAAGTGTTAGATCCTGATCCATTTTTTGTTTAGAAAAACTCTTATATTCTAAGAAATTTCAGATTATGGGACAGTTTTCATTTAGAAAATGTTTCAGATTCTGAGACAATTTTAGTATAGAAAAATCTCAGATTTTGAGACATTTTTGGTATAGAAAAAGTCTCTCGTCTGACCTTAAGACAGTCCTGGCAAAAAAAATTAAAATTAAGTTTATTCAAATTTTTATTGGTCATAAAAATTTTTGAGTAAAAAGTTTTTGAATGAAAAAAATTTGAGTAAAAAATTCGGAAATTTGGTACACTTTATTGAACAAATATTTTAAAAATTATAAAACCGCGATTTTGGTCTTCAGATGCCGATTTTTAAACATAAATATGATTTTCAATAAGTAAACTGATAATCAAGCTCGAGGCCTTAGTTTTCAATAAATTTTTTTTATATATGTTTTTATAGTTGACCTTTTTGATGGATAATTCTTAGTTGTTATTGTTTGGCTGTAGGTCTTAGTTATTAAATAAAATAAAAAACTCGCGATTTTATTTTAAATATTTTTATTTATCCCAATATTTCGGTTAGCATCGCTAACCATCTTCAAGGGTCTGGATATATACAAAAAAACATAAAACAATTTTTATTAATATTACACAAAAAACAAAAACATAAACAAAAAGATAATTACGTGTAAAAAATATAATAAAATAATCAACACAAAACTTCACAAAATCACTTGTGTCTCTTCTTATTGGATTTCTTCTACTAAAAATTAATTTGTCGATCGTCTGTTTTTATTTATTATTTGTCTATATATGTGTGCACAATTTTCTGTGTCTTGTCGGTAATTAAGACGAAGTTCTGGTTTTACATCAATAATATGTAGCATCTCTAGTGTGTATCTCCATGAGTAATTTCTCTCTTCTTGTAGTATTTGTACTCCTTCAAAGTGTGGTTTATGATTTGTTAGCGTACAATGGGCTGCTAGTGCAGTTTTTTGTTCAATAGGTTTGTCAATAGCTTTTTGGTCAGATTTATGAGAAGATATTCTAGTCTTAAGTTTTGTTTTTGTCGTCCCAACGTATACTTTGTTGCAACCAAAAAGATACAAAAGCATATCGTATATTCCTGGACTTTCTGAAAGATGGAAAAACTCAGATATTTATGACGAAGAAAAATTTGAACTAGCATTTAGAACGGACAACACTGTGAATCAGTTGTTTAGTAAAACAAAATCAAAAATTAAAAAGGATGATAAGTCAAATGTGGTGTATAAAATTCCGTGCGGTGGTGACGGGCCCAATGTATGCAACAAAGTATACGTTGGGACGACAAAAACAAAACTTAAGACTAGAATATCTTCTCATAAATCTGACCAAAAAGCTATTGACAAACCTATTGAACAAAAAACTGCACTAGCAGCCCATTGTACGCTAACAAATCATAAACCACACTTTGAAGGAGTACAAATACTACAAGAAGAGAGAAATTACTCAAGGAGATACACACTAGAGATGCTACATATTATTGATGTAAAACCAGAACTTCGTCTTAATTACCGACAAGACACAGAGAATTGTGCACACATATATAGACAAATAATAAATAAAAACAGACGATCGACAAATTAATTTTTAGTAGAAGAAATCCAATAAGAAGAGACACAAGTGATTTTGTGAAGTTTTGTGTTGATTATTTTATTATATTTTTTACACGTAATTATCTTTTTGTTTATGTTTTTGTTTTTTGTGTAATATTAATAAAAATTGTTTTATGTTTTTTTGTATATATCCAGACCCTTGAAGATGGTTAGCGATGCTAACCGAAATATTGGGATAAATAAAAATATTTAAAATAAAATCGCGAGTTTTTTATTTTATTTAATAACTAAGACCTACAGCCAAACAATAACAACTAAGAAAAATTTTTTTTATTCAATTATTTATTTTACTATTCGATATTTCGTCATCCGACGGATGACATCTTCAGGATAAAAATATAAATTTTTTATTAAAAAGAGTAACAATAGACGCACAATTAAACGACTTCCCGCTAATCTGATCTTTATTGCAATAAAGATCAGATTAGCGGATGACGAAATATCGAATAGTAAAATAAATAATTGAATAAATAAAATTTATTGAAAACTAAGGCCTCGAGCTTGATTATCAGTTTACTTATTGAAGTTAAAACAAAAAGGTCGAAAAAACATAACAAATAATCATAAATATTACTACTATTTTTTTTTTATTCAAATTGGTCTCAAAAGTTTGAAAATTTTAAGTGTGTTATCTTAAAACTATTTAAAAAAATTAGAAACACGATTTTGGTCCGAAAATGCTGATCAGCATTTGTAGAAAAAAATCGCAGATAAGCATTATTGGGCCAAAAACGCGTTTTTCCATTTTTTTAATATTTTTTTAGATAACACACTTAACATTCTCCAACTTTTGCGACCAATTTGGACAAAAAAAAATATTTTTATGTTTAAAAATCAGGATCTGTTGGACTAAAATAACGGTTTTGGATTTTTTTTAAATATTTTTCGAATAAAGAACGCAAAATTTTCGAATTTTTGAGCCGGATTTGGTCCAACAACTCGGACATGAATTTTGGTCGCTAAATTTCATAAAATTGAGAAACGGTGTAAGCTTCAAAGTCTCATCTAAATCATGATGATCTACAAATGAATGGGTTTTTTATGTATAAATCTTGAACTCAATCAAGCGCTACTTAAATGCATAACTTCTAAGATATATTTCGTTTTTTCTTCTATTCTAATAAAGTTAAAGAGTCTAGTTAGTTAGATGAAGGAAAAACATCAACTTAAATACAACACATATACACACACAACAATCAGCATACTACAAAATATGCATCGCACAAATAATAAAATGTAACAAGATTATAGAACACTGGTAACAACAGCTTAAATAACAGCCACAGCCTTGGTAAGAGATATAAATTTAGCAGAGATTTGAAAGTGTTAATTGTTTAAATTTAAGTGACAGTTTTTAGAAGACACATAATAACACAGTGCAATAACCAAAATCAGAATATGATGAATACAAAAGCAAATAAAAGTTGACATAAAAGACCCCTCAAGGCTTTTTTTTATTTTAGTGCTAGATTTCTTTACACGAATTTGAAGTTTGTAAACTATAACTATAATTACTTGAAAACTGTATCGTAGGCGTATAATTAATTTTGTAACTGCTTTTAAATAACAATCATATGCAACCTTCAATAACATCGGAGAGCTCAAAGTTACAGCCGCACATCGACAAAGATGGAGACAACTTATAGACAGCCTATGCCCAGTATAGAGGCAGCTCGTAATCAGAAGACGACAAGCAAGGCATTATATATATGCAACGGTGCACAGTTGTTTATTTTTAATCATTCGGCCATTCAGTAAGCGCTGGACTGATGGCAGCGAAATTCATACCAGTTATAGCTAGTGGAATTTCGAGCTTTTGTTTGGACGATAGGCAAAAATAACTGCTTTAAAATCACCAACTTTAAATGCGTGTTAAAAAAATCTAGCACTAAACTAAAAAAACCTTGACCTTGAGAGATGGAAAATGTCAACTTGCATTTGTTTTTCATTCATTCATTCATTCATTCATTCATTCATTCATTCATTCATTCATTCATTCATTCATTCATTCATTCATTCATTCATTCATTCATTCATTCATTCATTCATTCATTCATTCATTCATTCATTCATTCATTCATTCATTCATTCATTCATTCATTCATTCATTCATTCATTCATTCATTCATTCATTCATTCATTCATTCATTCATTCATTCATTCATTCATTCATTCATTCATTCATTCATTCATTCATTCATTCATTCATTCATTCATTCATTCATTCATTCATTCATTCATTCATTCATTCATTCATTCATTCATTCATTCATTCATTCATTCATTCATTCATTCATTCATTCATTCATTCATTCATTCATTCATTCATTCATTCATTCATTCATTCATTCATTCATTCATTCATTCATTCATTCATTCATTCATTCATTCATTCATTCATTCATTCATTCATTCATTCATTCATTCATTCATTCATTCATTCATTCATTCATTCATTCATTCATTCATTCATTCATTCATTCATTCATTCATTCATTCATTCATTCATTCATTCATTCATTCATTCATTCATTCATTCATTCATTCATTCATTCATTCATTCATTCATTCATTCATTCATTCATTCATTCATTCATTCATTCATTCATTCATTCATTCATTCATTCATTCATTCATTCATTCATTCATTCATTCATTCATTCATTCATTCATTCATTCATTCATTCATTCATTCATTCATTCATTCATTCATTCATTCATTCATTCATTCATTCATTCATTCATTCATTCATTCATTCATTCATTCATTCATTCATTCATTCATTCATTCATTCATTCATTCATTCATTCATTCATTCATTCATTCATTCATTCATTCATTCATTCATTCATTCATTCATTCATTCATTCATTCATTCATTCATTCATTCATTCATTCATTCATTCATTCATTCATTCATTCATTCATTCATTCATTCATTCATTCATTCATTCATTCATTCATTCATTCATTCATTCATTCATTCATTCATTCATTCATTCATTCATTCATTCATTCATTCATTCATTCATTCATTCATTCATTCATTCATTCATTCATTCATTCATTCATTCATTCATTCATTCATTCATTCATTCATTCATTCATTCATTCATTCATTCATTCATTCATTCATTCATTCATTCATTCATTCATTCATTCATTCATTCATTCATTCATTCATTCATTCATTCATTCATTCATTCATTCATTCATTCATTCATTCATTCATTCATTCATTCATTCATTCATTCATTCATTCATTCATTCATTCATTCATTCATTCATTCATTCATTCATTCATTCATTCATTCATTCATTCATTCATTCATTCATTCATTCATTCATTCATTCATTCATTCATTCATTCATTCATTCATTCATTCATTCATTCATTCATTCATTCATTCATTCATTCATTCATTCATTCATTCATTCATTCATTCATTCCATTTTCATTTTTATTTCATCCTGATTCTGAAAGTTCGATTTTGTATCAGTCTGTAATCCGTAAAATTTTATTTTGAAATATTTTATTTATTCTTCATGTAAAGCTAAACTTTTCTTATAGATTTAATAAACGAATTCACTCCTTTAAATTTAAAATCCTAACCATAGACTTACCACCACCACCATTATTAATATCAACATCTAGGTGAATGTATTTGAAAGAATATACAACAAAGAATGCCATAATAAACATAACGGATCATAAATCTATAGTAGTGCAAAAATATATAGGAGTTTAAGTTATAAGACGAACAACGACTACCAGTTTAAAGAAAAAAAAAGAGTGTGCAACAGCAGCAACAACTAACCCAACCCATTCATTGCAAGGTTTCTTCTATAATATTTCTAATGCTTTGTAAAGGTGAACGAAAATATGCATTTTTTTTTATACATTGCTCTGGTTGCAGTTTTTGCTTAAAAAGTTTGAAGTTAACCAATTGATGTTAAAGCTCTTTAAGAATATAACGGCAATAGCACCTGGTTTATTGACGTAATATGTAGCAGATTCAAAGGCAGCAGCTACAAACAACAGTAGTAGAACAAAATTTGCAACATTTAGAACACAAAGAAACAAGTAATAAAACCTTGTTATTGGCGCAAAAAGTTTTTGTATATTTTTTAAATTTTAAAAAATATTTTTTAAACGCATGCCATAGAGATGTAAACAATAAACAAATTTTTTGTTTCAAATTTTTTTAGGATGTCCCGAGTAAAAAAAAGATGTCTCAAAAAAACTTCATAAGATTTGATCAAATTTTATCTAAAATGATCAGTTTATATGACATTTTTCATATAGAAAAAGTCTCTGAGACATTTTTCCTAAAGAAAAAAGATTAAAATTCTAAAACATTTTTCTTATAGAAAAAGTCTAAAATTCTGAGACATTTTTCTATAGAAAATGTTTCAGATTTTGAAACGTTTTTCCTATAGAAAATGCTTCAAATTCTGAGACATTTTTCTCATAAAAAATGTTTCAGATTCTGAGACATTTTTCTTATAGAAAGTTTAAGAGTCTGAGACATTTTACCTATAAAAAAGTCTCAGATTCTAAGACATTTTTTCGATTGAAAAAGTCTTAGATTTGAGACATTTTTCCAATAGAAAAAGTCCCAGATTCTGAGACATTTTTCCTATAGAAAAAGTTTCAGATTCTGAAACATTTTTCCTATAGAAAATATCACGGATTCTGAGGCATTTTTCCTATAAAAAAGTTTCAGATCCTGAGATATTCATCCTATAGAAAAAGTTTCAGATTCTGAGACATTTTTCCCATAGAAAAAGTCTCAGATTCTGAAATATTTTTCCTATAGAAAAAATCACAGATTCTGAGACATTTTTCCTACAGAAAAAGTCTCAGATTATGAGACATTTTTCCTAAAGAAAAACTCTCAGATTCTGAAACAATGTCACAGATTCTGAGGCATTTTTCCTCTAGAAATAGTTTCAGATTCTGAGATATTCATCCTATAGAAAAAGTGTCAGATTCTGAGACATTTTTTCGATAGAAAAAGTCTCAAAATCAGACACATTTTTCCTATAAAAAAAGTCCCAGATTCTGAAAAAATTTCCCATAGAAAAGTCTAAATTCTGAGACATTTTTCTTGTAGAAAAAGTCTCAGATTCTCAGACATTTTTACTATAGAAAAAGTCTCAGACTCTGAGACATTTTTTCTATAGAAAATGTCTCAGATTCTGAGACATTTTTCCAATAGAAAAAGTCTTAGATTCTGAGACATTTTTCCTAGACATTTTTCCTATAGAAAAAGTCTCAGATTCTGAGACATTCTTCATATAGAAAAAGTCTCAGCTCCTGATACATTTTTTTTTTTCTATAGAAAAAGTCTCAGAATCTGAGACATTTTTTCTATAGAAAGAGTCTTAGATTCTGAGACATTTTTTCTATAGATAGAAAAAGTCTCAGATTCTGAGACATTTCTTCTATAGAAAAAGTCTCAGATTCTGAGACATTTTTTCTATAGAAAAAGTCTCAGATTCTGAGACATTTTTCCTATAGAAAAAGTTTTAGATTCTGAAACATTTTTCCTATAGAAAATGTCACAGATTCTGAGGCATTTTTCCTATAGAAATAGTTTCAGATTCTGAGATATTCATCCTATAGAAAAAGTCTCAGATTCGGAGACATTTTTTCGATAGAAAAAAGTCTCAAAAAATAAAAAATTTTTCCCATAGAAAAGTCTCAATTCTGAGACATTTTTCTTGTAGAAAAAGCCACAGATTCTCAGACATTTTTACTATAGAAAAAGTCTCAGACTCTGAGACATTTTTCCAATAGAAAAAGTCTCAGATTCTGAGACATTTTACTATAGAAAGAGTCTCAGATTCTGAGACATTTTTTCTATAGAAAAAGTCATAGATTCTGACACATTTTTTCTATAGAAAAAGTCTCAGATTCTGAGACATTTTTCTATAGAAAAAGTCTCAGATTCTGAGACATTTTTCCTATAGAAAAAGTCTTAGATTCTGAGACATTTTTCCTAGACATTTTTCCTATAGAAAAAGTCTCAAATTCTGAGACATTTTTCATATAGAAAAAGTCAAAGATCCTGATACATTTTTCCAATAGATATTTTTAGAAAGAGTCTCAGATTCTGAGACATTTTTTCTATAGAAAAAGTCATAGATTCTGACACATTGTTTCTATAGAAAAAGTCTCAGATTCTGAGACATTTTTTCTATAGAAAAAGTCTCAGATTCTGAGACATTTTTCCTATAGAAAAAGTCTTAGATTCTGAGACATTTTTCCTAGACATTTTTCCTATAGAAAAAGTCTCAGATTCTGAGACATTTTTCCTATAGAAAGAGTCTCAGATTCTGAGACATTTTTTCTATAGAAAAAGTCATAGATTCTGACACATTATGTCTATAGAAAAAGTCTCAGACTCTGAGACATTTTTTCTATAGAAAAAGTCTCAGATTCTGAGATATTTTTCCTATAGAAAAAGTCTTAGATTCTGAGACATTTTTCCTAGACATTTTTCCTATAGAAAAAGTCTCAGAATCTGATACATTTTTCCTATAGAAAAAGTCTCAGATTCTGAGACGTTTTTTCTATTGAAAAAGTATCAGATTCTGAGACATTTTTTCTATAGAAAAAGTCTCAGATTCTGAGACATTTTTCCAATAGAAAAAGTCTCAGATTCTGAGACATTTTTCCTATAGAGACATTTTTCTGTAAAAAAATCACAGACTCTGTGACAATTTTTCTATAGAAAAAGTTTCAGATTCTGAGACATTTTTCCTATGGAAAAAATCTAAAATTCTGAGAGAGTTTTTCCTATAGAAAATGTTTCAGATTCTGAGGCATTTTTCTTATAGAAAAAGTCCCAGATTCTGAGACATTTTTCCTATAAAAATAGTCCCAGATTCTAAAACATTTTTCCTATAGAAAAGCCTCAATTCTGAGACAATTTTCTTGTAAAAAAAGCCTCAGATTCTGAGACATTTTTCCTATAGAAAAAGTCTCAGATTCTGAGACATTTTTCCTTTTGAAAAATTTGCAGATTCTGAAACATTTTTCCTATAAAAAAGTCCCAATTCTCAAACATTTTTCTTGTAGAAAAAGTCTCAGATTCTGAGACTTTTTATCTATAGAAAATGTCTCAGATTCTTAGAAATTTTTCCTATTGAAAAAGTTTGAGATTCTGAGACATTTTATTCGATTAAAAAAGTCTCAGATTCTTAGACATTTTTCCTATAGAAAAGTCTCAGATTCTGAGACGTTTTCCTGTAGAATAAGGTCCAGATTCAGTGACATTTTTCCTGTAGATAAATTATCAGATTCTGAGACATTTTTTCTAATGAACAAGTCTGTCTGTCGAAAACAAAATTTACCGCGGCACGTTGGTATTGCAATCCAGCGAAATCGGTCTAGTGGTTAAAAATTTATAAACAAAAGAGTGAAATTCGGCAAGGATTTTTCACGAGTTTACTAGTTTAAAAACACGCTTACTTTCGAAAGCCAACCCTTAGCTTGAAATATGTACTTGGCGTTCCCCTGGTCTGGTTGGAATATAATTTCAGCCAAATCGGTCCAGTGGTTCAAAAGTTATTAAGAAAACCGTGAATTTCAGATTGGTTTCACCTTAAATTCACTTGTTTAAAGCCCTTAGACAAGCTCTAAAAACATTGGTAAGTCAGAAAAATATTTTACAAAGTATTTTTGTTACTCAAAAATATTTTTACACTAACAAAAAAAAATTTCACTCGAAAAAAATTTTACATAGAAAAAAAAAATTACTCTTAAAAAAAATTAAGTAAATGTTTTTTCTCAAAAATTACTAAAAAAATTTATTATTCGAAATAAAATATTTCTAATCAAAATTGTCAATTTTTTTCATTTTAGAAAATTTATTACCACTTTAAAAGGGCATTGTGGAGGGTATTCATTGTTTTATACTAAAATTATCACGTTCAAAACTATTATTCCCAAATTCACTTCATAATAAGAATTTCCAAATGGACATATAATTTTTTACAATTTTTTTTTTAGATTTAGGCACATTTTTCCTTTAAAAATGTTCAAGTTTTCCCTAAAACATTTTTATGATTTTGCCTTTAAAAATGTTTAGACTTTTTTCAATGAAAAATTTTTGGATTTCAAGATTTTTTTCCTTTGGTCAATTTTTTAAAAAAACTTCCTTCTTTCTTCTTTCATTTTTTTCTTTTTTTTTTTTTAAATAAAAATTTTTTTTTCGACCTTTAAAATATGATATTTTGAGTAGGGTTATTCTAGCTCGAGGTCATTTTTCTTTACTAATTAAAACCATCGTGTTCTTATGGAATACTTTTTACGAAAATAATATTTCTGTTTTAAATTTTGTTTTTATTTATGTTTTTTTGTTCACGACTTAGCTGACACTTGTTTTAATCTCTTCTACATCACTTCAACACTATTTAGCAAAATATAAATATCAAATTTATATTTCCAAATTTTTTTTTGGAAGTTTTTTTTCTATCACTGCTATTTTTTGAGCAAAGCTGTAAAAAAAAATTTATTTTCGAGAAATTTTTTCTTTACCACCGCTATTATTCTACGCACAATTCAAAAATTTGTGTTATGGCAATTGCCAGTCTAAACAGGATTTATAAAATTCTAAAGCGACAAAAAAACCTCTTTTTCAAAATTAAAACACTTTATAAAAACTTTCTTTTTTTTATAAATTGAAATTTTATTTAAAAAAAAATTCAATATTTTTTTTTCATTATAAATAAAACAATCCTTTTAAATCTCTGATATCTTGATCACACTTTGTCCTTTAATTGAATTTAATATTGATAGAATTGGTTGTATGATGGTACAAATCCATTATAGTTTTGTGGATAACCATAGTTGTTGCCAACGGGAGCAACATAAGTGGGTACAGGAGCGGTATAAGCACCAGCAGATCCATAACCAGCAGCTGGGGCAGAGCATGGTACTGGAGCTAAGTTAGGTTGACAGCTGAAGAGATAGTTCTTAGGGCAGGGAGGAGCAGGAATGCTAGCTGCACCATAACCACCAGCAGCAGCACCACCACCATAACCAGCAGATTTACGGAAACGATTGAATTCATTATTCAATGGAGCTGTTTGTACGGCAGGTACTTCTGGTTCAGCAAGATCCTGGTTGTTATTAACACCGCTGACAGTTGCGGATGATGATACTCCAGATTGTGTGGCACATACGGAACCAACAATAGCGACTAAAGCAATGCAAACGAAGAATTTCATTTTGAAAATAAAATTTGTAATAATTTTTTAACGATTACTAATGTTAACTTTAGATACAAGCTTTCAACTGTGATTTAAATTTGGTAAATTCTCAGTATTTATACTTTGTAATAATTGGATTATTTGTAAAATTAATATGAATTCTGCATAATTGCAAGAAATATTGTTTTTATATATATTGCAAACTAGGTGATCAGCAGTTTTTTGAACTATAAAATAAATATGAGGAGTTGCAAAAATTATTTTAAAATGAGGTCATCTGTGTGGTCAGCATATTTCCAAAAAATAAAGTGTGTAGAAATTTAAAAAGAAGTCAGCAGTGATAAATTTTGTAATTTGAAATTTTTAAACTTTTTAGTCGATTATTACCTTAGCAAAATTAACAAAAGCGGATGTTGAATTAAATATTGGAAATAACAAAAGTCATACTAAGCACTTTATAGCAGACAAATATTTTACTCCAACGACATTTTTAGAAGTTTTTATTATCATTTTTCTATAAAATGTCTCTGAATAGGCGAAATTTTCTATACGAAAAATGTCTCAGAATTTGAATGTTTTTGTATGTGAAAAATGTCTCAAAATCTGAGAATTTTTTAATACAAAAATTGTATCTAGACGCTAAATGCTTTAGAATCTGAGAATTTTTCTAAAGGAAAATTGTTTTAGTTTATGAGAATTTTTCTATACGAAAAATGTTTCAGAATCACAGAATTTTTCTATAGGAAAATATCTAAGAATCTGATAGTTTTTCTGTACGATAAATGTCTCAGAATCTGAGAATTTTTACAAATTTTTCTATATCTTTCATCTTTTTTATAGGAAAATGTCTCAGAATTTTTTTTCCTATACCAAAAATGTCTAAGAATCCGAGAATTTTTTGCACGAAAAATTTCACAGAATCTGAGAATTTTTATATAGAAAAAAAATTTCAGAATCTCAGAATTTTTCTAAACGAAAAATGTCTCAGAATCTGAGAATTTTTTTGTATGAAAAATGTCTCAGAATCTGAGAATTTTTCTATACTAAAAATGTCTCAGAATCTGAAAATTTTTCTATACGAAATGAGTCTCAGAAACTGAAAATTTTTCTATAAATTTTTCTAAAAATGTCTCAGAATCTGAGAGTTTTTCTATATGAAAAATGTCTGACAATGAGAATTTTTCAATACGAAAAATGTCTCAAGATCTGGAAAATTTTCTTTACGAAAAATTACTCAAAATATGTGAATTTTTTTATAGAAAAAATTTTCAGAATCTGAGAATTTTTCTATATCAAAAATGTCTCAGGATCTAAGAATTTTTCTACACGAAAAATGTCTCAGAGTCTGAGAATTTTTCTAAATGCAAAATGTCTCAGAATCTGAGATTTATTTTATACGAAAAATGTCTCAGAATCTAAGAATTTTTCTATACGAAAAATGTCCCAGAATCTGAAATGTTTTCTAGACTAAAAATATCCCAGAATATAAGAATTTTGCAATACGAAATATGTCTAAGAAACTGAAAATTTTTCTATACGAAAAATGTCTCAGAACCTGAGAGTTTTTCTATACGAAAATTGTCTGATAAATTTTTCAATATGAAAAATGTCTCAAGATCTGGAAATTATTCTATATGAAAAATGACTCAGAATATGAGAATTTTTCTATAGGAAAAAGTTTTCAGAATCTGAGAATTTTTATATAAAAAAAATGTCTCAGGATCTGAAAATTTTTCTATACGAAAAAAATTCTTTATGAAAAATGTCTCAGAATCTGAGATTTTTTTTGTACGAAAATGTTTCAGAATCTCCGAATTTTTATAGACGAAAAATGTCTAAGAATTTAAAAATTTTTTTAGAAAAAAAATTTCTCAGAATCTAAGAATTTTTATATACGAAAATGTCTCAGAATCTGAAGTTTTTTTCTGACGAAAAATACCCCAGAATCTAAGAATTTTTCTATAAGAAATATTTCTCAGAAACTGAGAATTTTTCTATACGAAAAAAATCTCAGAATTTGAGAGTTCTCTTTACGAAAAATGTCTGAAAATTTTTTTATACTCAAAATGTCTCAAGATCTGAAAAATTTTCTACACGAAAAATGTCTCAGAATATAAGAATTTTTCTATAGGAAAAAGTTTTCATAATCTTAGAATATTTCTATATGAAAAATGTCTCAGAGTCTTAGAATTTTTCTATCCAAAAGATATCGCAGAATCTGAGAATTTTTCTTTTCGAAAAATGTCTCACAATTTGAAAATTTTTCAATATGGTCAATCTCTCAAAATCTGAAAGTTTTTCTTGACGAAAAATGTCTCACAATCTGAGAAATTTTCTATACAAAAAAATGTCTCAGAATCTGAAAATTTTCTTTGCACGAAAAATGTCTCAGAATCTGAGAATTTTTCTATACGAAAAATGTCTCACAATCTCAGAATATTTCTATACGAAAAATGACTCAGAATCTGAGAACATTTCTTTACGAAAAATGGCTCAGAATCTAAGAATCTAAGGTTCTGAGAACTTTTCTGTACGAAAAATGTCTCAGAATCTGAGAAATTTTTTTAAGGTAAAATGTCTCAGAAGCTGATAATTTTTATAACCTACACCACTCTGTGGTACAGGGTATAATGAGTTTGTGCTGATGTTAGCAAAAGTTGAAATATTGGTCCTAGACCTACCTTCAAGTATAGCGATCGACTCAGAATTACTTTCTGAGTCGATTTAGCGATGTCCGTCCGTCCGTCTGTCCATCTATCGGTTTAAGCACGATACAGGTCGCAATTTTAAATCAATTGACTTGAAATTTTGGCCTAAGGACGAAGCCTGTTGAAATTGGAGAAAATCGGCCAATGTTAAGACCTAGCCCCCATACAAACGCCCACTTTGGATTCGGCTTAAATGACTCTAATATCCGTATTATTAAAGATATCTCTTTGAAATTTATCAGGTAATCAAATTGTATGCAAAAATTACCATTCCTAATTTCAAAGGAATCGGGTCAGTCCTTCTGGTAGCCCCCATACAAACCACCCTCCCGATATTCACATAATTCCCTCAAAATTTATAAAAATGGAAATATTTGATAAAAAAATTATTTTTAGGTGTTAAACGTGTACTTTAGTAACCTTATCAAATCGGAATATAATTGGACCATTTTTGGACCCAACATAAATATTTCGACCGATATTCAGTTAAATCGGTCTATTGACAAAAAAATAAACCAATTCCACTAAAATTTGATCTGTGTGTGTTTTCTACACTAAATAAAGATCTAACAAAAGAGAGATCCAATCGGTCCATGTTTGGACTTGGGACCCATTTTCCGGAAATCACTGGTGTAGGGTATCATATGGTCGGTCTTGACCGACTACAACTTTCTTACTTGTTCTGTATGAAAAATGTCTCTGAATCCGAGAATTTTTCTAAATGAAAAATGTCTCAGAATATGAGAATTTTCCTATATGAAAACTGTCTCAGAATCGGAAAATTTTTCTACATGAAAAATATCTTAGAATCTGAGAATTTTTCTTTACGAAAAATGACTCAGAATCTGAGATTTTTTCAATACGAAAAATGACTCAGAACCTGTGAATTTTCTATACGAAAAATTTATCATGATCTGAGAATTTTTCTTTACATATAGTTACTCAGAATCTAAAAATATTTTAATACAAAAAAATCTCAGAATCCGCGAGTTTTTCCATACGAAAAATGTTTCAAAATCTGAGTAATTTTTCACTGGAAAAATTTCTCAGATTCTGATAAAAGTGTCTCAGAATCTGAGAGATTTTTTATATACGAAAAATGTCTCAGAATCTGAGTTTTTTTATACAAAATATGTCGCAGAATCTAAAAATTTTTATCTACGAAATATATCTCAGAATCTGTGAAATTTTCTATATGAAAAATGTCTCAGAAACTGAGAATTTTTGTAAATGAAAAATGTCTCAGAATCTGAAAATTTAGCTGAGCAAGAAAATGTCTCAGAATCTGCGAAATTTTCTGTACGAAAAATGTCTCAGAATCTGATAATTTTTCTATACGAAAAATGTCCCAAAATCTGAGAATTTTTCTATACGAAAATTGTCCTAGAATCTGAGAATTTTTCATTTCAAAAAATGTCTCAGAATGTTAAAATTCTTTTTTTCGTTAAAAAAAAAATTAAAAAAAAGTATTTTTGCACTTAATTTGTTTGGGGCTTTGTGTAGGGTATTTTTAGATTCGTTTAAGTCAAATTAAATTGGTTAACTCATTTTATTTTCCTTCAGTAGCACTTTTTTTTGCTGTATTAATTTTTTTCTTGCTTATAATTTGTTTACTCAAATAAGATTTATATCAATTTATTTGTACAAGTCATATTGAAATTATTAAAAATATTAAAAAAAAAAAAAAATCTTCCTGGTATTAAGTTATCAAACAACAAACTGGCTGCTGCTTGTTATTTTTAAGTTGTTTCTGTGATTAGTAGTGGCAAGATCACTTTATTTACTTGCCACAAGATGCAATAGAAATCAAAATGTTTGTCTAAAAACTTAAGATGGATGTTGTTGTTTGCACTACTCCGAAGAGATTGAGAGATAAGACTGCAAACAAAATATAAAAAAAGGTGTTGTAGAATAAATTATTTGTAATTTAACAAATCTTTAGTATTTGCTACTCTTCCCAGCAAAATTTTCGGTTGCAAAGAATCGATTGTGGAACAACTTATACTTCCCTAGAACCTGTTCTATTTCTTGTGCAACACCGATTCTTTTTACAAAGGGATTGTCCCAAAAGCAACAGGTGTTTGTAAGCAAAATTAGAACATATTTTTGTTCCTCGGAATCGGTTCTAGAAGTGAAATTTGGTACAGAAATAAGAATTAAAGAAATATATTGAATTTCATTAATTTATTTAACAAAGATAAAGACAATCATATATAAATGGAATATTTACATTTTTTAATACACATTTATCCTTTTTCGCCTCCAAAGTTGCATTTTGGGCCTTGGAATAATGACATACCAGAACATGGATTTTCTGCAAACAAAAATAAAAAATATAATATTATTAGTATTTGACCCCACCCAGACCATGAAAATTTAATTTACTCACCTTTGTTTCAACAATTTTCACGATTACATCCTGCTATTTTAAGAGAATTTCGTGTTTTGTCTTGGTTAACAAAAATAAATTGATATTTATTTTTTAATTTTTTTGACACATATTTTTTTTAAATTCCTAAGAACCAAAATGTAATGAAACTTTGATTGCAGAGAACATCTTTCACAACAATTTTCACTTAACTTGTTCCGAATAATTAAAGTGTAACAGTGTATGATTACCGAAGAACCTGTTCTAGAACAAGTGTTATCAGAATCGGTTCTGAAAAATTGTCCTGGGTTATTACGTGTTTGCATACAACTGCCAATAAAAAAAAACTCCAACTTCTAACAAAGGAGGATAAAAAAAATTTGATAAATATAGGCAATTTTTTAAAGAATAATTTTTTTTAACGAATAAAAACACTACATCACTGTAGAAATCGATATTTAAAGAAAATGTATCGATTGTTTTTTTTTTCTTTTAAATTTAACAAGTATAAATTCTTTAGAAAGAGTGTAGAATTACTTGCAAATACTGGTTTTTTGTAGACAACTTAAGACTACAAAATATTACATAACACTGCATCCCAAACATCAATAATAAATTTTCTTGACTTTATTTTTATACCCTACACCACTCTGTGGTACAAGGTATAATGAGTTTGTGCTGATGTTTGTAACTACCCGAAATATTGGTCCTAGACCTTCAAGTAAGTACTTATACCGATCGACTCAGAATTACTTTTTGAGTCGATTTAGCTATGTCCGTCCGTCCGTCTGTCCATCTATCGGTTTAAGCATGATACAGGTCGCAATTTTCAATTGACTTGAAATTTAAAACTTGTGCATCTTTTGGCCCAAGGACGTAGCCTATTGAAATTGGAGAAAATCGGTCCATTGTAACCCCTAGCCCCCATACATTGGATTCGGCTTAAATGACTCTAATTACCCTATTATAACAGATATTGCTTTGAAATTTAGCAGGTAATCAAATTTTGTATGCACGAATCACCATTTCAAATTTCAAACAAATCGGGTCAGTCCTTCTGGTAGTCCCCATACAAACCACCCTCCCAATATTCACACAATTCCCTCAAAATTCATAAAAATGGTAATATTTGATAAAAATTTTATTTTTATGTGATAAACGTGAATTTTAGTAACCTAATCAAATTGCAATATAATTGGACCATTTTTGGACTTACAATTAGTCATAAAAAAATTTCGACCGATACTCAGGTAAATCGGTCTATTGACAAAAACATAAGTCAATTCCACTAAAATTTTATCTGTGTGTGTTTTCTACACTTAATAAAGATTTAACAAAAGACAGATCCAATCGGTCCATGTTTGGACTTGGGACCCATTTTCCGCAAAACACTGGTGTAGGGTATTATAAGGTCGGTCTTGACCGACTATAACTTTCTTACTTGTTTTTATACCCTACACCACTCTATGGTACAGGGTATAATGAGTTTGTGCTGATGTTTGTAACTACCCGAAATATTGAGATATCAGAATTACTTTTCGAGTCGATTTAGCGATGTCCGTCCGTCTGTCCGTCCGTCTTTCCGTCCGTCTGTCCATCTATCGGTTTAGGCACGATACAGGTCGTAATTTTACATCAATTGACTTGAAATTCGAAACTTAAGCATCTTTTGGCCCAAGGACAAAGCCTATTGAAATTGGAGAAAATCGGAACATCCTAAGATCTAGCCCCATACAAACGTCCCCTTTGGATTCGGCTTAAATAACTCTAATAACCGTATTAAAATAGATATCGCCTTTAAATTCAGCAGGTAAACAAATTTTGTATGCACAAATCACCATTCCAAATTTCAAAGGAATCGGGTCAGTCCTTCTGGGAGTCCCCTACAAACCACCTTCCCGATATTCACATAATTCCTCAAAATTCATAAAATTTAAAATATTTGATAAAAAATTTATTTTTAGGTGTTAAACGTGTACTAATCAAATCGGAATGTAATTGGACCACTTTTGGACTTACAAGGGAAGTCTCCCTGGTGTCACTCTCCGATCTTCATGAAATTTGGATATGTTGTTAAAAACGAAAATAAATTCGACGCGTATTTTTTTAGCGGCCCAAACTCATTTCTAGGGGGGGTCGATTTGTATGGGGGAAAATTTACCTGTTTCGTTTTTTTAGGATTTACGCCTATTAAAACAAAATAAATACAGGCATGTGTGGTATCAGATTAAATGTTTAAAAAATACCTATCTCGTGGTGCTAACAACGGGCTAAAGAAGTTAATATTTTTCGACTTATTAACAAAAATGTTCTGAAATTTTGGTATTTTACTCAATATGACGAAAAGCTGTGCATGTTTGGACACGTTCTTAGCACACGTAGATAGGTTTTCCAAAGACCTTTCATTTGGTATGTAATATGACTAGGTTTCCTGGCATAATATAGGAGATAAACGAAATAAAGTGAAAAAAGGCCTTATCTTTCCCCCTCCTATTTACCCCCTAAATATGAATTTGGGCCGCTAAAAAAAAATACGTGTCTCTTTATTTTTTCTGATCTACAAAATAAAAACAATTCCATAAAGATCCACGGGTGACACTTGGGAGACTTCCCTTGTTAGTCCCCCATATAAAAATTTCGACCGATATTCAGTTAAATTGGTTTATTGACAAACAAAATAAACCAATTCCACTAAAATTTGATGTGTCTGTGTTTTCTGCACTAAATAAAGATCTAACAAAAGACAGATACAATCGGTCCATGTTTCGACTTGGGACCCATTTTCCGGAAAACACTGGTGTAGGGTATCATATGGTCGGTCTTGACCGACTATTACTTTCTTACTATTGAAACTGAGATCTAGAGAAAATTACACATATATTAGATGGCTTTATCCAATCGCGATTATGAAATATCTCGATTATTTGCAAACTCTATCCTCGATCCATATAGCAGTTAAAGGGTAAAAAAATATTGAATACATAGAGAGGAAATTTTTATAAAGAAATTTGTTTCTTCTAATTCCACTGCGTGACAAAACTAACCACTATTTTAGAAAACAAGAGGTACGACCATCATTTCAATATATTTCGGACATGCTGAATCGAATGGCGTACTCCGTTTTTCGATGTATGGTACAGTTTTCTTGTAAAATGTCATTAAAGATTGGCTGATTTTCAGCTGCTTTTTTAACAAAAAAAAAATTCCGAAGCTAATGATTTTTAAATTTTATGGCATGGAAAGCAAAGATATAACTTGTAGCAATTTTTCTAATATAAATTTGGTTTAAAGCTTTTCATCTTAAGCCCTTAAATTCGCGGATTTCTTAATTTTTTTAAGTTTTTGCGAAATTAACCGCTAAATTAGTCTCTGATAAAAAACTTGCATTTTGTGGATCATAAAGGCGTCCATGACACTACGAATAGTGGACAAAAAACATCTATGTTATATGGACCATCATGATAAAAATCGCAAAAAAACGTTTTTTTGTATATGGCAGCATCACTTTAGGAGATGATTTGAGGCTTCGTCTTTTAGTATATAATGTGGGAACCTTAAACAATGAACTGACCCAAAACTTGTCCAAAAAAGTTTTCATTTGCAAAAGTTATCTTAACAAAAACTATAATTATTGTATTGCAAACACTGAGATAATAGTTTTTGTTAAGATAACTTTTGCAAATGAAAACTTTTTTGGCCGAATTTTTGGTCAGTTAGTTGTTTAAGGTTCCCACATTATATACTAAAAGATGGAACCTTAAATCATCTCGTAAAGTGATGCTGGCATATACAAAAAACGGTTTTTCGCGATTTTCATCATGATGGTCCATATAACATAGCTGTTTTTTGTCCACTATTCGTATTGTTAGGGATGCATTTTTGATTCATTAAAAGCAAGTTTTTTATCGGAGACCAATTTGTCTGTTAATTTCGCGAAAACCTTAAAAAATGAAAAAAATCGCAAATTTAAGGGCTTAAATTGAAAAGCTTTAAACCAAATTTGTATAAGAAATGTTGCTACAAGTCATATCTTTGTTTTCCATGTCATAAAATTTTTAAACCATTTACTTTGCAAATTTTTTTGTTAAAAAACTGGCTCGAAATCAGCAAATCTTTAACGACATTTTGCAAGAAAACTGTATCATACATCGAAAAGCGGAGTACGCCATTCGAATCAGCATGTCCGAAATATATAGAAATGATGGTCGTAACTCTTGTTTATTTTTTAGTGTTCCGCAGTGTTCTCTCTATAAAAAAAACTGCTTATACTCTGCTTTTCTTTAAAAACCTTTCCATTACTTTACCTTCCTGTCTTATTTTATTTCCCTTTACTTCCCCTTTACAGGTTAACTTACATTCACATTCTGTAACCATAATAAAATACCGTAACAATTACTTTAAAAAAAAAAAATCACTTCGTTTTTTTTATAACTTCTACCAAACTGCATGAAACACCATCTAAAAACATTGTCGTCAAAAACCTAAGATTCTTTTTTAAGACCTTATTTAAAGCTGTTAACTTGAAAAACTGTTTCTTAACCTGCTTGTAATGTCACACTTTTTCTCTTTAAGACATTAAGTGATTTTTTTTTTACTTTTTAACAAAATAATGCTGACAATTCCTTTTATTTTTTTTTTTGTTAAAAGTTTATCTTCATTATTGTTTGTTCACAAAAGTTACAGGTTGTGGTTCTTACAAAAAAAATATTGAGGAAAATCGTTTTTTTTTGTTTCTTTCTTATTTTATGGTGTAAAGGAAATATCCAATCTTGCACATCATCATTATTATTTTATCATGATCTTCAGTGCATTTTTAACTTCATAAAAGTTAACTACCTTTAATATTACCCAGCAGTTTAGTGTTTTTAATGTACAATATTTTTTGTTTTTTATTTCTGTTATTTTTCAACCTCAACTGCCGCTACATCATTAGTTGAAATAACAGTGGTTTGTTTTTTGAAATTAAAAAAAAAAAAAAAATTTGGGTTTTAGGAAAATAAATTGAAAAATCACATATAATGTACTAGAGGAAATGTTTGGAATGAGTTTGGAAGTAGGGAAAATATATTGAAATGATTTTTTTATTCTTTTTGTAAGTTATGGGATTATTAGTTCAGCTAAATAATAAAATTTTATACAGGTTTGTTTCTTAAGTCTTTTATTTTTAAATTAATACACATAATTTTCTCTTGAAATAAATATTAAATATTTATTTTTTCCTAAAGACATATTATTGATGACAAATTCTTTCAAAGAAGATTTCCCCAAAAAATATTAAGAAAAGCCGCCATAATGCAAAATCGTAAAAAAAATTTAAAGACAAAGTGTCAAGTCTATAATATCATTCTAAATGTAAAAAGGGCGGGAATTGGGGGAAGATAAAAAACACTTTTTCTAATTCATTTACTTAATACAATGTTATCATTATTTGAATAAATTTTTAATATCTACGCCCACAAAAGTGGGCGAGCCAAAAAAATTATTGAGTATAAGGTCCACATAAAGGATCCTGTACTTCTTCTGGCATTAAAATGTTGCATTTTTTTGACCAAAATACAAAAAAAAACACTTTTTTTAACCAGCCTGTGACCATTAAACATATTCGTGTAAAACTTCAGACTTCTAGCTCTTTTATTTTGGAATTCATTGTGTCCTCCTCTGACAGTCGGACACACGGACATTCACAGAATGTCTTAGAATCTATCACTACGTATAAAAGTCTAGCATTTTTGTACGGTAAAAAAGATTTTATTCCGACTTTGAACGTACGGGCAATTTTTTTCTTTTCTCCTAGACCTAAAACTTATGTGGTACAGATTTGAGGCTTATCGGATAAAATTATCCCGTAGCGCCCGGCGATCATGTTTTTGATGTGCTGAACACGAATATCAAAAGAAAATTAAATTCGGTCGATCTGTTTTCGAAATATCGCTTTTTGAAATTGGCAGTTTATTCCTACAGAAACAGAAATTAAAAAAAAAATATCTTAAAATTTGTTTCCCTTGACTCTTTCATAAAGCTTGTGACAGTGTTTTATTTAAACTTAATTTGAGCCTAATCCGATTATTTTAACCCGAGGCGTCCTACGATCAAAATTTTAGATTTTTGAAAAATTTCCACCAATATCTTGAATTTTTTATTTTATATTTTGCGATACATTATTTTTTATTAATTTTGACATGGTGAATATTTGTATAAAAAATTCATGAAAATTTTTAAATTTAAATTAAAAGATTTTTTTTTGAAAATCCCAAATTTTTTCAATATTTGCTCTAGCACATCAAGTCAACTAATTTTTTTATAAAAATTATGTACGATGTACCATACAAGACATGGCATGGCACATTTCAGATGTACTGTAAAATACTTTTTTAAGAAAAACAAGTAAGAAAGTTATAGTCGGTTAAGACCGACCATATGATACCCTACACCAGTGTTTTCTGGAAAATGGGCCCCATATCCAAACATGGACCGATTGGACCTATCTTTTGTTAGATCTTTATTTAGTGTAGAAAAAAATTTTAGTGGAATTGATTTATTTTTTTTGCCAATAGATTGATTTAACTGAATATCGGTCGACATTTTTATATGGGGGACTAAGTCAAAAAATGGTCCAAATGTGTTCCGATTTGATTTGGTTACCAAAGTACACGTTTTTACACAAATTTTAATCAAATATTTTAATTTTTTTGAATTTTGAAATTATGTGAATATCGGGAGGGTGGTTTGTATAGCGACTACCGGAAGGACTGAGTCGATTCCTTTGAAATTTGGTATGGTGGTTTGTGCATATAAAATTTTATTATGTTCAATTTCAAAACGATATCTACTTTAATACGGTTATTAGAGGCATTTAAGCGACATTCAAAGGGGGCGTTTGTATGGGGGCTAGGTCTTAACATGGACCGATTTTTATACCCTCCACTCTAGTGATAGAGGGTATATATAAGTTTGTCATTCCGTTTGTAACACCTCGAAATATTGGTCTAGGACCCCAAAAAGTATATATATTCATGATCCTCGATCGATTTTAAGACGATCTAGCGATGTCCGTCCGTCCGTTCGTCTGTCCGTCTGTCTGTCTGTCTGTCTGTCTGTCTGTTGAAAACACGCTAACTTTTGAAAGACTTTACGGAGGCTCCTGAAGTTTGGCATATATGTTGGGTATTTACCTGGTTAGGTTGGTATTGCAATCCAGCGAAATCGGTCCAGTGGTTCAAAAGTTATGAGCAAATGACTGAATTTCGGCAAGGGTTTTTCGTGAATTTACGAGATAAAAATCAAGCTAACTTTCAAAAGGCAGTTCTGAGGATGCTGAAGCCCGGCATGTATTTTTGTCGTTCCCCTGGCCTGGTTCATTTCAGCCAAATTGGTCCAGTGGTTAAAAAGTTATTAGCAAAACCGTAAGTTTCAGATTTGCTTCACCTTAAATTCACGTGTTGAAAACCCGTTAAACATGTTTTAAAAACATTCCCAGCAAAACTTAGATTACCAAATAAGGTATAAAATAAGGTATAGGATCTCTTATTTTATACATTGCAGCATTGATGATTTTAACAGGCGATGAGACTCAAAGTAATGCATCCACATTATCACAAAGAATACCAGTAAGGTATAAAATAAGTCATAAATTTATAACGAAGAATACGAGTAAGGTGTAAAATATATGATATTTTATAGGTTACCAGAAATGAAATAATATAGCATACTAGAAGATAATATATAAGGTATTACGAGTAGTGAAAAAGTAATTTTGTATTAAATTTACTCACGTGGTTGTAAGTGCGTGTAAGTAGATAAAATATGCTCGTGAGTGTGTGTCGTTAGAAATTTCCTGTCGTGAGCCCATCTCTAGTTTAAACTTATGCATTTTTTAAAAAATAATTATTCTTTATGTTATTGTAATGCATTATGCATCCAATTATAAATAATGCATTATTTCAAACTTTGAAATAATACATAATGTAACCAAATATAAGTCATCCATGATTTAATGTTTAGAAATAATAAATATGAAATACATTTTTTCCAATAATCATACATTGCGTATCAAATTATTAGTAATGCATTATTTTTCACTTGAAAATAAAACGTTGTGGAACAAATATTTGGTAAGACATCCAAAAATAATGCTACAAATAAGGTATATACATTACCTGGTAATGTGTTATATAATCACTACCCATTACCAAAGTTTTGCTGGGTTGTAGTCACAAAAATATTTTACAACGTATTTTTGTCACTCAAAAATATTTTTACACTAAAAAAAAAAAAAAAAATACACTCGAAAAAAATTTTACACTCAAAAAAAATTTAGTAAATTATTTTTTTTTTTAGTGTAACAAAAATATTTTACAACGTATTTTTGTCACTCAAAAACATTTTTACACTAAAAAAAAAAAAAATTTACACTCAAAAAAAAAATTTAGTAAATTATTTTTTTTTTCTAAAATTTGTTTAAAAAAAGTGTTTTTACACAAAATAAAATATTTCTAATCAAAATTTTTTTTCACGTTAGAAAATTTACTATCACTTAAAAAGGGCATTGTGGAGGGTATTAACAGATTCGGCCAAGTCGAATTTAACTTTTCAACTTGTTTTCAATTTCAATAGGCTTCGTCCTTGGGCCAAAAGAAGCTCAAGTTTAAAATTTCGAGTCAATTGATTGGAAATTGCGACCCGTATCGTGCTTAAACCGATAGAAGGATAGACAGACAGACGGACGGACGACATCGCTAAATCGACTCAAAAAGTAATTCTAAGTCGATCGGTATACTTGAAGGTAGGTCTAGGACCAATATTTTGGGTAGTTACAAACATCATCAAAAACTCATTATACCCTGTACCACAGAGTGGTGTAGGGTATAAATAGTACTTTTTTAGAAAAAATAATACTTCTTTAGAAAAAATAGTACTTTTTTTAGAAGAAAACCAGAAAAAGTAGATTTTTTTTTGGTAAAATAGTACTTTTTAGAAAAGTACTTATTTATGAAAAAATGGTAAAGAGTATTATTTAAGAAAATAAAGCACAAATAAGTACTATTTTGGAAAAAAAGTACATTTTAGAAAAAAATTTACTTTTTAGACAAAAATTTACTATATATATTCGATTAGAGTTTTATTCTAGTTCGAGGCCCAAAAATATTTCTATTTATGATATTGTCATAATAGAGTATTTTTAATTTATTGCTTTAAAAAAGTTACTATCTCATAGTATGTCTGTACTGATCAGTTTCATCCCCACTAAAGGAATCTTCAGCAGACTTTAGAGAATCATCGTTGGTCAATCAAACATCAAACCAGACATAATATTTGATATATTTCCCAAGTTATATGAGAAGTACTATTATGAAGGTCCGAAATCTGTTTTCCAACAAAAATAACTCTTTTAAAGCAAAAATTGTATATATTAAATCACCGTCGGTAACTATTAATATATGTGTTGCTGTTATTTTACAATAACAACAGTGCCTAACCAAACAATAGTGTTGGTAGGATAAGTCGTACTAAACTTTGTGTTAAATGTTGTTTTTTTATTTTTAGTACCAAAAGGTACATAAAAATAAAATGTATTTATTCGGCCTTTATATATGTATATATATTCGATTAGAGTTTTATTCTAGTTCGAGGCCCAAAAATATTTCTATTTATGATATTGTCATAATAGAGTATTTTTAATTTATTGCTTTAAAAAAGTTACTATCTCATAGTATGTCTGTACTGATCAGTTTCATCCCCACTAAAGGAATCTTCAGCAGACTTTAGAGAATCATCGTTGGTCAATCAAACATCAAACCAGACATAATATTTGATATATTTCCCATATAACTTGGGATATACAATTTTTGCTTTAAAAGAGTTATTTTTGTTGGAAAACAGATTTCGGACCTTCATAATAGTACTTCTCATATAACTTGGGAAATATATCAAATATTATGTCTGGTTTGATGTTTGATTGACCAACGATGATTCTCTAAAGTCTGCTGAAGATTCCTTTAGTGGGGATGAAACTGATCAGTACAGACATACTATGAGATAGTAACTTTTTTAAAGCAATAAATTAAAAATACTCTATTATGACAATATCATAAATAGAAATATTTTTGGGCCTCGAACTAGAATAAAACTCTAATCGAATATATATACATATATAAAGGCCGAATAAATACATTTTATTTTTATGTACCTTTTGGTACTAAAAATAAAAAAACAACATTTAACACAAAGTTTAGTACGACTTATCCTACCAACACTATTGTTTGGTTAGGCACTGTTGTTATTGTAAAATAACAGCAACACATATATTAATAGTTACCGACGGTGATTTAATATATACAATTTTTGCTTTAAAAGAGTTATTTTTGTTGGAAAACAGATTTCGGACCTTCATAATAGTACTTCTCATATAACTTGGGAAATATATCAAATATTATGTCTGGTTTGATGTTTGATTGACCAACGATGATTCTCTAAAGTCTGCTGAAGATTCCTTTAGTGGGGATGAAACTGATCAGTACAGACATACTATGAGATAGTAACTTTTTTAAAGCAATAAATTAAAAATACTCTATTATGACAATATCATAAATAGAAATATTTTTGGGCCTCGAACTAGAATAAAACTCTAATCGAATATATATACATATATAAAGGCCGAATAAATACATTTTATTTTTATGTACCTTTTGGTACTAAAAATAAAAAAACAACATTTAACACAAAGTTTAGTACGACTTATCCTACCAACACTATTGTTTGGTTAGGCACTGTTGTTATTGTAAAATAACAGCAACACATATATTAATAGTTACCGACGGTGATTTAATATATACAATTTTTGCTTTAAAAGAGTTATTTTTGTTGGAAAACAGATTTCGGACCTTCATAATAGTACTTCTCATATAACTTGGGAAATATATCAAATATTATGTCTGGTTTGATGTTTGATTGACCAACGATGATTCTCTAAAGTCTGCTGAAGATTCCTTTAGTGGGGATGAAACTGATCAGTACAGACATACTATGAGATAGTAACTTTTTTAAAGCAATAAATTAAAAATACTCTATTATGACAATATCATAAATAGAAATATTTTTGGGCCTCGAACTAGAATAAAACTCTAATCGAATATATATACATATATAAAGGCCGAATAAATACATTTTATTTTTATGTACCTTTTGGTACTAAAAATAAAAAAACAACATTTAACACAAAAATTTACTTTTTTGAAAAAAATTTACTTTTTAGACAAAAAAGTACTTTCCAAAATTTTGTGCTATTTTTGGTTTAGCTTTAGTTAAGTTATAAATTACAATTAAAGTTTTTTGGATGACCAGAGAGTCTGGCCGAAATATTAGGAGACAAAAATAAATAATAAAATTAAAAATTAAAAGTTTAGTTTTATTTTTTACATGACCTCAAGCTTAACAAAAAACAAACAATCCCATTTTTGGAAAATTTATTTAAAAATTTATTATACCTCCAACCACAGAATGGATGTATACTCAATTTGTCATTCCGTTTGTAACGCATCGAAATATCGGTAGGGGACCCCATAAAGTATATATATTATTGATCCATGATGGATTCTAAGGGTCTAGGCACTTGAGCGCTACTGTAGCGGTGCTGTAGCGTGACGGGCTGTTGTATTTTTCAAGCACTTACTGATTCCGTTAAAAAGTGGTTATTTGTGATTTTTTTTAATTTATATTTACAGAAAAACATTTTTTTTTCGTTTATTTATATTTATTTGTCGATTCTGCCACACAAATGAAAAAATTTCAACACAAAATAAAAAATAAAATCAGCTGACACGTAAAACGTACGGAAAATCAAAATTTTTTAGGTTCGGCCGCTACAGCACCGTCCCGTATTCGTTTAAGTACCTATTTCTATTTATTTTAATACAAGCTAACGTATCAGCTGATACGTCTCCGAACCGTATTCGCTCAAGTAATTATGCCTTAAGACATTCTATGAATGTCCGTCTGTCCGTCCGTCCGTCTGTCTGTAGATAACACAATGCAGTCCAAAATAAAGCAGCAAATATGTCTCATGTTCATAAGCAGGTTAAGTTCATGAATGGGCAAAATCGGCCGGGGGGAAAATGTTCCCCCTTGGAGAACTGAACCAACCTATGAAAAAATACACTTTTTTTTACATGTTTTTTTGTTAAAAAAATGAAACATTTGGTATATTTATCGCGATGGGATGGTGCTCTCAACGTCCCCCCACTGCACCCATCACCCCCCCCCCACAAAAAAAACGCCCCTGAAATTTTTTTTTTATATTTTGGAGGTATAAGATTCGGCACAGCCGAATTTAACACTCTCACTTGATTTTTTTTTTAAATTTTTGCTTTTTTTGCTCCTCTAAATGTTACTAAATTGCAGTTAAAGTTTATTTTTTTTAAAAACTCATGTAAAAATTAATTTTCGGAAACTTTTAGCAGAATCCTCCATTTCTGAAAATTTTATCCTAGGTCTTCTAGTTAACTAAAAATAGTAGTTAAAATTTTTTTTTAAAATATCTTTAGCGATGATCCCCAATTTTTGCTCTCGCGCCTCCAATTAACTTATGAAATTTTTTTAAAATGGATTTTTAAAAATGTTTAGTGATGATCTCTAATTTTTTCTATTTTGCTCTAGTAAACTACTGAATTGCAATTAAAATTTTCTGTAAAAAGGAGAATTTATGAAAGAACATGTTTTTTTAAGGGAATTTTTAGGCATGATCCCCAATTTTTGCTATTTTCGCTCGAGCTATTCTTCTAGTTAACTTCTAGATCGCAATTACAGTTTTTTTTTATAATTTTCCTTTAAAAGAGCGTTTTTGGAAATTTTTTACGATGATCGATGGTTTTTGCTTTTTGCTTTAGCACCATTAGTTGCTAATAAATTGCAATTCAATTTTTTTTTTTGTAAAAATGGATTTTTGGAGATTTTTAGCGTGGTCCTCCATCCAGGACTTCTAGTTAACTTATACATTGCAAGTAAAGTTTTTTTTTAGAAATATTTTAAGCGATATTTTAAGCAATTTTCGCTTTCGCACCTCCAGTTAACTTAGAAATTTCCTTTAATTATTATTTTTTTGTAGAAAAACTAATATAAAAATGGATTTTTGGAAATTTTTAGGGATGATCGCAAATTTTTTATATATTTGGTATAGGCACCTCTAGGTAACTAATAAATAGAAGTTAAATTTTTATATAGAAAAAATTATGTAGACATGTTATTTTTTTTAGCTGATCACCAATCTTAGCTATATTTGCTCTAGCACCTCTAGCTAACTTATAAATTGCAACTTAGTTCTTTTGAAAAAATTTCATGTGAAAAATATTTTTTTAAAATCTTAATAACAAATTTTAAATTCAGTGTTATGCAAACAAAACTTAAATATTAATATAAATATTAATTTTCTCATAATTTTATCAAAAAAAGTTCCAGTTATAATAAATACATGATTTTAATTCAGCTCTTTAATAGCACACAATTCCCATGAAAATTTATCTTTTAGTTTTTGTTTGTTATTTAGTGTAAAATTTTTTTGAAAACTTCTTTTCAAAAACTTTATAATGATTAAAAGTCCCACAAACTTCAAAAGTTACACCAAAAACTAAACACCACAAACCAAACAGAAAAAAAAAATTGCTCATCATTTAAAATGTTATTTCAATTCATTTATTAAAAACATTTAATATTCATGTTTAGGTTTTTTTTATCTCAAAAAAGCTACTTCCACTATTGTATGGTCGGTCTACTACTACTACTTATTTTACAATAAGGTTAAAGTTCATTTAAAGATTTCATATTAAAAAAAAAAAACAAAAAATAGAAAAACCACAAACACCATGCAACAACCAATGCAAAGCAATGAATGCATCGCTTCAATACCCAAAACCATTGTAATGTCAAGATGTTTAAATGCCACTAGGCATTATTTACTTTGAAAATCTAGGTAAACACAAAAAAAAAGCCACAATTTTTTTTTAGGTGAACAAATGAAAAACCACAATTTTGTGTAAGAGAAAAAAAAATCGACGATGCACCGTAACTTTAGTATACAGGTGCAGTTTTAAATTGTCAATAGTTATTTAAACGGATTTAAGTTTGTCGAAAAGAAAAAAAAAAAATTGAAAAAAAATATTGATAAATATTAAGTTCTTTTGTATACCAAAGACATTATTCAACAACAAAAAAAATATGTGTACCTACTTATTAAATTGAATACAATTATGAAACTTAAATATATTCAAATTACAAAACAGTTATAGAGTGTGTACCGGAAGATGTTTTTACAAAACAACATTTTAATTTTTGAACTTACAATGGAAGTACTTTAATGACACGATTTCTTATTATCTGAAATTTACAAAATTTCCATATTTCTGCACATAATCTTACCCAGGAAAATTTTTCAGAACCGATTCTGGCAACACTTGTTCTAGAACAGGTCCTTCGGTAACCATACACTATTACACTTCAATTATTCAGAACAAGTTATGTGAAAATTATTGTGATGCTTGTTCTCTGCAATCAAATTTTCATAACATTTTGGTTCTCAGGAATTTAAAAAAAATTATGTTTCAAAAAAATTAAAAAATAAATATCAATTTTTTTTTATAACCAAGAAAAAAACACGAATTCTATATTGAAATTGCAGGATATAATCGTGAAAATTGTTGAAACAAAGGTGAGTAAATTAAATTTTCATTGTCTGGGCCGGGTCAAATACTATAATATTATGTTTTTTATTTTTGTTTCCAGAAAATCCATGTTCTGGTATGTCATTATTGTAAGGCCCAAAATGGAACTTTGGAGGCGAAAAAGGATAAATGTGTGTTAAAATAATGTAAATATTCCATGTTATATATGATTGTCTTTATCTTTGTTTAATAAATTAATGCAATTCAAAATATTTCTTTACTTCTCATTTTTGTTCCAAATTTTACTTCTAGAACCGATTCCGAGGAACAAAAATATGTTCTAATTTTGCTTACAAACACCTGTTGCTTTTGGGACAATCCCTTTGTAAAAAGAATCGGTGTTGCACAAGAATTAGAACAGGTTCTAGGGAAGTATAAGTTGTTCCACAATCGGTTCTTTGCAACCGAATATTTTGCTGGCTAGGATAAAAAATTTATTGACTAATTTATTAGGATAAAAAAATTTTGGACAAACTTTGAAATATGTTTGTTTGCAATTTTCTTTGCGTTTTGGAATAAAAAACGTATTAAAAATGCTTCTAGGAAAATTTTTGGAAAAGTCCCGAATAAGTGGTGTATTGAACCGAATCGGGTAGTGTTCCAAACGGATAGGCCCAGTGACATTTCACATTTGATGTATCCGGAGTTTAAGACACTTCCTCGCGAAAGAAACAGGTGTTTTTATATAAAACGTGTCAAGTTTGTAATATGTAGGTCATTGTGTCTTAGAGACATATCACGAGAACTATCAAGGACCAGCCTTTTATCCTGCAGGGAAATAAAAAATATTCCAATTGTTACGAAAATTAATAAATTTTAATAAAAAATGTATACTTTGAACGGATTTAAAAAGAAAAACATTGGCAAAGCGCTTGCAAAGCACTTTTTCGAATTCATACTACCTTCTACACAACAAATAAAGTGCTTTGCCGAGACTTTTTCTTTGGAACGATTGGCAGTTTCTGCCTGGGTTGTTATGCTAGTTTAACAGACTTAAATGGTTTTTGATTTAAAAATTATTGCAAAGGTTTAAAAATATCGTTTTTATTGTACTTGATCATCCAAATTTTAAATCGCGAATACCGCGAATACGAGCGCTAACTTCGAATTCTGTGGTGCTAACCGTTTTTCGAAGTTAGCGCTCGTATTCGGGATATTTTCAATTTAAAATTTTGATGCTCAAGTACAATAAAAACGATATTTTAAACTGTTGCGATAATTTTTAAATTTAAAACCATTTAAGTCTGTTAAAATAACATAACAAACAATAATACCGTGAATTTTTTCACGAAAAAAATTTTTGTTCGCGAAAAATCTTTTTTTTCGTGAAAAAATTGGTTCAACTCAAATATTTTTAGTTTGATTTGAATTTACGACAGCCATCTGGTAAAACTAGTTCGTGTACACTAAATCCCATTGTATCAGTTTTTTTTTTTAAAGTTAGCGTATGTATTAGCGATATTTGCAGTTATTTTTTTTTGTTAATTTTTAAGTAAAAAACTATTTTTTTATATTATTTGGACTATCGATGAATTTTTATCATCTACTCTATTGAACTTAGAATATATAGAAAAATTTCTATTGAATATAAAAAAAAAAAATTATTTGCGGAAATTCTTTTTCGCGAATTTTTTGTCGCAACATTTCTTTCCAATTTTTTTTATTTTGCTATTAATTTATGAAAATGAGTAGAATACAAAAGAGATACAAAATTTTTCGAAAAAAAAAAATCGCGGAAAATTTTTCGCCGAAATATTTTTTTTCGCGAAAAAAAAACAATGCATTTTCTGGTTTTATATTTAAAAACTATCCAAAAAGCATAAAAATTGAATTTTTGTAGTACTTTAGCCTAACAATTTTAAATCGCGAATATCGCAAATACGATCGCTAACTTCGAAAAACGGCTAGCACCATTTATTTCAACGTACCCAAATAAGCTTTACCAGCAGGGTGCCCAGCTTGTTAATTTCAGCAACTAGCACAGTGTTATAAAACTATACTAATTTTGATACAATGTTAAAAAAATAAAAAAAAAAAAAAAAATAAAATAAAATCGATAATAAGACCCGCTGCATTCTAGTCTGGCATTCTTAAACTAAGCTTAAGTCGCTTGTTAAATCGGTAATCTAAATTGTGTTTTGTTTATGTTTTTAGCAGTTGTTCGACAATTTGACTTTTACCCAAAATGTTGGTATATTTACACATTGTGTGTAAAATATTTAAATTAACGGATTTTTTATATTTATAATTTGCTGTGTTTAGTTGGTTTAAACTAATTTTACGCATTTTGTGCTTAAATAAACACAAAATGCGTAAGTAAGTTTACATGCATTTTTTAAAGTGTTTTTTAGTGTTAAGCGTGGAATGACCCACATACTGTGGTTGGAGGGTAAAAGAATTTAGTAAAATTGCAAAATTTGAAAAATATTAAAAATTCCAAGTATTGAAAAATATTAAACTAAGATATAAAATTAAAAATGGGCACTAAAAATATTGGAAAAATTTAGGGATATTTTTAAAAATGTAGAAATTTAAAAAAATTAAATTCTGAGTAAATATAATTATTCACGAAAATTGAAAAAAAAAAGCTAGAGGGTATTCTAAATTCGGTACACCAGAATAAAGCATTCATAATTATTTAAATTTATTTAAATAAGAAAAAAATTAATAAATTTTAGTAAAACTTTCGTCATCACCAGTCTTTCTAACTTCACTCTTTGATGTAAGTAATTTTTAATATGCAATTTCATGTAATATTATGCCTGCTGCATATTAACGGTTGTTATTATTAATACCAGCAAGTAATATTGATTGTAAATTAATATTTTTTTTTCATATTAAATGGTAAAATCAAATGTTGTTATTGTCATTATAAATTTTGCGCATTTCATTTGGTTTTTTTTTTTAAGTTTTTAAAATGACTTGGTCATTATAATAATAATAAAAAATAGTAAACAATTTGTTATGCATGTTTTATTAGACTCGTATAAACTTATAACTGCATACATTTTTCAACATACATACATTACGATTTTTTTTTTATAAATTATTATGCAAAAAAATATGACATAAAAGCAACTATGTTGCAAAGACTAACAAATATTTTCACGAAAATAAAAAAAAAATAATCAAAGTCCAATTTTTTTATTGAAAAATTGTTTAAATTAGACATGCATATTTGTATTATTTGATTGTTGAAGTTATTTGAAGTTTTATTAACAAATTCTCGCAACAAACTACTGATTGCTACTGCAATCATTATAAGATACACTTAAATATTTGTAATCCACTTTGTAATAAAGGGTACCCAATTAATTATTATTTTTGTAATATACGTGATAAATTGATGTTCTGAAATATTATTTTTTTAATGGCTTAAAAAAGTTTTTTTTTTTTTTAAATATTTCTAATTGAAAATTTTTAAAAAAAAATAAATAATTTTTTTGATTGAGTTTTAATCAATATATTGTTCTAGTAAATCGACTCAACATGCATCAGAAATTCACTTTTTAAAGAAAAATGAGATCGATTTAGATAATTTTAGAGTACTGTTTCATTATATCAACATTACTTCAGTACACGGGACGTATACTTTATTATTTGATATCATTTTGATGGTTAAATTATTGATATGACAATAAATTACAAATTCTCAAAAAATTTCAGAAAAAACACAAAATATTACCAAACTTACCCCTATTTTTGTAAAACGCAACGTTATCAAAATTTCTTTTTTTTTTTTGTTACAACAACAAATTGTATTGAAATTTTGACAAACGCGTTGCGTTTTACAAAATTAGGCCATAAATGCCATTTTCCACAAATTTCTGCGGATTTTAATATTAAAAAGAAAATAAAACTTATTTTTCTTAGTGTACTCTACCTGTTACATATGAATATTCAAAACCATTGTTAAATGATATACGCAATTTACTGTTTCAGTTTTTTTACAATTGTGTCGTGATTTTTTTATTACCATTTCATGGAGTATGGGAGACGCGTGTTTTATGTCATGCCAAAAGCATGGGTTTTCTGTACACTTCGTATGTGAATTCACATAAAAAAAGTTCTGTTAGTTTAACACAAAAGGCGTGATCAAAAAAGCAGGTCAAGTAAAACAATGTATGAATATTTTGAACTTCATAAATAGTTTTGGTGCCCTGCACTGAAAATATGGAACAGTGGAATTTGAATACAATAAAATGTTTGCATTTAAAATTTTCGCCAAATTATGGAGTTTTGAAAATTAAAAAAAAAAAAAAATTATTCATACCCTCTACACTACAAAAAAAAGGTTTTTTTGCCAAAAATAAAAAAAAAATTGAAAAAAAAATTTGGAAAAAAAATTGGAAAAAATTTTTGGTGAAAAAATTTTTTGCAATATTTTTCTTTAAAAAAAAAAAATATGTTTGTACTTGCCAAAATACCATTCTCTGTCCAATTCTGTGCACATATGCCAACCAGCAGCCATTTTAAATCATTTTGCATATTTTGTGGAATGTACCAAAGTTTTAGTGGTGTTCTTACATTTTCGTTCATAACTTTTAAACCGCTGCAACCGGTTTCGCTGCTTAGGACAACAACAAGTAAATTATATATAACCTATACCACTAATTGTAAGTGGAGGGTATAAAAAAACTAAAAAAAAATATGTCTTGTCATATTTGATCACATTTATTAATTTTGATGCGCTAAACGCGAATATCAAAAAAAGTTTAGAATCGGACTAACGGTTTTGGAGATGTCGCTATTTGAAATTTGCAAAAATACAGGTTATTTCCTACATTCAAGAATAAAAAAAAAAATCGAATTTTTTTGCGTTTGACCCTTGAGACAATTTTTCATTTAAACCTAATTTGAGACAAATCCGATCATTTTAAATCGTGGCGCCCTTCGATCAAAATTAAGAATTTCTGGCAAATTTTCACCAAAGTATTGAGTTTTTGAAAAATTAAAAAAAAACACCCTACGATACATTATTAAAAATTTTCCAGATATTGCCATTTGAATTTTGTCAACAAAAACAAGTAAGAAAATTATAGTCGGTCAAGACCGACCATATGATACCCTACAGTGTTTCAGTGTTTCCCGAAAATAGGTCCAAGTCCAAACATGGACCGATTGGACCTATCTTTTGTAAGATCTTTATTTAGAGTAGAAAACACACACACTGAAAGATTTATTGTTCATTATATCTATGAACAAATTTCATAAAACCAAATTCATAGAATCTATGAAACAATTCATTTGCTGAATGAATATTCATTAGTATTCTGAAATATTTCATAGAATTTTATTCATAGATTTTATTAAATTCATAGAAAAAATTCATAGAATTAATGAATGTCATTCATAGAAGAAAATGCCATCAATATGCCATTTAATTTTTTAAATAATTAAAATAATGTTACAATAATTAAAACAAATAAAAAAAATTTAAAAAAAATAAAAAAAAAAATAAAAAAAACATTAAAAAAAAAAAAATTCATTGCTGCCCTGATCGGGGCTCGAACCCAAGACCTACCGGCTGAAGTGGTAATTGTCGACGCCTTAGCTATCAGCGCCACCAAAGAATAAAAATATCGCCAACTAACGCTTGGTTTTATAACTCTTCATTTTTGTAAATACACAAAATATTTGTTTTGTACAAACACACACAGCGTTTGGCAGAGGATTGTGACAGAGCAAAGACACAAACTCAATATGTTAGCAGAATATTATTCAAATTTGATTTTAAGTGTTGTTACTTGTTTATATAATTTAGCTAAGTGGCTAGAGACTAAGCTTCACGAACAAGAGGTTCCATGTTCGAATCTCGGTGGGGATAAGTTAAAAAAAAATATAAATTTTTAAAAATAGAAAATTGTAAATAAATAAAATAACAAAAATAAATAAAAATAAAATAAAAAAAAATAAAATTGAAATAATAAAATAAATAAAAATAGAATTGAATAATATTTTTTTTTTCCATAGCCTATGAACTTTTTCATAGGTTTCTGGTTTCTAGGAATTTGTTTTATAGATTCTATGAAGGGCATCATTGGCTCATTTCTAATGATTTTTTTCATAGAATCAATGTACGTTTTCATAGCCGTAATGAACAAAATTCTTTCAGTGCACAGATAAAATTTTAGAGGAATTAGTTTATTTTTTTTTCCAATAAACCGATTTAACTGAATATCGGTCGAAATTTTTTTAAAGGGGACTAAGTCCAAAAATGGTACATGTAGACCATCCGATTTCATTAGTTTACCAAAGTACACGTTTAACACCTACAAATAAAATTTTTATCAAATATTTTCATTTTTATGAATTTTCGGGAAATTATGGGAATATCGGGAGGGTGCTTTGTATGGGGACTACGAGAAGGACAAACCAGATTCCTTTGAAATTTGGTATGATGGTTTGTGCATACAAACCATAAATTCCAAAACGATATCTATTATAATACGGTTATTAGAGGCGTTTAAGCGAAATTCAAAGAGGGCGTTTGTATGGGGGCCATTTCTTAGCATGGACCGATTTTTTTCGATTTCAATAGGCTTCGTCCATGGGCCAAATGAAGCTTAAGTTTCAAATCTCAAGTCAATTGATTGAAAATTGCGACCTGTATCGTGCTTAATTCGATAGATGGACAGACGGACGGGCGAACGAAAATCGCTAAATCGACTCAAAAAGTAATTCTGAGTCGATATTCCAAAAATTGGGGGTATTCCAGCGTTATCAAAATTTTGAGTTTTTGGTCGAATGTAGCATCGTGTTAAAATTATCGTATTCGGCACAAACTAATTTTTAAAAGAAAGTCTGTCTCAAGCTCTTGGAACAAGTCAATAATAAAATGTTAAGATTATTTTTTTAAATATTTTGACCGTGAAAAAATAGCCGCCATTTTTTGCAAAATTCAAATAGCGATATCTCGAAAACGTTTTGACCGATTTTAAAAACAAGCTTGATATTTATATTCAGCGCATCAAAATTAATAAATTTGATGTATCGCAAGACTAGTATTTTTATACCCTCCAACCACAGTATGTGGGTGTACTCACTTTGTCATTCCGTTTGTAACGCATAGAAATATCGGTCGGGGACCCCATAAAGTATGTATATTTTTTATCCATGATCGATTCTAAGACATTCTGTGAATGCCCTTCCGTCCGTCTGTTTGTAGATGGCACAATACTGTCCAAAATAAAAGAGCTAGCCTCCTGGAATTTGGCATGAATATGTCTTATGGTGCTAGGCAGGTTAAGTTCGTTAATGGAAAAAATCGGCTCAGGGGGAAAAAAGTTCCCATTTGAAAAACTGAACCAATCTCTGAAAAAATACACTTTTTTTTACATGTTTTTTGTATTTTTGTTAAATAAATGAAACACTTGTTATATTTATCGAAACGTACCCCACTGACACCCATCACCCCCCCCCCCCCACCAAACAACCGCCCCTGGCATTTTTTTTTTACATTTTGGAGGGTATAAAAGATTCAGCCGAATTTAACACTCTCACTTGTTTTTTTTATTTTCAAAAATTCAAAACTTTGATCGCCGGGCGCCACGGTTTAATTTTATCCGATTGGCCTCAAATTTGTACCACATATATTTTAGGTCCAAAAGAAATTTGCCCGGACACTTATGAAAATCAAAAGTCAAGAAAAATGTCACTCTACTTGGCATATATATTTGAAATCTTCTGTTCAGGTTGCTATTGAGTTTCAGAGAAATCAGAGTTCAAAATTTTTTTATTAATAAATTTTTTCCGACTTTTGTTATACGAAAAATGTTTTAGAATCAAAGAGTTTGTCTACACAAAAACGTCACATAAACTGAGTATTTTCTTTACAAAAAATTACTTCTTACAAGAAATTTTTCTGTACGATAAATGTGTTAGAATCTAAGAAATTTAAGACATTTCACAATACAGAAAATGTCTCAGAATCTGAGAATTTTTTAATACGAAAATTGTTTCAGAATCTAAGAATTTTTCCAATACGAAAAAGACTAATTGTCAGTCTGAAATTTTTTTTATCGAAAAGTGTCTCAAAAAAGATTTTTTTTGTACGATAAATCTGCACTAAAATTGTCTCAGAATCGAAAAATGTTTCAGAAAATTGAAAATTTTTGCTATAAGCAAAATGTCTCAATATTAAACAAATTTTTCTTAGAATATGAGAGTTTGTGTATACGAAAATTTCTAAGAATCTAAGAAATATGTTTTATAGTCTTTCTACACGAAAAATTACTCAGATTTATAGAGTTTTTCTGTACAAAAAATGTCTCAAAATTTTTGAATTTTCTTTTTTAAAAAACTTTAAGACTAAAAAAGTAGTTTTTTGTTCCAAAAATGTCTCAAAATCTTGGATTTTATTAAAATAATATGAAGGGCTTATTGTAAAAACTCGATAAGTAACATTCCATTTTATGGTGTTTTGTTTTTGTCTTAAAACTTTTAAAATAATGTAGAAAATATATCTTTTGCAGAACTTTTATTCGAAGTATACTTCTACGAAGGGTTAAAACAAGACTTTTGCCAAAAAAATGTAGTCCATAGTTTTGAGTTTTAACTCCTAAAATATATTTGAGAATTTTTAAAGAAAAATTGCATAAATTTTCATATTCTTTTTTTTAAAAAATATTTCGCCTCCTTTTTTATCATAAATTTAAAATAAATGTTTTGTTTTCCAAAAATGTAAAAAAATGTAGGCTCAAAAACATTGAGGCAAAAAAACAAAACTGAAAAAAAAATTTGGCTAGAAAAAAAAAAATTACCACCAATGTGGTGGTTGTGTTGACTAAAGTGTCTGCCAATCAGTGTTGTTAATGGTATGAATATGATAAAAATATCCAAGGTTCGATTCTCGTTGGGTATACATGTTAATAAAAAATCCACATATAAGAAAAACGATTACCATTAGCGAAAAAAGCCGACATTTGAATCCTACTGAAGGTTAACTGGAACTGTTTGAAACCGGTATAGGAATACCAGAGATGTCTATAATTTTTAGGAAATTTAATTAACTTCTCCATTTTCAACTTGAAATAAATTAAAATTTTCAAAATTTTCTAGTTTTTAACAAAAGTTCAACAAAAAGCTCTTGCTCCAAAACTTATATTAGTCGAAAAAAATATCAATTGATTTTTTTAAAAATTGTTTTTATTTGTGTTGAATTCATTTCTATTTAAAGTGTTTTGTTTATTGTAAAGGGTATTTATGCAGTCGACCAAAGTTCACTTAAAATTTTATAACTTGTTCTATTCTAAATTTATTTGTACTCCAATATAATGAAATACAAATTACTAACAATTTATCATCTAATGTATAGTATACAATGTAACAGTTAAAAATAAAAATATTACTATAACACACTTTTTCATTATTAACTGTCTGTTTAATTTAGAATTTATTAAAAAAATATTATTTATATATTATTAACAATTTTTTTTTTTTTGTTAAATTTCAACACCTGTTTTCCTTGTCTAGTCTGTATTTATAACTGAAAAACAGAAAAACACACCCAAAAAAAAATTTGGAATATATTTTTTCGTCTGAAATTAATATTCTTAAAAAAATAAATTAAAAAATCAAAATGAAAGAATTGTTAGACTGTCTACCACAGTACTGCCTTAGGTTCTATTAGTAGTTTTATAATTTCAATAATATTTTTGTTTTTTTTTATTTTTTTTTTTTAAATATGCAAATATGTTTTATGTTGTAACTGTGATTTTTTTTATGTATTTTTGTAGCTGTTTAGTTCATGTATTACTTAGTATTTTGCAATTAAATTTGCATTAAGACATCATGTTTGTTAATTATTTTATTTATTTATTGAGTTGTTTAATAAGAAAATCTAAAGAAATAGTTAAAGTTGAAGTTAAAGTCAATAGTAGAATAGACATTTTTGATTGTATTTAAAGGGGTTATAAATATCAGTACAATTTGTATTTTAAATTTATTATGTCTAGGCATCATAAAATTATTTTAATTTTAATTAATTAGAATCAAACTGTTTTGTATTAATTTTATTGATTTAGATTTGAATCTATTTTTTTATTAATATAAAATAGTTTTTCAGCAAAAACTACTGAACCGATTATAATGAAATTTTCTTTGATTTGTAGATCATTAAATTCTCTAATACTTACCGTGGCCATTTTTTGAAAAATTTTGATTTTTGTGTAAGTTATGCTTATGTACTTAAACAAGTATAAAAGTTAAATTCGACTTGGCAGAATCTATGAATACCCTCCACAATGCTCTTTTTTAAGGATAGTAAATTTTTTAATGTAAAAAAAAATTAACAATTTTGAATAGAAATATTTTATTTTGAGTAAAAATTTTTTTTTGTCATTTTTGTAAAAAAAAAATAATTAACTAACTTTTTTTTTGAGTGTAAAATTTTTTTCGAGTGTAATTTTTTTTTTAGTGTAAAAATATTTTTGAGTGACAAAAATACGATACAAAGTAATTTTGTGGCTTATAATTGTTTTTAAAGCTTGTTTTTTTAAAACTCGAGTTTTTCAACACGTGAATTTCATGTGAAATCAATTCAGGGTTTTCGGAACCACTGGACCGATTTCGCTGAGATTTAAAATAAACTGGGACAGAGGATCGGCAAATATATATGCCACACTTCAGCACTGTCAGAATTGTTGTTTGAAAGTTACCGTGTGTTTTATCTCCTAAATTCATGAAAAACCCTTTGCCGTAATTCAGTATTTTGCTCATAACTTTTGAACCACTGCACTGTGGCCGAAATCACTGATCTAACGGCGCTTAAGTCAAAATTAAAAAATTAAGATCGATTAATGTTTTTGCACTGCATTGTTTACCTATACTTTACAGAAAAAATTTACGTTTTTACTTTTGTTTTGCTTTCAATATTCGCACAGCTGTAAGCTGTCAAATATACATTTTCTGCAGCAAGTGTATTAAAGGAATTTGGGGCCTAATTACTCAGTGAGTTTTTCTTGACACTTTTAAGTCAATTGTTTATACATCTTGAGCCAACTAAAAATAAATGTTTGTGGCCTGTGTGTATCTAGTTTATTATTAGTTCATTATAGAAGTTAACATTTGTGATATAAACTATAGTTTCATGGACTGCAACTTTTGAAATTTGATCGTATTCGGTCCAAATCCTGATTTGTTTATTATTTTGGGTTATTTTTGTTGTGACGTTTCAGTATGGTGTGCTAGTTCGCGCAAGTTGTTCGGTTTTTTAGGGTCCATCTGCCTGTCCAAATAAACAGAATAAACGCTGTATCGACCACAATTTTCAATCGATTTGGCTAAAATTTGAAATTTAAGATTTTTTATCGAAAGAACAAAACCTGTTAAATTTATGACAAAATCGGTCCATGTTATCCCATAGCCCCCATGTTAATTTCCCCTTCCAGTTTTACTAAAAAGCCCTAACAATGGTATTTTAACAAATATCCTCTTGAAATTCGACTGGTAAATGTTTTTTGTAGCAACAAATAATCACACTAAATTTTAACGGAATCGGAACATTTTAACTTCTAGTCCTCATACAGACCACCCTCCCGATATTCACATAAATTTCTCAAAATACATAAAAACACTGAAATAAATAAATATGCTTAAAAATTAAATTCTTTATAAGTTTTATAATCACAAATATGCATTGGGCTTTATTATTTTACATTTCCGAATTAAGCGCCGCTAGATTGGATGTTTCGGCCACTGCACAGTGGTTTCCCCCATAGGCCAAAAATCAAAAAAGTTTATGTTTTTTTTTTAAGCTTTAATGCATTAAATTTATTGATAACACTCTAAATTCTATGAATCTGACAAATTTTTTTGCTTTTTTTACGAGATTTAATGTTTGCGTTCGTTGAAAGTGGGGGAATTTTTATACGGCATATATTGTGGTTGCATAGTCATAAAAAAATTCTTAAGTTTATCTAAAAGGTTATACGCGATATTGTGGCAGAAGCTTCCAAAAACACTACAAACATTAAATTTTAACCTATTTTCTACCAAATTTAATAATAAAAGCAGCAAAAAATAAGCCCATTAAAGAATCCATGAGGAATACTTTTTTGACCTTTTAAAAACACAATTTTTTTAAAAACTACTTTTTCACATAGACTTTTAGATATTTGGCCCTCATCTGCCCACAACTTTTTATACATCAAATTGAAGATTTTTTACCCCTCTTTAAATTAAAAAATATTGTGGCCGCGGGTTTTTGCATATTTTCGCATATGGATGTGATTTACATAGTCATCCAACGAAAATGGTGCAAAATTGCATTTTGATTGGTACTATTTCTCTTAAAGAATATGAGTAAAGTGAAATATTTTTTTTTAATTGACGTTATTTTAAACTTTATATTGCAATTTTATTTGACTTACAGTTCTGAATAAAGAGAAAAAACTTTTTTAAAAAAAAATTGTTTTAAACTTTATATATATTGCAATTTTGAGGTATTTGACTGTCGGTTTATCTCTTTGACGACCAAGCGATTTTGAGTTTCTGTTAATGGTCGTGACCTGTGACATAATAACAGGTTAGAAACAAAAAAAAATGGACCCCAAACCTCTCTCCTTCCCCCTTATTTTTCTTGGTAAAAAATTTGCCTTTTGACGATTCCGCAGTTCTGGCCAAAGCTATTTGCAACTGGCTGTGATAAAACTCGATAATAGTTACTAGTGTCCGACCGAATACACCTTTTGTGGCCGAAGCCGAATATTCGGCCAAATTTTCACTATTCGGCCGAAAGCAAAGCCGAAGCCGAATATTAAAAAAAATACTTTTGTAGAAAAAACAAGAAAAAAAGTAAAACCCGACTTGGCGGAACACACAAATGTATAAAAATTTTGTCTAGAACGATTTATTTTGAGCAAAAAACTGTTCTCAGACATTTTTGAAAATAAAAATTTTTTTGAGTGAGAATTTTATCCTATCGGAATTTTTTTTGGAGTGTAAAATCTTGTTTTAGCTGCAAAAACGCTTTGTTAAATATTTTTGTGCCTTACTAATGTGATTCAAAGTGTGTTTAGTATGTTTTCAACTCGTGAGTACAAATTTAATACAATTGTTTGGCATTCGGCTATATTCGGCCAAATAGTGGCCCGCTATTCGAAGCCGAATAGTGGCCGAACAATGCTTTTTGACTGAAACCTAAGCAGAATATTCGGTCGGACACTAATAGTTACCCTGCAAGATTTTGCTAAACAAGTAAAGATCCTTTTGTATCTAAAATAGAGAAAACTATTTAACAAATTTTGAGGGCTAACAGTGAGTAAGTGGATCAAATTAGAGACTTACTGTTAACTAGACTTTTGTTGCGGAAACCCTACTCTACAATTCAACCTTAAAAACATTTACCGTATCTTTTACTTGAACGAAAAAAATCTCCAAAAACGCTTTGGCACGTGTACTTGCCTGTGGTAGTTAAAGGGTTAAGTGTAACTTACTCATTGCATTTGAAAGGGGTCAAACTTTAATTCTTATAATTAATTGTTTTTGCGATAGTGTTAGAAGTTTCGAAAATATCAATATGGAAATTAAAACAAAAAAAATTTCATCTTGAAATACTTTTTTTAAAAAATTCTTAAAACAGATCTATAAGCCAATTAACCCTTCAAAGATCAAATGGCTACTATGGCTAAAGTTTTTAATATTTTTTCCTAAAAATTTTCAACCTTTAAGTTCTTCGGGCATACTATGAGCTGACAAATTTTGAAGACCCTAGTTTATTTAGTTTTGGAGATATTGATTTTTGACCGCTTGTCCATATAACGGAAACCACTGTGCACTGTGCACTGGACCGATTTCGCTGGATTGCAATACCAGGTAAATGCCAAACATATATGCCAAACTTCAGGAGCCTCCGTAAAGTCTTTCAAAAGTTAGCGTGTTTTCAATAGACAGACGGACGGACATCGCTAGATCGTCCTAAAATCGATCGAGGATCATGAATATATGGGGCATTCCATGTCAAATCGGACCCTTTGAAAAACTTTTTTTTTTAGATTTTCCCAATTTGTTTACAGTTTTTAGTACCCTTCGAAAACTCCTTCATGGTAAATTTTCAGATTTTTTTTATGACCCATTCAAAAGATATCGAATTTTAAAAATTGGTTGTTTGTTCCTTTACTCAAACTTCTTTAACTCATAACTTCTTCAATAATGGTCCAAATTTCATTTTTTTTTCTCAAAATTTTTTGTTTTTTACGTACTTTTTAAAAAAAATCCCAAAAAATTCTTAAAAGCGCTCTAGTATGTGATTTTTAAGTTTTAAAATTTAAATCTCATTTCTGAAAATGTTTGTACTCTTCGATTTTTTTGAAATTTTTTTGTGTAAAACATCTATCGATTCTACAAACTTTTTGCCTAGGAGGATCGTGGGATAACGATTATTACTATTTTTTAAAATTTTTTAAAAAAATTTATTGTAATTTTCCAATCTTAAAATCATTTCTACTGCTCCAATGGTGCGTCATACAGGGGTCCTTTATAAGACCGACCCCAATTATTTTTTACGTCTTAACATTTCTTTGGAAAAAACTAATACCCTATCTTCAATTTCTAAGGGGCTCCCACACAAAACGAAATTTTTTTTTAATTTGCTCCAACCGCTCTGACTGCCCTAATAGTGCCCTTAGAGCAACAAAATGTATGACCGACCCACAATATTTTTTTAGTCCAAACATTTTCTCTGAACACACCTACCCTCTATCTCTAATTGTTAAGGCGTTCCCCATACAATATTTTTTATTTTTTGTAAATTTGTTTTATTTAATCAGCTTCTACCGGTCCAATGGTGCGTCCGAGAGGGGTCATTAGTGAGACCGACCCCCATTTATTTTTACCCTCAAACATTTTTCTAAAACATACCACAGCCCTATCTCCTCTCGCTAAGTAGGCTTCCAGTCAAAATTACATTTTTATAAAATTTGCTCCAACTGTTATTTGTATGGGAGCCTACTTAGGGAGTGGAGATAGGGCGTAGGTATATTTTAAAAAAAATGTTGCAGGGTAAAAATAAATGGGGGTTGGTCTCACTAATGACCCCTCTCGGATGCACCATTGGACCGGTACAAGCTGATTAAATAAAACAAATTTACAAAAAATAAAAAAAATTGTATGGGGACCGCCTTAACACTTAAAGATAGAGGGTAGGTGTGTTCAGAGAAAATGTTTGGACTAAAAAAATATTGTGGGTCGGTAATACATTTTGTTGCTCTAAGGGCATTTAGAGCGGTTGGAACAAATTTAAAAAAATGTCGTTTTGTGTGGGAGCCCCCTTAGAAATTGGAGATAGGGTATTAGTTTGTTCCAAAGAAATGTTAAGACGTAAAAATTAATGGGGGTCGGTCTTATAAAGGACCCCTCTATGACGCACCATTGGAGCAGTAGAAATGATTTCAAGATTGAAAAATTACAATAAAATTTTTTTCAAAAAATTTAAAAAAATAGTAATAATCGTTATCCACAATCCTCCTGGGCAAAAAATTTGTAGAATTGATAGAAGTTTCACACAAAAAAATTTCAAAAAAATCGAAGAGTACAAACATTTTCAAAAATGAGATTTAAATTTAAAAACTTAAAAGTCGCATACTAGAGCGCTTTTAAGAATTTTTTGGATTTTTTTTTTAAAAGTACGCAAAAAAACAAAATTTTTGAAAAAAAAAATTGAAATTTGGACCATTATTGAAGAAGTTATGAGTAAAAGAAGTTTGAGTAAAGGAACAAACTACCAATTTTTAAAAATTCGATATCTTTTGAACGGGTCATCAAAAAAATCTGAAAATTTACAACGAAGGAGTTTTAAAAACTGTAAATAAATTGGGAAAATCTAAAAAAAAGTTTTTCAAAGTGTCCGATTTCACATAGAATGCCCCATATACACTTTATGGGGTCTTAGACCAATATTTCGAAGTGTTACAAACGGAATGACAAACTTATATATACCCTCTATTACTAGAGTGAAGGGTATAAAAATGATAAAAATTTACTTTTCGTTTTTCATTAAAAACATAATTGGGTCAAAATTTAAGAAAAATGGCGACGGTAAATCCTAGAAAATTTAATAATCTATAAATCAGAAAAAAATTTCATCAAAATCGATTCAGTAGTTTCTGCTTTACAACTGCAGATGATTTTGGCAATTAAAAAATCATTCTAAAATTACTGGCAACCCTGGAAATTCTAGTTGCCCAAATTTTGTGTTTTTAAATTTTTAAAATATTACAATATTTTATCTTTCAAATAAGAAAAACAGATTAAAAAATATTGCGAATTTCTGTTTTTATAGCTGATTAAAAATTGCTCACATTAGGGCTACCTTTTTTATTTAATCCCTACCTTAAATAAAAATCCATAAATTCCTTAAAGTCATAAAAACTTTTAAAAAAATTCGTGAGTTAAAAAAAAACTCTTCTTCTTAGTTCAAGTATAATTTTCAAAAGTTAAAACTTATTTAAAGTCAATTAAACTCAAAGTGTTGACAGGTTATTTTCCAAATTTTGTCATCTTTATACTATTTCGTGAAAGAAAAACTGCTGGTAAAATAAATTGTTTTTCCAAAAACAAATCGTGTATTTCTCTAACAAATGACAACTTTTCACATTAGTAGTCACACAAAATAAAATTGTCAAAATATTGTTTTGGTTTAACACAGCTTGACACCTCGAGAAAAAACTACTACTATTCATATAAACATATAAATTTTATAAATATATTCATATTGTACAAATGGTAGAGGTGGTGACACACTCTACTGACATGAACACCACAACATTTAAAAAGACATATTTTTTTGTTGGTCTTACAATAAAAAAAGACTACAAAAGGAATATAAGTGGGTAAATAGCAACACCAAAAAAATAGAAGATGATTCTCACCTAATGACCTGCATTTTAAGGTTTTCTACGTTTGTTTACCATTGAGGTCTTTCTAGCAATTTATGGAAGAAAGTAAGTATTTGGTTAAGCAAAATATCAAATAAAATCTGTTAAGATCTTTGGGTTATTTTTTTTGTCTTTCTTTTTTTGGAGAAAAATATTTATAGTATAAAAAAAAATGTTGAAAACTAGAAATTGATTTATGCATTTTAACTAAACATGTCATGCTTTGCATAAATTTAACACCAAAAAATGTTTAGAGTTTTAACACAAACTTGCAAAAACAAAATTTTAAACATGAAGATGTTGTTAAACAATATTTTTATTTTTTGTAGAGGTAGAACATTGATGACCTAGTCTTTTATAAACACACCTAGGCCTCGAATTCTTAAAATATTGTGATTTTTAACAAAACTGAAATAATAAATCCAAAACACAGCAATGTTTTATACATTTACGAATCAACCTGTTTGCACAAACATTTCGTGCAGTACTTTTTCAAAAAAAAAAAATTTAAAGCATACTTTAAGGTGCATATATTAAACAACCATATCGATAAATTCAGCATGTACCAGCACCATCTGTTGCTTCTTACTATATCTTTTTTTTACCCTCCTGTCTAGTAATTCACTCAAAAAAAATCTTGTAAAATTACTAAAAAACCTATTTTACGAACGTTTCACACTGAAAGAATTATTGTTCATAATATCTATAAAAAAATTTTATAAAACCAAATTCATAGAATCTATGAAACAATTCATTGGCTGAATGAATATTCATTAGTATTGTCAAATATTTCATTGAATTTTATTCATAGATTTTGTTAAATTCATAGAAATAATTCATAAAGTTAATGAATGTCATTTATAGAAAATAATGTCATCAATAAGCCGTTTAATTTTTTTAATAATTAAAATAATGTTACAATAATTAAAAAAAAATTAATAAATATATTAAAAAAAAAAAAAATATAATAAAAAACATTAAAAACGTTAAAAAAAAATTATTGCTGCCCTGGCGGGATTCGAACCCAAGACCTACCGGCTGAGGTGGATATGGTCGACGCCTTAGCTACCAGCGCCACCAAAGAAGGAATATCTTGCAAACTTACACTTACAATTAGTTTTGTAATGTTCGTTATTTTTTTTTTCTAGCAAATACACAAACATTTTGTTTTTTACAAACATACACAGCTTTTGGCAGAGCATAGATACAAACTCAATAGTTAAAGCAGAATATTAAACAAAATGGTTTTTAAGTGTAATTATGTGTTTATATACTTTAGCTCAGTGGCTAGAGACTAAGCTTCACGAACAACTGGTTTTGTGTTCGAATCTCGGTGAGGATAAGTTAAAAACGTATTTTTTTTTTTAAATAGAAAATTGTAAATAAATAAAATAATAAAAAAAAAGTAAATTAAAATTAAATAATAAAATAAATAAAAATATAATTGATTAATACATTTTTTTTTCATAGCCTATGAACTTTTTCATACACTCAAAAAAATCTGTAATGTTAGCAAAAAAAGCTTGTAAGACTACAAGAAAATTTGCTGATTTTGAACCCACAATTTTTTTGGTAAAGTTAACAAAAATGTTTTGCCAAAAATTAGTTAACTGAAATTTTTTTTATTTCAACCTAGTTCATACACGTTTGAGGACCCCATTGGATTCGGACCCGATAGGTCCAGACCCCGATGGGCCTAGACCTAGTTGGGTTCCTTAAAAATCCTCATAGTTTTTGATCCAAAATTTGTGTCAGTTTCGCTCTACCTTGCTTAGTTTTTTAGATACGTGATTTTAGGGGACCACCGGGGTTTTGAGAATTACAAAACTCGATAACTTCAAAAATATTACTCGGAGAGCTTTTGATTATTTTGCGGTCGTGTTGAGAGTTACTTTTTGTTGTGTCGGCAATATTGACCGAGATATGAGCATTTTAAAATTTTCGGGAATGCTAACTTTTTTGGATCCAAAGTTAGCTCCCATTAGGGTCCACACATGTGAAGAGGACCGCCGATACTATGGATAACCCGAGAACCATAAAAGGCCTCCATTTTGCTCTATCTGGCTTAGTTTCCGAGATAGCGCCATTTTAAGTTTTCTGAAAATAAAAAAAAATTACCATTTATTTTTGCTAATATTAGCAAAAAAGTTGGCTATTCATGGACAGATGCAATACGAATAGCAAACAATAGAACGAGTTGAAAACAACTAACTAAGGCCGTTAGCTCCCAAGTTGGACATTAGCGGATATATCATGAAATCTTTTTTAAATTTCAACTCAGTGAAACTGAAATAAATGTTTAAAAAAACCGGCAGTTTTTGGAATTTAGAAAAACTGTAAATGCAGTTGTGTAAACAAGACCTTTAACCATCACTGAGCAATGTTTAAGGATTACCCCACTTTATCCGTAAAAGTTACAGAGGGTTAAAGTTGAAAAATCGATAAAAATGGCTTGAAATAATCCATAGTTTTTACCTTCTTTCGCTTTTTTTTTTAAGTTCTCCTTATATTTCAATCTTTTCCGGCATAACACAAAGTCAGTACATATAAGAGATTATTGCAATGTTGGCTTGATAGATGCTTCATCGCTTGGTAAGAAGTTATAAGACGGTTAAGTTTTGAAACCAAAAATTAAGAGTTTTTAAATTTTCGAGGTTTTTTGATCAGGGATTTCGGCCCCCTCTATAAAATGAAAAAAAGTCGAACTAGAGTTGGTAGCTGTTGTAATTATAAACATTTCGGAATTAATCCCGTAATGTGCCACGAATAGTTAAGGAGTTTCAGCAGATCAAAGTTCGAAAGAAAAAACGTAATTTTTTTAAAATACCAGTTTTTTGCGAGGCACATTCGCGGTTTCATTCAAAATTTCGTGGACTCTTGCGTAAACCGAGTTTTTTAGGAGTTTACATAAAAAAATCACTGGCGGGTTTATAAAAAATAAATTGCAAAAATTTTATGGCATTTTTGAAAATTGTGCGAAATTTGCAAATCTGTTTCCAATTTTTTTTAGTAGCAATTAATGCATCATGTTCATTTTAATACACCAAAAGACGTGCCTTAACGAGTAGAACTGATTTGCTTTTTGACTTTTTTACTTTAAGCCATTCTGAGCGGAAAGCGCGATGATTTTATCTAAACTTGTTTTGATCTGGCACATCCAAGGCTTTACACGAAATCGGATGAAATTTTTTTTAAATGAAAGCCCACTTGATGTGTCATCATAAAATCAGAGGCGGGTTAAAAAATTTTTATGATTATAGATTTTTTGGACCATATTAAATTTTCTTGTTATAAAAAAGCATCACTGATTTTTCTAAACATTGGTACAATGCTACGATTTTCCGTGATTTTTTTTTCAGTAATACCAACGCGCATTGCCTAAATATGTTATAAAAAATTGTGAAACTTTTCTTTTACCGCGAATTAATCGCGATTTTAGGTACTTAGATATATTTTTTTTTAAATCGTTTGGTCATTAAAGGGTTAAATTTATATCATATATTTTAGAAGAAATGATATATCCTGGCATGTTTTAATAACGCATGCAACAAATGTGTAGAAAAACAAGTAAAAAAGTTAAATTCGGCCTTGCCGAATGTAGTGATACCCTCCACAATTTCAAAAAGATTATTGCAAAAAACTTTATTTAAAAGGAAATTACTTTTGAAAAAAAAAATTTTTTTTGAAAAAAAAATTTTCGTGAAAAAAAATTTTGGTAAAAAAAATCCGCGATTTTTTTTTTTTTTGTGTTCATACTCGTTTAAATACCATTTGGTGTTCAATTATGTTCACATATGCCAACCAGAAGCCGAATTAAAGCATTTTGTATTTTTAGGTTATGTTGAATGTACTGAAATTTTTGAGGTGTGCTTACATTTTCGTTCATAACTTTTGAACCGCTGAACCGATATCGCGCAAATGCAATACCAAACTTCTCGGGAGAAGTTCCAATAAATATGTTAAGTTTCAGTCATCTCTGTGCAATATTTTGTTCGCGACAGCATTTTCCACAGACAGACGGACAGACGGACATCGCTAGAATGTCTTAAAATCGATCGGGAATCATGAATATATATACTTTATGGGGTCCCAGATCGATATTTCGATGAGTTACAAACAGAATGACAAACTTATATATACCCTCTATCACTAGAGTGGAGGGTATAAAAATATTTAAAATATTTTTAAGATTTTTTAAAACCTCTAAATCTTAAAACCGCCATAACTTTTGACCCCCTTGCGCGATTTAATTGACGCGAACGAATTTCTTATTCTCAAATAGATTCTAATATTTATGCCAACTTTCATCGATGTGCCATCAAAACAAAAATCACATCTTTTTTACCTCAAAATTTAAGTCTTAGCCGGAACTCCTCATATAAATATATAGTCGAATCCAAACAAAAAATTCTTGGATTTTTCTTTTATATTAAAAGTTTTCTCATTTGGTTTTCCTATTTCAATCTCTTACCTCTCCAATCAGGGGTCAAGTGTAATTCTCAATTTTTTTGTTGTTTTTTTTTTTTTTGCAAATTTTCATTTTAATTATACGATTGTTTTAGTGCCTTAATAGTTGTCTAAAAGTGTTGAATGGTGTTAGGAATACATTACCAAAAGATTAGTGTGTTGCTGCTGATGATCAGTTGTTGTAATAACACACGTACGCAACATCATCAACAACATTTGATTATCTATTCAACACCAACTACAAAACATCGCCATCATCATCATCGCCACTTTGTTGAATAATGTTGTTTCTTATCATGTTTTATTATTAAAAAGAGAGAGGGAGCTGTTCTAAAATTTGAGTTTACTTTTAAATTTACTATACTTAAGGTTAAAAGTATATAGTTGCTATGAGCGTATGTATGCTGCAGCAGTGTGTATAAAGGTGCTTTTAAAAATTATGAATCTTCATAAATTTAGCACAACGAAATTCACACCTTCCTTTTTTTTTTAACTTAATGCCCAAACTATGGTTAATACTTGAAGTGTTTATTGTGAATTAACCCTTAAGAGAGTAAAAGAAACAAACGGGTAACAATTTTTTTATAGATTGCGCTGTAAAGTGTGCTAATATAAAGTATTTATGATGATGCCTGAATGTAGGCTACTAAAAAAACAAAACATATACATTAGGGAGGAGCAAATTTTTTTTTCATTTTCAAAATCGTTGGGTCGAAATAATTGCCTTTTAGGGCCAAGACTAACGCAAACAAATTTTGGACCTGAAGGTAAATGTCTTTGGGTTATTTTTTTGACTTAAACAAAAAACAAATTTTTTGTATGGAAATGGGTTTGTATTCTTCTTTTTGGCTTATAAATCGGATAGTTCCCAAATTTACCTTTAAGATTTCCAAAAAGTTAACTTCGGTACTTTTTTGATCTCCTGAAAAATGTATATACAAAATTGAAAATTGGAATGTAGAATCCTCAAGTGGAAAAAAAATTCAGAAATCAGTCTTCTAGGAAGTTCTGATTCTTAGACGGATAAATAGTACTTTGGTACTTTTTTGAAATCTTAAAAAATAGTCCTATAATCTTGAAATTTTTAATACAAAGATTTTGAAAAAAAAAAATATAGTTTTTGGATATTAAGACTTTATGTTGCAAAATGAAAATGGAAAGAGAAATTGGTACTTATTTAAAAATATAGAAAAGAGAAATTGGTACTTTTTTTAAAAGCAGTACTTTTACTTGTGTCTGAAACCATTTTTTTTACTTTCAAGTCCCCATTCATTCCTTCCTAAATAAAATGCCTTTTAACGGTTAAAAAAATTGTTTAAAAAGAAACTAACTGTGCAGTGTTTAAAATAGTTTCCTTTTTTTTTTTTTGCTTGAAATCTTTTATTTTTAGGAATGCTGTATACTACTTATTGTACTTTGCTAAACACAACCTGGCAGCTTAAAGAAATAAAATACGAGAAAAAAAACTTTCCCATTGATGTTTTCTTGCTGATTATGTTTAATAGTGTAGAAGTAATTTCATGCCTGTTTTTCATATAGAAAAACTTTATATACTATTTTGTGGTACAACACCATTCAACATTAGTGTGACCACAAGTAGGATTTACAAGTTTTTTTTGGTTGCGATTCTACTGAATAAAAGTTTCTACTTAACAAAAAAAAAGTATATTTATAAATAGAAGGCATGTCAGGTTTAAAATGGTTAACGAATACTCAAAAAAAAAAAAAAAAAAACTTTAAATATATTTTGTTAAATTATGTGAAATAAAATAAAAAATAACTATAAACCTGCGTGTCTGAGATCACTTCGTGAAATAATAAATTTAGAATAAGAAAAATTATGGAGGAAAAATGAAGAAAAATAAGATTTAAACAAAAAATATAAAAAATAAATGAGAAAAATTTAATAAAAATTATCCTTTGATGTTTTGTAATGAGAGCAGATTTTATTAAAAGACAAAATTAATGATGATTTTATATGGGTAATTTTTATAACTTACTTTTTCCAAGTTTAAATACATTTTTTGGTTTATTTTTTTGTGATTTTTGGGGAACTTACCTAAAAAGAAAAAAAGAGAAATAAATTAGTTAGATGGTCAATTTTTAATTAAATTATATTATTCAATAACAAGTAGAAAAGTTAAATTCGACTTTCCCGAATCTATGAAGGAGGGTCCACAATGTGGAGGGTCCACAATAAATTTTTTTAAAGGGTAGTACATTTTTTAACGTGAAAAAATTAACAATTTTGATTAGGAATATTTTATATTGATTAAAAAATTCTTTTTTTGTCATTTAAAAAAAAAAAAAATTACTAATTTTTTTTTTTAGTGTAAAATTTTTTTCGAGTGTAATGTTTTTTTTACTGTAAAAATATTTCTGAGTGAATGCACGTAAGTATGTACACAAAATATTGTCATTTTTGTAAAAAAAAAAAAACTAAATTTTTTTGTGGTATACATTTTTTTTGAGTGTATAATTTTTTTGAGTGTAAAATTTTTTTTGAGTGTAAAATTTTTTTCGAGTGTAATTTTTAAGTTACCAATGCTTTTAAAACTAAACAAGCTTTAAAAATTATTGCTTTAAAATTAAACAAGTTTGAAAAGCATTGTTTAGTTACCACCAATGCTTTTTAAACTTGTTTAAACACGTGGCATTTTAGATGAAACTAATCTGAAATTCAGGGTTTAGCTTATAACTTTTGAACCATTGGACCGATTGAGCTGAAATTTAAAACCAAACAGACCCGGGGAACGACAAAGATACGTGCCAAGCTTCAGTAGTCTCATTATTGTCTTTCGAAAGTTATCGTGTTTTTTATCTCGTAAATTCGTTAAACACCCTTGCCGAAATTTACTCTTTTGCTCATAACTTTTGAATCACTGGACCGATTTGGCTGGATTGCAATACCAACCTGACCAGGTAAATGACAAACATATATGCCAAACTTCAGTAGTTAGCGTGTTTTCTACGGACGGATAGACAGACAAACAGACAAACAGACGGACGGACGGACGAACGGACATTGCTAGATCGACTTAAAATCGATCGAGGATCATAAATATATATACTTTATGAGGTCCTAGACTAATATTTCGATGTGTTACAAACGGAATGACAAACTTATATATACCCTCCATCACTAGGGTGGAGGGTATAAAAAACAGTATTACAGACTAATTATTTTCTTAGGGGGTTATTGATAATACTAAAAGTGTACTTAAAGTAGGTTTATTTGACAAAAATTCATGTAATATCAGTCAAATAAACCTACATTAGATTTAATTTACTCATTATGAATAGCCCAGGTTATATAAATACCGCTTATAATAACGCCTGCAAACCGACATTTAAAATCCTGCTGATGATAACACTAACTGGAATGTTTGAAACCGGTATGGGAAATTTTTTCTTCTGCATTTTTTCAACTTGAACCCTTACAACAAATATAATAAGAGCCCGAGGTCGATCTGTACTTACAGAAAAAATACTAATAAAATTACTGACAAAATATTTCGTCTCCGAAACAGAAAATGCAAATTCCTTCATTTGTGTCTGCAATTCCAGATCATGTTTGTAACCCTTGCGAAATAATGTAAAAGACGAAAAAGTTGAAAGAAAGTATGAAATGAGGCTGAGATTGCTAGAAGTAGAATTGTAGTGTTGGAAACTGTCAAAATTTATTCTGTAGAAACTATAAATATTTACATATGTACATAAAATACGGTTTTCATTAACAAGACAAACCGACATTTAATATCCTACTGATGATAACACTAACTGGGGTGTTTGAAACCGATATGGGAAATACCAGAAATGTCTATAATTTTTAGAAATTAAATTTTTCTTTTGCATTTTTTCAACATGAACCCTTATAACTTTATAAATAGTTTCTTGAAAATTGTAACTTTGACACTATCATCGTAACGATAAGTAAAAGAAATATGACCTTGAGCTAGAATAATCTTTCTCAAAATGAATTTTTTTTTAATAAATAAAAATTTTTGATAAATAAAAGATACATAAGGGGCATTCCATGTCAAATCGGACACTTTGAAAATTTTTTTTTTTAAATTTTCCCAATTTGTTAATAGTTTTTAGTACCCTTCGAAAACTCCTTCGTGGTAAATTTTCAGATTTTTTTGGTGATCCGTTCAAAAGATATCGAATTTTTAAAAATTGGTAGTTTGTTCCTTTACTCAAACTTCTTTTACTTATAACTTCTTCAATAATGGTCCAAATTTCAAAATTTTTTTTTCACGTACTTTTAAAAAAAAAAATCCCAAAAAAATCTTAAAAGCGCTCTAGTAAGCGATTTTTAAGTTTTAAAATTTAAATCTCATTTTTGAAAATGTTTGTACTCTTCGATTTTTTTGATTTTTTTTTGTGAAAAACATCTATCGATTCTACAAATTTTTTGCCCAGGAGGATCGTGGGATAACGATAATTACTATTTTTTTAAAATTTTTTTAAAAAATTTTATTGTAATTTTCCAATCTTAAAATCATTTCTACTGCTCGAATGGTGCGTCATAGAGGGCTCCTTTATAAGACCGACCCCATTAATTTTTACGTCTTAAAATTTCTTTGGAACGAACTAATACCCTATCTCCAATTTGTAAGGGGGCTCCCACACAAAACGACATTTTTAAAATTTGCTCCAACCGCTCTAACTGCCCTAATAATGCCCTTAGAGCAACAAAATGTATGACCGACCCACAATATTTTTTTAGTCCAAACACTTTCTCTGAACACACCTACCCTCTATCTCTAATTTTTAAGGCGGTCCCCATACAATTTTTTTTATTTTTTGTAAATTTGTTTTATTTAATCAGCTTCTACCGGTCCAATGGTGCGTTCGAGAGGGGTCATTAGTGAGACCGACCGCCATTTATTTTTACCCTGCAACATTTTTTTAAAACATACCTACGCCCCATCTCCACTCCCTAAGTAGGCTCCCATACAAATAACAGTTGGAGCAGATTTTATATAAATGTAATTTTGTATGGCAGCCTACTTAGGGAATGGAGATAGGGCGTAGGTATATTTAAAAAAAAAGTTGTAGGGTAAAAATAAATGGGGGTCGGTCTCACTAATGACACCTCTCGGACGCACCATTGGACCGGTAGAAGCTGATTAAATAAAACAAATTTACAAAAAAAAAAAAAAAATGTATGGGGACCCCCTTAAAAGTTAAATATAGAGGGTAGGTGTGTTCTGAGAAAATGTTTGAACTAAAAAAATATTGTGGGTCGGTTATACATTTTATTGCTTTAAGGGCACTATTAGGGCAGTTAGAGCGGTTGGAGCAAATTTTAAAAAATGTCGTTTTGTGTGGGAGCCCCTTTAGAAATTGGAGATAGGGTATTAGTTTGTTCCAAAGAAATGTTAAGACGTAAAAATTAATGGGGGTCGGTATTATAAAGGTCCCCTCTATGACGCACCATTCGAGCAGTAGAAATGATTTTAGGATTGGAAAATTACAATAAAATGTTTTCAAAAAATTTAAAAAATAGTAATTATCGTTATCCCACGATCCGCTTGGGTAAAAAATTTGTAAAATCGATAGATGTTTTACACAAAAAAATTTCAAAAAAATCGAAGAGTACAAACATTTTCAAAAATGAGATTTAAATTTTAAAACTTAAAAATCGCTTACTATAGCGCTTTTAAGAATTGTTTGGGATTTTTTTTTAAAAAGTACGCAAAAAAACAAAAATTTTGAAAAAAAAAAATTTGAAATTTGGACCATTATTGAAGCAGTTATGAGTAAAAGAAGTTTGAGTAAAGGAACAAACTACCAATTTTTAAAAATTCGATATCTTTTGAACGGATTATCAAAAAAATCTGAAAATTTACCACGAAGGAGTTTTCGAAGGGTACTGAAAACTGTTAACAAATTGGGAAAATCTAAAAATTTTTTTTTTCAAAGTGTCCGATTTGACATGGAATGCCCCATATATACTTTATGGGATCCCCGACCAATATTTCGATGCGTTACACACGGAATGACAAAGTGAGTATACCCCATACTGTAGTTGGAGGGTATAAAAAAATTGATGAAAAAAATGTATGATTTTATAAAAACAAAAAAGTTTTTCACCAGCTGGTGAATAAAACGTAACATGTTTTATTCAGCAATTTTTTTTTTTGCATCAAAAAAATGTTTTTCGTTAAATTTTGATGAAAAAATTTTTTTTTTTGATGAAAAAATTTTTTTTGATAAAAAAAAATTTTAATGAAAAAAAAATTGTCATTAAAATCCAACAAAACAAAATATTTTTAAATAAAGGGTAAAAAAGTGTGCATTGGTACTTTATCGATGTTTAGAAGTATTAGTAATAAAAACTTGATTTTTGAAATGAAGTAACTTTGGAACCAAATTTTCAAAAAGAAAACGACTTTTAAAAATGTATGATTCTAAAAGGGTGAAATGGGGGAAAAATTGTACTTTAGTACTTTTTTATTTTTTCAAAGTAAAAATTTGAAAAGTATGATTCTTCGCCCAAAAAAAAAAAAAATATTCTGAAAAAAGTACTTTTTGGATATGGCCCGAGTAAAAATTTTTATATGATGCAATATATAATGATATATGACACAATATATATTAATACGCAATTTGATCCGAATAATGGTGGATGTTTTTGCATTAAAAAAGATCTACTTGTATAAAATATGATTTGATTTCATCCGAGTTTTGACCAGACACTGCCTTATATTGGTGGATCTAATTAGATCTAATTGCACAAAAACATATAAAATCCTGGTGTTTTTTGGTTTGGGTTGAGATACACCACAGGTCAACGATACATTTTTTTTTTTTTTTTAAAAAAGAAACAACACTCAGGCAATGCTGCCTATCAATTACTACTGTAACCGTGATGTTTCTTTCGGAAAGGGGATAGAAGAGAGATGAAATATGCAATATATAATGATATGTAACACAATATATATTTATCCGCAATTTGATCCGAATTATGGTGGATGTTTTTGCATTAAAAAATATCAACTTGTATAAAATATGATTTGATTTCATCCGAGTTTTGACCAGATACTGCCTTATATTGGTGGATCTAATTAGATCTAATTGCACAAAAACATATAAAATCCTGGTGTTTTTTGGTTTGGGTTGAGATACACCACAGGTCAACGATACATTCACCAAACATATAATTTTCAAAAACAAAAAAAATGTTTGGGTACGCTTCGAACCAGATAGGTGATATACATAACCCTAACAAGAAATGTTTAGGAACATTTTAAAAAGTTTCTTATACTTTGCCTAAAAAACTTAGAAAATTTTTGGTTAATTGTAAACATATATAGGTTTATATGGAACAGCATAAGCTATATATAATTTTAAGTTAAATTATACAGAAAAAGAAATTTTGTATTGACCCTCATATAATTTTATATAATTATATCAACCGTACACCTTTTAATCCGAATCATGATTAAATTATATATTACTACATATGACTGCATTAAAAAAATTTAGAAAATATCTCAGGGATGTATAATCATACATAATTTATTATGTTTGTATCAAGTTATATATTGTAATATATGTTTATTTTTACTCGGGGGGGGGGGGGGGGGGAAATGGTAAGGTATTGTACTTTGGTACTTTTATTTCTTTTTTTTTTTGTGAAGAACGTAAACTGTAGAGTAGAATTTTAGGAATAATGACTCTAATGATGATGATTACTAGCAATTTATAGATAGAAAAAAGTTTTCAGAATCTAAGAATTTTTTTAAAGGAAAAAATACCACAGAACCATATCATATTTCTATAGAAAAAATGTCTTAGAGCCTTTAATTTTTTTTACTAAAAATAAATTTTTAAATTTTCAATTAACCGTGCAACATTGTTTGCAAGAACTTATTATATATTTAAATATATAAGTATTAAAATCTAAGCAAGACTTAAAATTCTCCTTACTCTAGTCTTTTCTGAAAAAATAGATTTAAAGTACTATTCCTTAGAATTATAAATTATGGTCTTGCTTCAAAAAAACTAAAAAAAAAAATTACACAAATTTCATATATAAATCATCGATCAAATAAGCACTTACTGTCTTACTAAAATTAAAGGCAGTAACTTTATTTTTTTTTTGTGAACATAACAAAAAAATATTTTAGTAGTACATTTTATAGTAAACCTGTTCTAATCTGTTTATATTTTTCCCCATTTTTTTTTTTTGTTTTTTAACTGATATACATAATTTGCAAAATTATATAAATTCATTTTATGTATGTAAAATTATACTAAAGTAGCTACTAGCATTTTATGCAGTTGCAACAACTGCCACACAAAAAAACACCAGGCTTTCAAGAAAAAAATATAAAAATAACACTTTAGCAAATCGTTATCAAATCATAAGAGTTACAAAAAAATGTGTACATTTGCTACATATTTTCCATGGTTATCTTAAAACCATAAATAAAATGTTGAAAAATTAAAAAAAAAAAAACATTGTAATGCAAATTAAGGTAATTAGAGTTTTTTAAAAACTTAAAATATGTTAACAAAAAAGCATTTGGTCAAAAACGTGTTTAAAAAGTTTTCGGTTGGTCAAACTAGAACTTTAATTGCACTACATGTTTGGAAAATATAGGTAAAAATTTTAAAAGAATCTTAAGAATATAAAAAAAAACATTCCTAACTTTAAGGCAGTTTCTTGTGGAAACATTATCTATATTTTGGAAATTTTAATATCTTACTAAGAAGAAATAACAAATTTATGCACTTTTTTTGAAGTTAATTAAAAGTTTAAGTTAATGAAGTTTATAGAGTAGAGAATATTTGAAGTGAAAAAAAATTTAAAAATAGTTTCCAGTGAAAAGAAATATTATTCCATTTTGTGTCATGTTCTATTCCATTTCGTTCCCTGTTCTTTTTCATTTCGTTTTCTGTTTTCTTTCATTTTGATCCTAAAATGCTTTAATTTGGCTGTTGATACATGTGAACAGAATTGGATACCGATAGGCATTTAAACAAGTACTCCTCGGTCTGTTTTTATGCGGTTTATTTTTATGTGGATTTGAAGTTATGCGGTTTTAAATTCGAATTTTTTTATTACTAATTTATCATTATTTTTACTGAATTTTCAAAAAAAAAAAAATGCTAAATGTTTTTATATGTTGGCATTAATGTAGCATAATAATTTTCCAAATTTTAAACCTATTTGCGTTTTTACTTTAACGATGTGTGCTTGATTGTCTTAAATGTGATATTTAAAATAAATTAATTGTTTTTTGTTAGTATTTTTTATTTCGGGATTATTTATGCGGTTTTGGTCTAATTTTTTCTCCTTGATTTGAAGTTATGTGGATTTTGAATGCGGAACGAATCATTCATTTTGTGTGAAATTGGAGTCTTTTTTATGCGGATACCGAATAAAAAAAGACCTGAGTGTACAAACATATTTTTATACCCTAACTTTTTTTCCTGGAATTATATTTAAGCAAAATTTGTTTGTCATCAAATTTTATAGAAAAAAAATGATGTAAAAAAAAAATTTTTAGTGCAAAAAAACAAAATTTTTGATGAAAAAAAATTTTTTCATATAATTTTTTTTTAACAAAAAAACTTTTTTTTTCATCAAAATCAAAAAATAATCCTACTTTTTCTATTATTTTTTTTTTTTTTTTTTTTTTTTTTTTTTTTTACGAACGGTCCCACCTCACACTTACCCGCCCCAACCGACCGAGAGGGCTCGTTCCCATGACGGGGGAACACGTACACACCATGGTCCGAACCATAGCGGATTAGGCTGGATAAGTAAGGATAGTAATAAACCAACTACAAACTCTTAGTCATCAGTCGGTTTATTATATGGACACTAAATACATTTATATACAATTACTACAACTACAAAATTTCTACAGATAATTTAGTATTAATAATCCTAAATTAACTATAAAGGCGTGATTAGACGAGAGAGAATTCCCCTAGATTCAAAGCAAAAAACAACTCTGTGGTAATTTTTAAAATTGGAATGTCAAATAAAATTTTATTATATATTTTTTATTTACTTTAATTCGGTTTCCAATCTACAAATTATTGACTAAATGTGCGAAAACAAATAATAATATTATGAAAATGGTAAGCAAAAACAAGTATTAAAGAAATGAGATTTGACACGAAGTCAAAACTATATTACCACAGAGTTGTATTCTACTTCAAATCCAGGGGTTCTCTCTCCCGTCTAAACGCGCCTTAAACGTTCAAAGAAATTAAAATAATCATCGTCACGCAATCTATTCAAATATGTCAAAATAGTTGATTTCACAAGAGCATAATTCTCCGAAAAGTCAACAAACCTGTATAACGAGTTAAAATCAGTACACATCCTACGAATAGGATCTGCACACGCATAATTCGTGCGACAAATATCAATATAAAGAAAGCTGTAATATCTAGTAGGCCGAAAAGGGACGTTAAAAAACAACTTCCCAACAAGAAATTCAGAATCAACTTCGCCCTTAATAATCTTCAAAATAAACACAGTATTTAACATAATACGTCTACTCTTCAGAGTAGGAAGTTTTATCAACGCCAATCTTGCATTATATGATGGAAGATTGCTATAGTCCGGACCCCAGTTGAGGTTCCTAAGACAAAAAAGTAAAAATTGTTTCTGTACGGATTCAATCATATCACTATGAACTGCATAATATGGATCCCAAACAATACAACCAAATTCCAAAATTGGTCTTACCAATGAAGTAAATAATTGCCTCGTTATATAGGGGTCAGAAAATTCCTTCGCCCAGCGTTTCATGAATCCAAGAACACCATAGGCCTTATTTACCATAGTCTCCACATGCGCATTAAAAGTCAACTTTCTATCTAAAAGAATACCAAGATCCAAAATAGAATCAACCGATTCCAAAATTGAACCATTTAATAAGTACTGAGGAGTCAAAAACTTCGACCTAGCAAATGTCATGTGCTTACACTTTTTCAAGTTCAGCTCCATGAGATTACAATCGCACCAATTGTAAAATCTATTCAAGTCATGCTGCAGCAATACCTGTCCAACAGGAGAACTGTAAGACAGAAAAAGCTTAACATCATCAGCAAACATCAAAATATTAGAATGAATAATAGAAGATGGGAGATCATTTATAAACAACAAGAATAGGATAGGACCGAGATGACTGCCCTGTGGGACACCAGAAGCAACACTTATAAATCTAGAATGTGTCTGCCTAAAAATAACGCATTGCTCACGATTTCTCAAATATGAAGATAACCATTTCAATACGATACCATTAAATCCAATTACACTCAACTTATATAGCAAAAGATTATGGTTGACCTTATCAAATGCTTTACTGAAGTCAGTATAAATCGCATCAGTCTGTAGACCTGAAGTAAAACCACTAATGATATTAGTAGAAAATTGAAGCAAATTAGTATTAGTCGATCGACCCTTACGAAAACCATGTTGACATGGCACTAAAATTGAAGATACATGGTAGGACACAATATCAGTGACAAGTTTCTCAAATAGTTTAGGAATTGCACTCAATTTAGCAATTCCCCGATAATTTGAAACGTTCACAACACTTCCAGATTTATGTAGCGGAATTAAAAAGGATTTCTTCCAAAATGAAGGAAAGTAACCCATTTTCAATGAAGAGTTAAACAAAAAGGTCAATGGGGCTGACAGAGTCCCCGAGCAAAATTTTAAAACAGAGGCCGGAACCCCATCGGGACCAGCGCTATACGTAATCCTTAACTTGTTCATGTCTGAGTGAACAGAAGCTACGTCCAATAAAGGAAGACTCAGAGAGCTTGCTCTCTGAATCTCAAACGGATACAGAGAGTCCAAGTCATACTCCCTATCAGAGTATGTAGTAGCAAAGAAATCCGCAAATGCGTTCGAAATTGAATAATCATCTGAAAACTCAACATCATTTAATTTAACCACTGTGGGGTAAGTTGAAGAACTCCGCTTTGACTTAACGAAGCGGTAAAAAGATTTAGGATCACGTTTAAAATTCTCCCTAACCTTATCTAAATAAATTGCATACGCCCTACGAGATTCCACATTAAACGAACTTCTAGCCACTGCATATCTACTAAAATCTACATTAGAACCCGATTTTTTATATTTCTTAAACCATTTACTCTTAACATTTTTCAGTTTAGATAAAAGCCTAGACCCCCAAGGGGGACCATTTTCAGATCGAATCTGTATTTTTGGAACTGATTCCAAAAAGCAGTGAAACAAAATTTCATAAAACATATTCAACCTTTTATCAAAATCACGCACCCCTTCAATATCAGTGCAAAATGCCGACCAATTAACATTTGAAAGAAGCGAATCTAACTTCGCAATATTCGCGCGCTCAAAACAAAAAACTTTTCTGTGAAACGAAACAGATAATGGCAAAGTCCCAAAAGGAAACGAATAAGTAATACCTAGAGTTGGGTGATAACAATCCTCAGGAGTTGATACGGGATCAACTCTACTCACCTCACATAACGATGGGTCATTAACTAAAACTAAGTCCAAAGTTCTACGTTTGGAATTTAAAACATAATTCAATTGAAATAAATTTAAATCAGTCAGTGGAGATAAAAATTTTAGCGAAATATCATCTGAAGTCAATGGAATTAATGACTGTGTATCAGGCAAAGAATGCCATGAGACGTAAGGTAAATTAAAATCACCTAAAACAATTATAGAATCAGTATTCTTCATCCTAGAAACAACAAATCCAATAGCATCCAAATGAGTGTCATAAACTAATGAATCAGACAGAGGAGGAATATAAGAACAAGTAACAAAAATAGATTTCTGCCCAAATTTGATACTAACTGCAACAAACTCTATTTTCACGAATTTATCAGATACAATTTCCTCCGATGGTAAACAGCTTTTTACAGCTATTAAAACACCGCCACCCTTTTTTATCTTTTCAATCTTCTCAGTCTTTTTAATTTTGTCAACGTTCCGAACTTTCTCAACACCACTTATATTTGAATTACCAACAACCTCCTCGCATACGCGGTCTTTCCTATAAATCCTAAAATCATTACACAAAATCTCAGAATTTAATATCCTACCATTTAACCACGTTTCCGTAAATGTGATTACCTGGTTGTCAAAACCAAAACTGTCCACAAACAACCTAGTCAATTTAGTGTTCAAGCCCCTAACATTCTGGTAGCATATGCCCAAAGCACTATTGACACTAATCAGTTTTTTGAAGCCGTATCCGCTACAGATGATAGACTAACCACCTTCCTGTCTCTACCATAGTCGCGAAAAACAAACTCCTTAACAAATGCGCCCTGAGGCCAAAAATCCTTCTTCATAATGATCTCAAATATTTCATCAGAGACCACTATCTTAAAGGACGACAACCTATCTGAGTAATTTCCCTTCATTTTAAAGGGAGATATCAAACCATCTACATCAATTCTCGACTTAATATAAAATTTCACCTCCTCGACCGTCGTATCCGGCAATAAGCGGGAAACAAAAACTGTCTTTCTCGGGGGAACAACAGCCAAGTCCCTAGGCATAGAGCCAGATGGTGGAGGATCAGCTAGTGGAACAACAGAAGGTGTTACAACAGAAGATTGTTCACCTAAAGTTGGTACACCAGAAATTCGACCCGAAGAAAGTAGTAAACCAGAAGTAGTACCAGCCGCCTCAGCAAGACCCAATGCATCAGTATCCATAGGTTCCTCTGCAGCACGTGCTACAACCTCTGCAAAACTCCGAGAGCCAATTGGAGAACCATTTGACTCCGCACCCGAAATACCCTGCGATAGATCTTTCTCAGCCGGTAAAGCTGAGGAAGATTCCTTAACCGGGTCATCCGAAGTCGTTATGGACTTCGTTGGTACTTCCCCATCAGAAACACTCGGAAGTGGACCCTCCTCAATTGGCTTGATTGAAGATGTGCCCGAATCCGAACCATCTGATGACGGAACAGAGTTTGCCGGTTTCTTACGCCTCGGAGAGGGAACGGATGCCGCCATCGACACCTTATCCAACTCCACGTACTCGGAAACCATAGCCCCGAACTTATTAAAGCGTACGACAATATCAGAGAGATCATTGCCGAGCTTCAATATTTCGGAGTTTACGCCCTTGAAAAATCTGAAAAAATCTACACTAACTTTTCTACACTTCACACAACGCCAATGAATACCATCCTTTTTCAAGATATCAGCATCACGGCCCGTAAGACCAGCACACGCTACATGGCAACACCCTTCACACAACCAACAAGAAATCATTCGTGCAGGTTTAGTGATAGTACAAAACATACTTAAGCATTTGAAATTCTCCATCACCAATAAATTAATAAAATTAGTTACAAAAATTCACAAAAAATTCACAAAAATTTAAAATAGTTTAAATGAAATAAAATTTGACCTTACTTATCCAGAATGTACTGTAAAAAAAATAAATAAGTAGTTATTTACAATACACTGTATTGGCAACGTTTAAAAACAAATAAAGCACAAAAGGGAATGCAAATTAAAACAACAAACACAGTACATAAAAACAGCAACAGTGTTTTAATATTATTTTATTACACTGATTTACTGTCGAAAATATATTTTAATTTGTATAAAAAACACAATAAACACTAATAAAACTTTTTAGTATTGTAACTAAAACACTTTTTACAATAATAATTAATTTAAAACACAAAAATTTAATTATTCTCTAAGCGACCGATATTAACACAACTTATCATGCACAATACAGAGTTGCCAACCCTATGAGATAGAAAAAGTACGAAGTGCAATTTTTAACGTCTTTAGCCCATTAAAATTGGAATTATGGAAATAGGGCCATTACTTTAGGAAATCGAAAAAAACCAAAGTTCAATTTGTTACCCCATTCTACACTCTCAAAAGAAAAGCTCTGTCAAAAAGTCTGTAAAATGACTTTCAATTTGAATTTGCAAACTTTTAGCAGATTTTTCTGTTGAATATATATTTTAAGTAAATTCTCTGTCTTTCACTTTTAGAAAATAACAGAAATTTTTTAGCAATTTTACTGATTCTGTTTTCTGAATTTTAAAATATTTTTGTTCAGATTTTTAGCAGACTATTTTCTTATTTTACAGAAAAAGTCTGTTGACTTTTTTGTCAAACATTTTTTTTAAGATGTATTTTTTTTTTTAATTTTTGTGAAATTTAAAATCCTTAAATTAAAATTTATTAAAAGTAAAAAAAAAAAAAAGCAGATTATTTGGTTAAATTTACAGAAATATTTAGTTATTAATTTAAAAAAAAAATATTATTTTTTTGTTTAATCTTAAAAAAAAATTGGAAATTTTATTCTCGAAAAACGGGTTAAATTAAAAAAATTAACACTAAAAAAAACTTGGAAATTTTTTTTTTTATTTATGTCTCGACATACATATTTCTCTGCTGATTTCATCTAGACAATCAGGACAGATATTCAGCAAACCGGATCTGCTAAAACCAGCAGATTTCTCATATGGCTCAAAATGGGTGTATTCTCAGCAGATTTTTTTGCTAATTGGACAGCGATTTTATTTTGAGTATACATTTCAAAAATTAAATTTTTATGACCATTTTTTCAGGTGATCGAAACTTTAAAAGAGTACTTTTGTCCCAATGTTTTTTTTTTTTTTTTGATGATCCTACATTTCAAGTTTCTTGAACGATTCTTTTAAGGTGATAGCAAAAGTTCTAAAGTGCAATAAACCTTTTCACCATATTTAAATCTGAATTAAAAACAAGTAAGAAAATTATAGTCGGTCAATACAAACCATATAAAACCCTACACCAGAGTTTCCAGGAAAATGGCTCCCAAGTTCAAACATGGACCGATTAGATCGATATTTTGTCAAATCCTTAATAAGTGTAAAAAGCACCCACAAATCAAATTTGAGTTAAATAGGCTTCTATTTGTTGTCAATAAACCGCTTTAACTGAATATCGGCCGATATTTTCGCCTGGGGCCCAAGTCCAAAAATTTTTCGAAGATAATCAGATTTGATAAGGTTTTCAGAGTACGCGTTTAACATACACAAACAAAATTTTAATTTAATATTTTCTTTTTTCATGAAATTTGAGAGATTTATGTGAAAATCGGGAAAGTGGTTTGTATGGGGGCTACAAGAAGAATTGGTCCGCTCCCTTTTAAATTCGGAATGGTGATTTGTGAAGACAAAATGCGTTTGCCTGCCAAATTTTGAAAATATACCTACTATAATACGGTTATTGGAGTCATTTGAGCCAAAACTAAAGAGGACCTTTGTATGAGGGCTAGGTCTAAATATGGACCGATTTTTTTCCAATTTCAATATGCTTCGTCCTTGGGCCAAAAGAGGATTAAGTTTTAAATTTCAAGTCAATTGATTAAAAATTGCGACCTGTGTCGTGTTTACACCATTTACATGGACAGACAGACGGATAGACGGAAGGAAGGACGGACGGACGGACATCGCTAAATCGACTCAAAAAGTGATACTGAGTCGATCGGTATACTTAAAAGTGGGTCTAGGACCAATATTTCGGATAGTTACAAACATCAGCACAAACTCATTATACCCTGTACCAAAGTGGGGTGTAGTGTATAAAAAGTGGCTAAAGGATCCCACGTTTTTAATTTAAGCATATTTGAGTATTATTTGGGGAAAAAGAAAAGTACCAAAATACACGATATTACCCTTTTTTTCCCCTTATGGCCGAAATTCCCACAATAACTTTTTTCGGAATACTTTTTCCCCGAAGAATCCTAAATTCCAAATTTTAAATATCTAGGAATGATATTTCTGGAAATATAAATGTATCAAAGTACATTTTTTACGCTTTTGGAATCGGATTTTTTAAAAATCTTTCCTAAGTGGACATATTTTTCAAGAGGCGAATCTTTATGCCAAATTTCAAGTTACTAGCCTCAGTGATTTGTCACCCAACTTTTTTATATATAAGATCCGACAAACTTGTTTCCTATATTTGATAGGATTTTCAAGTTTGTTGTCTAAGTCTTTTGTTTTTAAACCCACCGACCGCAGAATATGAATATACTTACTTTGTCATTCCGTCTGAAACGCATTGAAATTTCGGTCTCGGACCCCATAACGTATATATTATTGATCAGTGATCGATTCTAATACATTCTAATGATCTCAGTTCGTCCGTCTCTATAAAACATGATACAGTCCAAAATTAAAGAGCTACAGCCCTGAAGTTTGGCACAAATATTTCTTATGGTTATTGGCTGGTGAAGTTTGAAAATGGGAAAAATCAGATCCGGGCAAAAAAGTATCCCCTTGAAAAACCAAACCTCTAAAAAACTCTATTTCTTTAAATGTTTACGTATTTTTTATTAAAGAAATGGAACATTTTTATTCTTAAAAAAGTTGTTAAAAGAAGTTGAAGTTCATCAAAAATTACCGAAGAGGGAAGGTAACTCTCTAAAGACCCAGGCAGACAATACCCCCTCCCCCCTCAAAAAAAGTCCCTTAAAATTTTATTTTTTAAAATTTGTTTCCATCTTGGAGGGTATAAAAGATTCGCCACAGCCGAATTAAACACTCTCACTTCTTTTTTTAATAAAACATATTTTAATTCTTTGCAAACTGAATTCAGCTTTACATAAACTCTCATTTACTTTTAATAACATTACTGTATTTTTAGCAATCATGTCATTTTCTCAATAATTCCTTTTCATAATAAAAATTTTTGCAAAAAAGTTTCACTTTTTATTCATATTCACACACATTATTATCTAAAAGTGACTTTTACAAACTTTCACTCACTCATTCTTTCTTATTTTTATAATTCTTAGCTTCCAGTTAAGAAAAGATTGAACACAACAGCATCAACAGAAAAAAAAAAACACTTTGGAGTAATAATTATTAATAAATGATTACAACTTAAATGTCTGTATACAACAAAAAAAACTTTATTAAAGCGGCACTATTAACCCACCAAACCAAAAGACACAAAACACTCTTAGTGATGTCAGATGATTTTTTTTTTTTGTTTTAAAGAAAAATTTTTTTCAAAACATGTAGTATTTGAATGTTTAAACGTTTAATGATGTTACCAACTCTAATGCTGCTAAAATCAAGGCAGACATTGTGTTGAATTAAGCAGCAGAAAAAACAGCAATTTAACAGCAACAAAAAAAATAATAGTGACCGCCAACAGGCAAGACATGAACAACTTAAACAACATCAGCAACAACGACATTTAGAAAAAAAAAATTAAAAATAAATTTAAAAAAAAAAAAAAAACACCACCAACCAGCACTTGTGCCATTTAAGCAAAAAAACGCCGCAGCCTAATTTAACCACCTCTAGCTTAAAATGGTTGCTAATGCTTAAATGAAAACAAACTGCAATTGCCATTTTTATGGCAAACATTTTTTTTGTTTTCATAAAAGTTTTAAGCTGATCTTTAAATGAAGTAGATTTTATAAAACAAATTTAGGTTTGCCTTTAAATTTATGAGAATTTTATCATATCGATATTTATATGAGTACTTTATGTGACATTTTATTATAACATATTAAAATGGATACCCAGTAACATTTTTTGGTCGTAAAAGAGCAGTCGAAAAACGTTTTAAAAATAAGCAGAACCTGTTCTTTAAATGATGATTAAGTTTGTAAGTTTGTCATTCCGTTTGTAACTCATCAAAATATCGGTCTGGAACCCCATTAAGTCCATGCCAAATCGCACACTTTCGGACCCGTCCCCCTTCGATTTATTTAATTCTTAGATATGGCGATTTTTTTTAAATTAAGAAATTGAAATTTTCAATTAATTTTGACCATTAAAAATATTGATATCTTAAAAAAAGTTGGACAACAATTTGTTGGTATTTAAATGAAGTTTTAGAAAAACAACATAAAAAAATTATTCCAAGTAAGTGTCACTTATTTTCTAACATTTGAAAAATAAAATCAACTTTTTAACAAAGTCCGAAACCTTAGATTTTTTTTTTAAACTTTAAAAATGTTACTATAAATTACGCAACTTTTAAGCCATAATTTGAGATGTGATGACAATTGGTTCTATATTTTTTTTTTTTTAATTTTGAAAATTGGTGCTCCAAAAAAAAATAAATTGGTAGATATTGACCCTTACTTACCCTAGTTGTATTCATTTAGGTGTAAAAATATGTCTCACAAAAATCAAGGATGAACGGACATGCCTGCTTTCTTCAACACTTTTGAAAAACCCCCAACTTAATTTTTATTTTTTTTTTTTAAATTTGGAAAATGAATGAAGGATAAAAAAAAATGTTAATACAGTGATTATTTATATAAATTTTAAAAATGGGACTCGTATTCCTTAATCAAGTGGCATGACATACGTTAGATGCCTGGGGAAGTTGCAATAACTTGACTGATTCTGACAATTGGTGTGCAGGTTGCATTTAATACATACTAAATATAATATATCCCCCACAAGAAAGTGCATAAAATCACATGGGTATCACCCGACAAGGTTACAGAAAACCAAATAGACCACATCGCGATAAGTAAAATGTGAAGGCACTCACTGCTCGATGTGCGAAATAAAAGAGGTGCTGATATTGGCAGCGATCACCACCTTGTAGTGGGGGAGATACAACATAAGGTATGTGCAAATAAATTTGAGAAACCGAAGAGAAAGATTTAATCTTGAGAGGCTGAGGAACAGAGAAACACTACTCCATTTCTCAAACTCACTCAAACAAAAAACTGAACCTCTGCTGAATAATGTGTCAAGTCTCGACACGTACTGGAAACAGGTAAAAGATGCCTTTCTTGAGTCCGCCAAAAACTGTCTCGGTAATCCCGTTAAAAACGTAAAACCATAGATATCTTACCAAACATGGAATCTTATTCAGGAAAGAATGGAGGTTAAATTATGCATTAACCAAACCAAAACCCGTCAAGCCAAATTGGATTATCAACAGCAATATATCATCGCAAATCGAAAAGTCAAACGAATTGCTAGAAATGATAAAAGAAAATGGGCAGAAATTCTGGCTTCAGACGCACAAAAGGCCAATGAATCAAATCGACCGAAAGATATGTACAGGATCACGAAATTACTTGCTGGTCATAATCACACTAATATGCGGCCACTGCGCAATGCAAATGGTGAATTGGTGTATACAAAAGAGGGTCAACTGCGACTATGGGAAGAACATTATCGTAACATTCTGGATAGCGCAATCGAAGATGAAGTGGCTGAACTCTGTCAGCACGCACAACACAGTCAATAAAGTGACATAAACATCCAACCTCCTAGCCACTTAGAAATAATGGAAGCAATATCATCGCTAAAAGATCACAAGGCAGCAGGGCCCGATAATATCCCTCCAGAATTGTTCAAAGCTGATAAATTCCTTTCGGCAAAAATAATTCAACCATTAGTTGAATATTTCTGGCAAGCAGAAACGCTCCCAAGCACCCTTAAGGAAGGACTTATCATCAATATCCCAAAAAAGGGAAACCAGATGGAGTGCAAGAATTGGAGGGGCATCACACTTTTAAATATGCTTAACAAGATAGTATCCCGTATCTTATTAAACCGCATAGCTGCAGCGTCAGAGCCCGAACTAAGAACAGAACAGGCAGGTTTTAGGCCAAGAAGATCTTGCATAGATCACATTAACAGTCTACGCATTATAACTGAGCAGACAGAAGAATGGCAATCGAGTTTGTACTTGATATTTATAGATTTTCAACGTGCATTTGATTCACTTCATCACTCCGCCATATGCAAAGCGATGCGTTGCAAAGGAATACCAGATAAAATTATCAAACTCGTAGAAGGTCTGTATGCTGATGCAACTTGCTCTGTCCTCCACAGTGGCCAAGTCGGCGATAACTTGAACGTTAAAACTGGTGTGAGACAAGGATGCGTCTTATCCCCCTTACTGTTCAACATCGTACTTGATGTAATAATGAGTCAATCTGTGAATCCTGTTAATAGGATCACAATGGGCGTGACTGGAAGACTCACTGATCTAGATTATGCCGATGACATTTGTTTATTGTCACACAACCAACAAGGCATGCAGCAAATGTTAAATAGCATCACTGCAAAAGCCTCAAGCGCAGGTCTAATTATAAACATTTCGAAGACAAAATCTATGCGTTTCAATGTAGCAACACAGAAAATAATATGGAGGAAACTAATTTGAGTAATCACTTGTTTAAATTTAAAAACAAAAATTGAGTAATTTTTTAATTGACGCAATTAAAAATTTACTCAAAAATTTTAAAAACAATTTAAGTAAATAATTTAATAAAAATTTAATAGTTTTTTTATTTTTTTTAAACTCTCATAGTTTTTTGAATTCTCGTTTAGTTCATAGTTTTTTGTGTATGTATATGAAAGTTTGTAATCGTCTTTATAAAATTTTCCTATGTTTTTGAGACATAAATATGTTTGGTAAAGTTTGAAAAAACAAGTTTTTTGTTTTTTTTTTGTAAAAAAAATTAAAACTTTTTTAAACTTAAAAAAAAAAATAAATAGATAAATTTTGAGTGAATGCTAAATTGTGTCCATTAAAAATTTACTCAAATTTTTTTTGCAAATATTTAATAAATTTTTATTAAAAATTTACTCAATACTATTAAATCGTTTACTGGTGCAAAATTGAGTAATTTTTTACTCAATAGTATTAAAAATTTACTCAAATATTTCTTTTATTTTTTTCTGTGAAGCAATAATCATTTCTCACTGATGGGGAAACAACTGGAAGACGTCACAACCTTTTGTTACTTGGGCGGTATTTTTGCTACTTCCGGTGGATGCAACGATGATATTCAAAACAGACTGACAAAGGCTAAACAAGCTTTTGGAATACTGAATAAGTTCTGGAGGTCAGCTAACATCGCAGTGTCTACTAAACTTAAAGTTTTTAATAGCAATGTAAAGTCATACTGCTTTATGGCTCGGAGTCATGGAACCTAACAAATTCAGATATTCAAAAACTACAGGTCTTCGTCAACAATTGCCTTCGCCGAATCCTTAAAATTTTCTGGCCCTAAACTATTACGAACTCAGAGCTATGGTTTAGAACGCAACAACCTCCAATTGACCACGAGATCAAAATACGCAAGTATAGATGGTTGGGTCATACTCTACGAAAGCCAACCGATGACATCAATAGAAAATCCCTTGACTACAATCCACAGGGAGCAAGAAGAAGGGGTCGCCCTAAAAACACCTGGAGGCGTCAAGGTCAAGCTGAACTTCAAACTGTTGGTTTAACCTGGAATGAAGCCAAAAGAGAAGCACAAGATAGAAATCGATGGAGATCAATTATTGAGGCCCTATGTTCCTTATAGGAATTCCAAGGATTACATATATATAAATAAATTATATCGAAAGGGGTTGGGTCCGAAAGTATGCGATTTGGCATGGAATGCCCCACATTCATTTTCCAAAAAGAGATTTCAATTTTAAAACTCAAGAATCGCATACTGAACATTTTTAGATTTTTTTAGAATTTTTTTTTAAAGTACTTAAAAGTATTAACAAAAAAAATGGAATTTGGACCATTTTTGAAGAAGTTGTTATAGTAAAACAAGTTTGAGTAAGTGAACAATCTATCGGTTTTTTAAAATTCGATGTCTTTTAAACGGGTCATCAAAAAAATTTAATATGAAAGAATTTTCAAAGGGTACTAAAAAAAATTGGGAGAATCTAAAAAACAAATGCTTGCAAAGAGTCCGATTTAAAATGGAATAACAAAAACGAGTAGTCCAATCCCAGACGCATCTAAAAAATTTACAACAAAACTTTTACAAATTTAAAAAAACATGTTTTTGGGAACATTGAAACAAAATGCAGACACATTCAAAAATTTTAAAAATGTTGGCCAGTTTTATAAAAAAAAATCAAAAGGCTTTAAAAACAAACTTGATTTTTGGAATAATCTTCATTACGTAAAGAAATTAAAAAACTACAGGGGCGTTTTTTCTTGGGGGCGGGGGAGGAGGCGATGAGTTGGAAGACTCCTTACCCATTGAGGTATATGTTAACAAGTTCATTCAATTCTGCTTTGTGCACTAAAAAATAATAATTATATTATTAGTATTTAAATTATTTTTTTACGCCCTTAATTGGACATCTTTTAATGATCTGGGTCCAAGCGCAGGACTTTTAACTTCTGCTAACATAAAAATGTTTCAAATTACCAGTTTTTGAAAATTCTTTTGAACGATTCATCAACAAAATCTGAAAATTTACTAAGAATTAAAAAAAAAAAGAGTAGTCAAATCCCAGACGCATCTAAAATTTTTACAACAAAAACTCTTACAAATTCACAAAAAAAAATGTTGGTTACATTGAGTCACAAAAACCTTAGAAACCAAATCCAGACGCATTCAAAAATTTTACAAATGCCCGCCAGTTTTATAAACAAAAATCAAAAGACTTAAAAAACAAACTTGATTTTTGAAAAAAATTAAAAAAACAAACCAATTCTGCGTTTTAAAACTTTCTTGTATGTTTACCAAACAAAATTTCTTTAATAAACATTTCGATTTTTGAGCAAGTACTTTAACGTTTAAAAATAATATTTACTTAGGTGTTAACCTGTTGTTAAAGAAGAACTCGTTAATAAAAAAAATGAAAGTCAGTCTGTACAATATTTATGGAAGCTGGAAATTTTTGTTTACTTTTCTTTTGAAAAATTAACAACAATATTTAGATATCACTTGAATCAGTTAAATAAAAATTAAAATTTTAAACAAGAAACAAAACAAAAAATACAGCTAAAGTCACACCTTTCCATTATTGTGGGGATAATTTTTTTAATATTAAACTAAAATATAACAAAATGATTGTAACTTGCCATTATTTGTTAATATTTTGTAAAAGTATGAATTTTTTTTTTGCAAACAATCGATATTATTAACCAAACACCAAATAAATTGTTAAACAAAGAGTAGGTGTAGACATCATGCTGCTGCCAGTAGACTATTGCAGTTATTGCCAAGGCGGACTTAATGCCATAGAGGATTATGTAAATCTTAAGGCAGCCAGCCAGCAGTCGATCGATTTAAACAAATTTTGGTTATGATTTTGTTTATTTTTTTTTGGTAATGACACCACACAAAAATAATAAAATTGAAATTGAACCAATTTATCCAAAATACAAAAAAAAAATCATATCATGTCATTTCAATAAAAAAAAATTAACAAAATAAAAAAAATAAACTATAACAGTAGCTTGAATTGAAGGTTATAAACCAAAAAAAAAAAATTATAAAAATAAATAAAAATTTTCAGTTTGTTGCATATGTGGGCGACATTTAGTTCTGACTTAATTTGGTTGTATTTTGTCTAAATTTGTAAGATCTATTGTTAAATCAAACGTTATGGATTAAGGTCAGCAGTCAATTTCAATTTGAAAAACAAAAAAAATTCATAAAATTTTTTTATATATGGGGCATTCCAAGCCAAATCACTCACTGTTAGACCCGACCCCTTTCGATTTATTTTATTTTTGGATATGTTTTAGTATTTATTAAATGCAACTTGGGCACCAATTTTCAGCTTTTTATTTCAAGATGGTGTTGAGTAATTAATTTTTCAAAATGGCGATTTTCTCAAAAAAATTAAAAAATTTAAATTTTTAATTAATTTTGACCATTAAAAAATATAGATATTAAAAAAAAGTTGGACAACGATTTGTTGGTATTTAAATGTAGTTTTAGAAAAAAAATAAAAATTATAATCGACTTTTTGAAAAAGTTCGAAACCTTCGATTTTTTTGTAAAAAACTATAAAAATTCTACTCTAAATTAGGCAACTTTTAAGCCATAACTCGAGATGTGATCACAATTCTTTCTATTTTTTTTTAATTTTTAAAATTGCACCTTTTATTTTTTGGCTCTGATTTATTTTATATGGTGATCCAAAAAAAATGAATTGGTAGATATTGACCCTAACTTACCCTAGATATATTCATTTCGAGGTAAAAATACGTCTCACAAAAATTTAGGATGATCGGAAATGGGTAAGGCGTTTAGCATGGTCCTTGAAGTTTAAAAAACGGATTACAAGGAAAATTATGATTTTTTTTCTGTTTTCTCAATTTTTTTGGTATTTTAAGTTAAGTTTCAATTCAAATGACTACAGAATTATGATGTGGAGTAAAATGCCTTTCTAATAAGGTACTAAAAACTAAAATCGGTTGAAAATCAGCCAAGTAATTACAACTTCCCCAGGCATCTAGCATATGTCATACCACTTGACTATAGAATACGAGTCCCTTTTTTAAATTTATTGAAATTTTCTACTGTAATAACATTTTTTCATTATTCATGTTTCAGTGTAATATTTTTTTGGTTTTTCCAAATTTTAAAACAAAAAAAAAATTTTTTTTTTTAAATTGAAATTTCAAAAGGGTGTTGAAAATGCAGGCATTTTTAGCATTAATTTAAAAAATGTTAGCAAAACCCAATATGAAAAATACTTGTCATCTAATTACATTTGAACTTGAAGAATAAAAAAATGTTATTACAGTAGGAAATTTCAATGAATTTCAGAAATCGGATTGTATTGCTTAATCAAGTGGTCTGCCATACGTTAGATGCCTGGGGAAGTTGTATTAACTTGGCTGATTTTCAACCGATTTCAGTTTTTGGTACCTTATTAGAGAGGCATTTTACTCCATATTATAATTCTGTAACCACATGGATTTAAACTTAACTTAAAATACCAAAAAAATTTAGAAAACAGAAAAAAATTCATATTTTTCCTTGTAATCCGTTTTCTAAACTTCAAGGCCCATGCGCACGGTGAGCCTCAGCGATGTTCAGGTTGAACTTTAGTGTCGACGAAAAGTGTAAGCGCAGTTCGATTTCTACATGAATAAATGTCACAAAACTGTTAACAGCGAAATCGTAGCTGATCGCATTCGCGAGATATCGCGAAATTAGTGTTTTTGTATTTTCTAAAATTTTGACAATGAAGTTTTTTAAATATCTTCAAAAACTGGGTATGCAGTTTTAATTGTATTTATTTACATGTCACAACACAGTTAACAGCGAAATCATATCTTCTCAATTTCGCGAGAAATCGCGAAATTACTTTTTTGCTGTTTTTATTTTTGTTTTTATCTTCATATATGATTTTTTAATATTTCATAAAAACATGGTATGCAGTTTTACTTGTGGTAAATCAAAGGTCACACAGCTGTTGACATCAAAATTGTAGGTGCTAAATTTCGCGAGATATCGCTTAATTATATATATATATATTTTTTTTTTTTATTATATTTTAAACCCGGTTCTTTAGAAGTAATAAAAAAAAGTGGTAAGCAGTTTGATTTGAACATGCTGGAAGAAATTAAAACTGCCCCCAAAAAAATTATAGCTGCTCAATTTCGCGAGAAATAGCGAAAAACAGCTTTTTGGGGGTATTTCTTGTTTTGATTAATAAAAGAAGTTTCTTTAACATTGTTGAAAAACACGAAATGCAGTTTGACTTGCTATTGATCAAAGGTCATAAGGCTGTTAACATTTAAATTCTAGCTGCTTAATTCTTCGAGATATCGCAAAAAAACTCGCTTATCTACTATTTATTCATTAATTTGTGTCATTTGTGGTCTGTAAAAACATATACTTCAATTAACGACAAAAATGTGGTATGCAGTTTGAATTCGAGGTTATTAGAGGTGACAAAACTGCAAGCATAAAAATTATAGACGATCAATTTCCCGAGAAATCGCAAAAGTACTGTTCGAGCTTTTATAATAAATTACTTTTTTTTTCTTTGGTATCAAAAAAAAAAAAAAAAAATTAAGTAACGACAAGCATATGGTATGCAGTTTAAATTCCCCGTAACTGAAGGTGGTAAAACTGCTGAAATTTATATATTGACGCTAATTTTCGCGAAAAATCGCGAAAAAATTTTTTTTCATTTATTTTGTATTGTAATAGATTTATAAATAATAGATTTAATATTAACTTTGCAATTCCTTAAAGAATTGACCACATAGAACTTTTGTGTTAGCAGTTTAATGTCTTTTTATCATGTACAAATAAAAATGCATACCACGTTTTTACACCATTTCAAAAGAACATGCAAAATTGAAAAATAAAAATAAATAAAAAATATATAAATATATAAATAATTCCGCGATATCTTGCGACAGTGTACACCTACAACTTTGATGTCAACACCCTTATGACCTTCGATCACGTACACATTAAAGTGCATATCAGCTTTCCACAACATTTGAAAAAAACCTAGAAAAAGTTGAAAAACAAAAATTGACAAAAAAGTTATTTCGCGATTTCTCGCGAACTAAAGAAGATAGGATTTCGATGTTTACTGTTTTGTGACCTTAAAATAAGTACAATGAAAACTGTATACTCAGTTTTTGAAAATATTTAAAAAACTTCAATATCAAAATTTTTTAAAATATAAAATCACTAATTTCGCGATATCTCGCGAATGCGATCAGCTACGATTTCGCTGAAAACAGTTTTGTGACAACTAATCATGTAGAAATCGAACTGCATTTACACTTTTCGTCGACACTAAAGTTCAACCTGAACATCGCTGAGGCTCACCGTGTGCGGAACACCTTATCCATGTCCGATCTTTCTTAATTTTTGTGAGGTGTATTTTTACCTCGAAATGAATATATCTAGGGTAAGTTAGGGTCAGTAGCTACCAATTTAATTTTTTTGGAGCACCATATAAAATAAATCAGAGTCAAAAAATAAAAGGTGCAATTTTCAAAATTTGAAAAAAAATAGAAGAAATTGCGATTACATCTCGAATTATGGCTTAAAAGTTGCGTAATTTAGAGTAGAACTTTTTAACGTTGTTAAAAAAAAATCGAAGGTTTCGGACTTTTTCAAAAAATCGATTTTAATTTTTAAACGTTAAAAAATAAGTGATAATTACTTCAAATAATTTTTTTAATATTTTTTTCAAAAACTACATTTAAATACCAACAAAACGTTGTCCAACTTTTTTTAAGATATTTATATTTTTAACTGGTCAAAATTTATTGAAAATTTTAAGTTTTTCATTTTTTTGAAAAAATCGCCATTTTGAAAAATTGATTACTCAACACCATCTTGGAATAAAAGGCTGAAAATTGGTGTCCAAGTTGCATTTAATAAGTACTAAAACATATCCAAAAATAAAATAAATCGAAAGGGGTCGGGTCTAAAAGTGAGTGATTTGGCTTGGAATGCCCCATATATTTTTTTGTTGCTTGTTGCTGTTTATAATTGATATGACAATTAATTGAATGATTTATTATGGCACCAACAAATTTAAAAATAATAAAATTGAAATTGAAATATTTTCTAAACCATTACAAACAAATGACCTTAATTTTTAAATATTTTCAACAAGTTTTTTTTAAGCAAAAACTTATAAAAAAAATCTGAAAAAATTATTATTTGTTTAATAGAATTGTTGACTTTTGTTTGTTTTTTAAAACATTAAACAAAAAAATCAATTATTTTTTTTGAAACTTTCTAAAAAATGTTTAAAGATCTTAAGTATAATTTATTGATTTTTGCCAACTAATTGAATATGCTAATTTAAAAAATTTCTTAATCTTATTCTTTCCCCTATTCTTTTTTTATTTTTTGTTTAGCCAAGTCATCAACATATTTTTAAAGTGTTAATTTGCTGTTTGTTGTTCAGAAATTTGTGAAAATACATCATGTTTTTTTTTCTTTTCCAATATTTGTTGTATATTTTAAACATAAAAAGTAGGCGTTTTTTGTTATAACAAATAACATTCAAAAGCTAAAAAAAAGAAAAAAATAAAAACATCGTAAAGTTAAAAAAATCATTATTAATTTTTAATTGCTTTCTTAAAAACCAAATATTATAGTATTTCAGAATTAGCTGCTATTTCTGTTTTTGGTTGTTCAAATTAATTTAAATTATGCAAATTTTTTCGATACAATTAATTTTATTTAAAAAAAGATAAGTAAATAAAAAAAAGTTCATTGTACCCTTATATGGTTAAATTTTGCATAATTTGTATATAAAAATGGAAATTTATAATTTGCGAAAAAAAGAAATATTAAAAATAAAAAATAGAAATATTAAATATAAAAAACTCAACTTTTGCTTAAAAGTACTCAAAATTTAAAATAATGTTGAAGAATCTGAGACTTTTTCTTTACAAAAACAATCAAAAATTCTAAAAAATACTCAAAATTTAAGGGGGCCCCTGTAGGCTAGTTGGTAGCGTGCTAGCCTATGAAACAGGGGGTCGTGGGTTCGATTCCCACCAAAACCCTTGGTCGATTTCGCTACAACGAGACGACGGTCATTGTTACCAGTTCTCGGTTAGGTTAAAATTATTTAAAATGAGTTGTAAATAAAAATTGGAAGAATAAATAAAAACTGATCATTGGATCAAATTATTATTATTTATATTATTATTATACTCAAAATTTAAAAAAGAAAACAAGTGAGAATGTTAATTTCGCCTGTGCCAAATTTTTTATATCCTCCAAAATGTAAACAAATAAAAATCAGGGGCGTTTTTTTTTGGGGGGGGGGGGGTGTGATGGTGTCAGTGGGAGACGTTGAGAGCACCTTCCTATCGCGATCAATATACCAAATGTTTCATTAATTTAACAAAAATACAAAAAAAAACATGTAAAAAAGTGTATTTTTTCAGAGGTTGGTTCAGTTCTTCAAGGGGGACCTTTTTTCCCCCTGGCCCGATTTTGCCCATTCACGAACTTAACCTGCCTATGAACATGAGACATATTTTTGCCAAACTTCAGGAGTCTATCTGTTTTATTTTGGACTGCATCGTGTTATCTACAGACAGACAGACGGACGGACGGACGGACATTCACAGAATGTCTAAGAATGGCTCAATAATATATATACTTAATGGGGTCCCCGACCGATATTTCGATGCGTTAAAAACGTAATGACAAAGTGAGAATACCCCCATACTGTGGTTGGAGGGTATAAAAATCATAGACTTTTTTTAGAGGAAAAATATATCAGAGTCGGATACTGAAAATCAACGATTTTTTCTATAAAAAAATCTGAGACTTTTTTTTAGGAAAAATGCCTCCGACTAAGAATATTCAAATATCATAAAGATCTCTGCATCCAAGCAAATTTAGGTTTATTATTAATGGGACATTTTTATAATAAAATTCAAGTTTGTGTCTTAAGTCTTTTGTTTTTTTTTATACCCTCCAACCACAGTATGGGGGTATACTCACTTTGTCATTCCGTTTGTACCGCATCGAAATATCGGTCGGGGACCCCATAAAGTATATATATTATAGATCCATGATCGATTCTAAGACATTCTGTGTATGTCCGTCCGTCCGTCCGTCTGTCTGTAGATAACACAATGCAGTCCAAAATAAAACAGCTAGACTTCTGAAGTTTGGCACAAATATGTTTGATGTTCATAGGCAGGTTAAGTTCGTTAATTGGCAAAATCGTGCCAGGGCGAAAAAAGTTCCCCCTTGAAGAACTCAACCAACCTCTAAAAAATACTCTATTTTTATATGTTTTTTGGTATTTTTGTTAAATAAATGAAACCTTTGGTATATTTATCGCGATGGGAAGGTGCTCTCAAAGTCCCCCACTGACACCCATTACCCCCCCCCCCCCCCCCCAAAAAAAAAAAACGCCCCTGACAATTTTTTTTTTAATTTTTTTTTACATTTTGGAGGGTATAAAAGATTCGGCACAGCCGAATTTAACACTCTCACTTGTTTTGTTTCAAAATCGACTTTTTGAAAAAGATTTTTTTTAAAAAAGTCTAAAAAATTCTACTCTAAATTACGCAACTTTTAAGCCATAACTCGAGATGTGATCATAATTTTTTCTATTTTTTTAAATTTTGAAAATTCCACTTTTTTTTACTCTGGCTTATTTTTGATGGTGCTCCAAAAAAATTAAGTTGTTAGATATTGACCACAACTCCACTTACAAGGGAAGTCTCCCTAGTGTCACCCGCGGATCTTTATGGAATTGGTTTTATTTTGTAGATCAGAAAAAATAAAGGGACCTGTATTTTTTAGTGGCCCAAATTCATATTTAGGTGGTAAAAAGAAGGGGGGAAGATAAGGCCATTTTTGAGTTTTTTTCGTTTATCTCCTATATTATGCAGAGAAACCTAGTCATATTGCATACCAAATGAAAGGTCTTTGGAAAACCTATCTACGTGTGCTAAGAACATGCACAACTTTTCGTAATATTGAGTAAAATACCAAAATTTTAGGACATTTTTGTTAATAAGTCGAAAAATATTAACTTCTTTGGGCCGTTGTTAGCACCACAAGATAGGTATTTTTAATACCTAATAATCTGATACCATACATTCCTATATTAATTTTCTTTAAATAGGCGTAAATCGTAAAAAAACGAAAAAGGTCAATTTCCCCCACAAAAATCGACCCCCCCTAAAAATGAGTTTGGGCCGTTAAAAAAAAATACGTGTCGAATTGTTAGTCGACAAATTCAAGAGAATTTAGCAAATACAAAAACCCTATACTACAAACAGCAAAGGGAATTTAAATAACAAATCGCTAATATTCAAACAAAAATTTTAATACGTATTCGACTCTACTCCCATACATATTCAAATGTACTCTGATTGGGAAGTAGAGTCGAATACAGTGGGCGACAATACATTGGAAACTTTTCTATAGTAGAAGCAATTTGGTAAATTCGACTATTTTTTAAAAACTGAAATATAGAAAATCTTCCAAGCTTTAATTTAAACTTGATAGCATCCAGATTGAGCATATATCAAATGAGATACGAGGGTCGCGCTGAAAAATTAAATTATTTATAGACATTTTTTAGAAAATTTTTAAAAAATATTTTTAAGTCCATTTTTTCCAAGTTCAAACATTAAAAATTTTTAAAATAGTCCAGTAGTTTTAATTTAGTGATCACCGAATTTTTCCATCAACCCAAACAAAAAATTATATTCTTTAAATACAGTAAAAGAAATTCGTATTTTTGACCTCCAATTCTTTTCGACGCCAATTTTTTGTAAGGAAAGAAAAGTTTTAATTATTTTAATATCACATTACTAGGGATGAGATTTCCAGCAAATGCATGTCTTTTGTCAAAAGTCTAAAAACATTATCGACCAATTATCTTTCCGAATCAAGAAATTTGCGTTCAAATAGCATCAATTTGTTTTGCATATATTTGAATATTTTGGTGAAAATGCATATTTTTGCATATTTAGACTTTAAATGCATATTTTGTGAATACTTCCAACTTTTAAGTGCATATTTTTGCATATTTTAGCATAAATAAGCAAAAACACAAATTGAAATTTATATTTTTCAAAAACTATTTTAAATTGTATAATATAATAATTTTTCTTATTTATAATAATATAAATTATATTGAAAATAAGAAAAATTATTGTTTTTTTTTAATTTTTTTTTATCGATTTTCTTAATTTCTAAAACAATCTTGCTAATATAAAGTTTTAGTTGTTACTATTTAAACCCGTCGTTACTTGTTGCTTTTTATGACGTTTTTCTTATAAAAACAAGTTTTTTAATGCACACACTTTATTTTTAGTGCATATTATAAGGTTTTTTCGTGCATATTTTTAATTTCTTAGCGCATATTTTGAGCGCATATTTTCTATTTTTTAGTGCATGAAAATCTCATCCCTACTCATTCCCATACATTTAGGTGTACTAATATTAATGAACAAAAACATATTTTCTTTTTTTTTTGAGGATGTTTATTCTGGCTCGAGGTCATTATTTTCTTTACTAATTAAAACCATGATATTCTCATAGCATAATTTTCAAGAAAATTATTTTTTTGTTTTAAATTTATTTATGTTGGTCATTTTTGCAAGACTTAATCGACACGTGTTTCGGAATTTGTCAAGATTCCATTGTCAAGATTATTTAGCAAAAATAGAAACGATTTACTACAAAGTAGCAAACGAGTCTAATGACAAATCGTTTGTGCACAAACTAGCATATTAATACATATTCGCCTCTATTCGCAATGAGAATTAGAAAGACGAAGAAATTGTACCATACTAATAAGGCAACGATTGTCAATAACCAACAATGGAATCTTGACAAATTCCGAAACACGTGTCGATTAAGTCTTGCAAAAATGACCAACATAAATAAATTTAAAACAAAAAAATAATTTTCTTGAAAATTATGCTATGAGAATATCATGGTTTTAATTAGTAAAGAAAATAATGACCTCGAGCCAGAATAAACATCCTCAAAATATAATATTTTAAAGGTCGAATAAAACAATTTTTATTTTTTAATAAAAATTAATCAGAATTTGATCATATTTTCTTTGTTTACAAAAAAATTGGTGGTCAAAATAATTGGAGGTCAAAAATGCGAATTTGTTTTACTTTACTTAAAAATTTTTGTTTGGGTTCTTGAAAAAATTAGTTAATAACTGAATAAGAACTATTGGACCATTTTTGATATTTTTATACCCTCCACTCTAGTGATAGAGGGTATATATAAGTTTGTCATTCCGTTTGTAACACCTCGAAATATTGGTCTAGGACTCCATAAAGTATATTTATTCATGATCCTCGATCGATTTTAAGACGATCAAGCAATGTCCGTCTGTCAATTCGTCCGTATATCTGTCTGTTGAAAACACGCTAGCTTTTGAAAGACTTTACGGAGGCTCCTGTAGTTTGGCATATATGTTGGGAGTTTACCTGGTCAGGTTAGAATTGCAATCCAGCGAAATCGGTAAAGTGGTTCAAAAGTTATGAGCAAAAGACTGAATTTCGGCAAGGGTTTTTCTTGAATTTATAAGATAAAAAACACGCTAACTTTTGAAAGGCAAATGAGGATACTGAAGCATGGCATATATATTTGTCGTTCCCCAGGACTGGTTCGTATTAAATTTCAGATAAATGGGTCCAGTGGTTCAAAAGTTATTAGAAAAATCGTGAATATCAGATTAGTTTCACCTTAAATTCATGGGTTTTCAACCTTAATCATGTTTTAAAAACATTGGTAGGTCACAAAAATATTTTAGAACGTATTTTTGTCACTCAAAAATATTTTTACACTAAAAACAAAAAAAAAAAAAATCACTCGAAAAAAATTTTACACTCAAAAAAAATTTTGCACTCAAAAAAAAAATTTAGTAAATTATTTTTTTTTTTTTAAATTACTTAAAAAAAAGTTTTTTTTTACACAAAATAAAATATTTCTAATCAAAAGTGTTGTTTTCTTCACGTTAGAAAATTACCTATCACTTAAAAAGGGCACTGTGGAGTGTATTCATAGATTCGGCCAAGGCGAATTTAACTTTTCTACTTGTTGATGTTTGAACTTAGAAAAAATCAATTTAGAAATATTTTTAAAAATTTTTTGAAAAATTTTTATAACTAATTTCATTTTTCAGATCGACCCTCGTAGCACATTTATTATTTACTCAATCAGGACGCTACCAAGCTTAAAATAAAGCTTTATAAATTACCTGCATAACAGTTTTTTGAAATTATACTCGTTTGATAATAATAACCTTAAGTATTGTTAATTTTGCCTTTAACAAATTGCATATACTATAGAAACATTTCTAATTAGTAGACAACCGGTGTAAATCAAAAGACTTAAGACCCAAACTTTTTATATTAAAACCTACACATTAAAAACTGAAAAAAAATTCTGGTCATCTTTATTTCTGGCAGAATTTTGGTAGAATATATTTTTTGTTTGTTTTAAAACTAGGCTACGCTACTGCCCACTTAACTCTATAATCTAGTTGACAATAAAATATCGTCTATTTATTTATTTTTTTGCTTCCCTGTCCAAGGAAAAAAATTACACAAACTCTTTTTTATCTAAATTTTTCTTCACCCACATCTTAAAAAAAAACCAACAAATAGTCATCCTCAATTTTTTTTTTTTTCATATCATCCTGACTTAAGTTAAAGCAAACAAACTAAAACGTGATGTTTAAATTGTTATCTCTAAGTTTTATTTATTTCTCTTTTTCTTATCAAAGTCAAAAAATCAAATGCATTTTTTTTAGTTGCTGCATTTCTCCTTTTGCTAATGTAAGAGGTAAGATCAAATGTTTATTTTACTTTTTTTGATGTTGTTGTAGTATTATTATTTATTTCCTTTTTTAGTAAAATTCCTCCTATTACGGATTCACTGTTAAAGACATAAAACCAAAAAAAACTTTCTAAATGAAAGAAAACACAACGGAAAATGCCTATAAAATTTTGCAAAACTCAAATAAACACAGCATCAAAACAACCAGTTAAAGTACCAGCACCAAAATTTGTTAGAAATCCACTTTGGTTTGGTTCAGTTTTGCTGTTGGTGTATAATATAAAGTCTCTCTGGTGTATGATACATTCACATTGAAAGTGGGTCATTTTAACCGACAAAATGCTTTAAGCAATTGTATGTTAAAATAAAAATATGTATAAAAAAACCAAGAAACAGCCACAATTCTGTTAATAAAATAACAAAATAAAATCCTGTTTTCTTTCTAACAAGATTTTAATGATTATATACAATTACGACGATATCATATAAAAACTACAGCCGGTACTAGCACTTCTGTTTCTTGTTCTTTAGCATATGACCAAAAAAAAAATTATTAAATTTTGTTTCTGGATTTTGCAAATGTGCATGTGCACATTGAACTGTAGATTTGTTAAGTCGAAACAAAAATTTTACAGTTTACCAGGCAAATCAATTAATATTGTATACAAACAAATTTTTTGGGGTTTCAGTTATTTAGGTCACAATGTGGTCAATGAAGTGAAACCGAATATGAAGAGAAGTTTTTTTTGTTGTTTGTAAAAGAAGAATACTATTTGTTATGAAATATCAAATTATGCATAATAATTGAAATTGTATTTAAATTAATATTTTATTGTAAGATAAACCAACAAATTTGATTTTTTTTATGATTATAAAAAAAAAAACAAAAGACTGAAGACACAAACTTCAGTTGTATCATAAAAAAGGGAAACTTCAGGAATCGCCATGACACTAGTTGAGTGTAAAACAAAGTAGATATTTTTTAGATTCTCTGACAGTTTTCCAATATAGAATATTTCTCACAATTTAAGAAAATTTTTCAGAAAAAGACTCTGACACATTCTATAGAAAAGATGTCATATTCTGAAAAATTTTCGTATAGAGAAAGTATCTGATTCTAAGAGATTTTTAGTGCAGAAAAATTCCCAGCTTCTGAGACATTTTTCGTATAGAATAAGTTTCTGAGACATTTTTCGTACAGAAAAAGTCCAGATTCTGAGACATTTTTCGTATAGAAAGAGTCACAGACAGTAAAATGTTTTTTGGAGATATTTGTCTCTAAAACGAAAAATTTCAGATTCTAAGACATTTTGGTAAAAAATTGACCAAGAATCTGAAATTTTTTTTTCAGAAATTTTTTTTCCGTTTCTGAGTCATTTTTTCTGAAACATTTTTTGTATAGAAAGACTCAGATTTTGAGATATTTCTTCAAATATAAAATGTCATAGATTTTAAGTTTTCTTCATGTTAAAAAGTCTCAGATTCTGAGACAATTTTTCTATACAGAAAATTTCTCAGAATAGAAGGAATTTTTTTCTTTATAAAAAAAACTCTAAGACTCCCCGGATATTTTTCCAAAATTAGATAATGTCTCAGATTCTTAGCTATTTTCGTAGAAAAATTACTCAAAATCGGAAAATTTTTCTATAAAAATATTTTTTCAGACTCTGAAAAAAAGTATCAGACTCTGAAACGTTTTTCGTGTTGACAAAAGTAGCAAATTCTGAGACATTTTTCTTATAGAAAAAGTCTTAAATTTTGAGAAATTCCGAAAATTTTTCCATAAAGCAAACATGTCTCAGAAAAAGTCTTAGATTCTTAACATGAAGAATTTTTTTTTCTTATCAAATTCTAAGACATTTTTCTTATAGAAAAAGTCTCAGATTCTGAGACATTTTTCTTATAGAAAAAGTCTCAGATTCTGAGACATTTTTCTTATAGAAAAAGTCTCAGATTCTGAGACATTTTTCTTATAGAAAAAGTCTCAGATTCTGAGACATTTTTCTTATAGAAAAAGTCTCAGATTCTGAGACATTTTTCTTATAGAAAAAGTCTCAGATTCTGAGACATTTTTCTTATAGAAAAAGTCTCAGATTCTGAGATATTTTTCTTATAGAAAATGTCTCAGATTCTGAGACATTTTTCTTATAGAAAAAGTCTCAGATTCTGAGACATTTTTCTTATAGAAAAAGTCTCAGATTCTGAGACATTTTTCTTATAGAAAAAGTCTCAGATTCTGAGACATTTTTCTTAATGAAAAAGCCTCAGATTCTGAGACATTTTTCTTAAAGAAAAATTCTCAGATTCTGAGACATTTGTCATATAGAAAAAGTCTCAGATTCTGAGACATTTTTCTTATAGATAAATTCTCAGATTCTGAAAAATTTTTTCTTAAAAAAATGTCTCAGATTCTGAGACATTTTTCTTATAGAAAAAGTCTCTGATTCTGAGACATTTTTCTTATAGAAAAAGTCTCAGATTCTGAGACATTTTTCTTATAGAAAAAGTCTCAGATTCTGAGACATTTTTCTTATAGAAAAAGTCTCAGATTCTGAGACATTTTTCTTATAGAAAAAGTCTCAGATTCTGAGACATTTTTCTTATAGAAAAAGTCTCAGATTCTGAGATTTTTTTTTTTTTTTATAGAAAAAGTCTCAGATTCTGAGACATTTTTCGTAAAGAAAAAGTTTTCGACTTTTTGACATTTTTCGTAAAGAAAAACTCTAAGATTCTGAGACATTTTTCGTCATGAAAAATTCTTTGTTCTTTGAGAAAAATTCTCAGATTTCTCAGATTCTGAGAAATTTTTGTTATTTTTATACCCTCCACTCTAGTGATAGAGGGTATATATAAGTTTGTCATTCCGTTTGTAACACCTCGAAAAATTGGTCTAGGACCCCATAAAGTATATATATTCATGAACCTCGATCGATTTTAAGACGATCTAGCGATGTCCGTCCGTCCGTCTGTCTGTCTGACTTTGTTCTTTGAGAAAAATTCTCAGATTTCTCAGATTCTGAGAAATTTTTGTTATTTTTATACCCTCCACTCTAGTGATAGAGGGTATATATAAGTTTGTCATTCCGTTTGTAACACCTCGAAAAATTGGTCTAGGACCCCATAAAGTATATATATTCATGAACCTCGATCGATTTTAAGACGATCTAGCGATGTCCGTCCGTCCGTCTGTCTGTCTGTTGAAAACACGCTAACTTTTGAAAGACTTAACGGAGGCTCCTGAAGTTTGGCATATATGTTGAGCATTTACCTGGTCAGGTTGGTATTGCAATCCAGCGAAATCGGTCCAGTGCACTTCATCCGTCCGTCCATCTGTCTGTCCGTCCGTCTGTCTGTTGAAAACACGCTTACTTTTGAAGGACTTTAGGAAGGCTCCTGAAGTTTGGCATTTACCTGGTCAGGTTGGTATTGCACTCCAGCAAAATCGGTTTAGTGGTTCAAAAGTTATGAGCAAAAGACTGAATTTCGGCAAGGGTTTTTCGTGAATTTTTGAGATAAAAAGCACTATAACTTTCGAAAAGCAATTCTGAGGATGCTGAAGCTTGGCATATATATTTTACGTTCCTTCAGCCTAGTCCGTATTGAATTTCAGCCAAAGCGGTCCAGTGGTTCAAAAGTTATTAGCAAAACCGTGAATTTCAGATAAGCTTCACCTAAAATTCACGTGTTGAAAACCCGTTAAACCTGTTTTAAAAGCATTGGTAAGTCACAAAAATATTTTACAACGTATTTTTGTCACTCAAAAATATTTTTTTACCAAAACAAAAAAAAAAAATACACTCGAAAAAAATGTTACACTCAAAAAAAAATTTACACTCAAAAAAAAAAAATTAGTAAATTTTTTTTTTTTTTTCAAAAATGACTAAACAATTTTTATTTAAACAAAATAAAATATTTCTAATCAAAACTGTTATTTGTTTCACGTTAGAAAATTTATTATCACTTAAAATGGGCATTGTGGAGGGTATTCATAGATTCGGCCAAGTCGAATTTAACTTTTCTACTTGTTTTTATAGAAAAAGTCTCAGATTCTGAGACATTTTTCTTATAGAAAAAGTCTCAGAGATTCTGAGACATTTTTCTTATAGAAAAAGTCTCAGATTCATTTTTCTTATAGAAAAAGTCTCAGAACCTTAGACATTGTTCTTATAGAAAAATTCTGGGATTGTGAGACATTTTTTTTAGAAAAAGTCTCAGATTCTTAAAGAAAAAGTGCTAGATTTTGAAAAATTTTTCTTATGGGAAAAGTCTCAGATTCTGAGACATTTTTCTTATAGAAAAAGTCTCAGATTCTGAGACGTTTTTCTTTTAGCAAAATTCTCGGATTTTGAGACATTTCTCTTATAGAAAAATTCTCAGATTCTAAGACATTTTTGTTATAGAAAAAGTCTCAGATTTTGAGAAAAATATTTCAGATTCTGAAACATATTTCCTTTGGACAGTATGTCTATTGAAAAACTCTCATATTCTGATACATGACACAGATTCTGAGACATTTTCGAAAAAATTTCTTATTTTTAGTAAGAGGTAGAAAAATTGTTTCAGAATCTGAAAATTTTGCTGCAGAAAAAATTTTTTTTTAGAATCTGAAAATTTTTCCACAGAAAAAAGTTTTAAGATTCTGAAATCTTTTTTCTTTAAACATTTTGCTTATAGAAAAGTTCTGATATTGTGATACATAATTCCTAAAAAAGCTTAGATATTGAAAAACTTTTGTTTCAAAAATTTTCTCCTGTATCCGGTTAAAAGTATGTATTCATCAATTCTTTTACAAAGCAAATTTTATGTTCGTTTCTTAAGTCTTTTATTTTTTAATTCTGATAAATATTTTTTAAAAAAATGCTTAGATATTGACAAACTTTTCAATTCAAAAAATGTTCTCCTGTATTTAGTCAAAAGTATTTATTCATCAATTCTTTTACGGAACAAATTTAAGGTTCGTTTCTTAAGTCTTTTGTTTTTTTAATTCGTATCCATGAATTTTGTCTTGCAGTTTCCTCTTCTTGTAAACTATTTTTTATGACTAATATTTTTTTTTTTTTTAAATATTTAATAATCATACATATAAAGATTTAACATAAAATAAATTACAAAAATTGGGTGGGTCAATTGTAATTTGTGTATTTGTTAAGCACTTTATAATTAAATAAATGCCGTCAACAAATTTTATTGCAATATAATATTTCTATAATTGTTTAATTAAACTTATGGGGTTTAACAAGTGATTTTATCTCGATCTATAATTAACAAGTAATGCAATTAAACAAATTGTGAACAATATATGTAAATCTTAAGCTTACAAGTAAAATAATTTGTTAGCATTAATTTCAGAGACAAATATTTCTATAATTTAAAATGTTTTATTAAATTAAAAATTTACTGTACACCTATACCTCCATACAGCAACGCCGATCGACAAAAAGAAAACAAAATTGTTAAACACGAATATACGAATATGATATACATACATACTTTTGAAACCAGAGATTAGTTATAGTAAAACTGCATTTAAAGTTTTTCATTTGGCGATCCTGTTGCCTTTCAAATTTTAAGAGGATTAAGTTTTTTTTTTTAATTTTTTTAAATATATTAAATACATATCCAAAAAAAAAAATGGAGGTAAGTAATGTCCTTTCAAAACTTTATCCTTCAATATCATTTAAAATTTTTAACAAAATATTTTGATAAATTTTTGACAGGTTTTTCATTTGAACTTTTTCCCAAAAATGTGTTTTATGTAAAAAATTATTTCATTCACTCATTGTAATTAATTAATGTGTAAATCGAGTTATCAGTGTATATTTCTAATATTTATTCTTTTATTCTTTCACATTTTTTCTATCAACAATATAATTTACAAATTCTAAGAATTTTAAAAAAACTAATCTTAAACTCAGACATGTTAAGTGCAGTTATAAACTTTCAAGGAAATAAAATTAAAAAAATATATATTTATGTAAGACTATCTTTAATAGCACATCTACATACCAATTAACTAAGCTTAAGAACATTCTTCTAATGTTTAAGATGTTTTTTTTTATTTCTCTAAGTTTCTTTATATTATTGTTTTTATTTGTCTGTTGGCAAAAAATTCTTTGTTTTTATATGTGAATAGTAAATGTCAACTCATCTTAAACTTTCCCATAAATTATATTTTTTTCTTTAAACAAAAAAATTCGTACTCTTAGGAGTATTGTTGGGTTTTAAGTATCTAATCTTTAACTTAAGAAAATTCTACATTCTTGGTGAATTTCTTTTTTTTTCTTTCTTTTAATTTAAAAAGAAGTTATGGTGTAATTTAGTTTAAGATTATTTTTTGAATTCTCAGAGCTAGTTTGATGGTTAGTAATTATTTAAACAACAATGTAAAACAAGAAGAACTAAACAAATTATAAATCTTATTTTAATTATGCTGAGATTCATTAACAACAATACGAATGCGGTAAAAAGTTCTTTTCTTTTTTTAACTTGAGCAACATTTAAAGAATTATGTTTTTAACCTTAGTAAAAATCAGCTAAGCAAATTTAAAATACACCAAAACTAATTGTCTTACATATTAAAGAGGAGAAAAATTCACATTTAATTAAAAACATATTAGTTTTTGTAAAAAAGAAAAGTTAATTATCTGTTTAGACAGAATTTCAAAAAAAGAATATAGTCAACAATACATTTACTAAATTATTATTTTTTTTATTTTTTTCTATAGAAAAAATATTAGATTCCAAAAGATTTTTCTTGTAAAAAAATTTTGCGAAATTTTTCGTATAGAAAAGTCTCAGATTCTAAGATATTTTTCCTATAGAAAAAGTTTCAGATTCTGAAAAAGATTCTGAGACATCCCAGCAGAAATAAATCGAGATTTTGGCGACACAGCATCTGTTTATAGCATACCGTAGCGCATCCAAAGAGCGCTCTTAGGGATGCAGTAAAAGGAAGGGGAAAAAATTTTAATTTTTTTTTTAAGATTTTTTATATAAAACTTATAATGTGTAATTATTTTTTGATAAAATTTCACACTTGCTTTCCTTTTTAATATTTTTAACACTTTTTGAATAAAAAAACATGAGTTTTAGACAAAGACACATGATTTGACTGCATCATTATTGCGCATTAATCAGCGCTGCAAAGAGCGCTTCAATCATAGCATCTTTGACCGCTGTTCCCAAAAAAAATCCCATAAAAAATGTGAAAATTAAAATTTCCGATATTTTTTTGATGTTCACTTCCGATTTTTTTTTTTTTTCATTTTGTTTCACATAAATAAAGTTTTGTAAAGTAAAACGAATGAATTTTTTTGTTATATTTTTTTAAATTTTAGTTATTTGATTTCAACTTTGAATTTACACCATCTTTATTCTGCTTAAATCAGCTCTACAAAGATACATGAATTCACTGCATCTTTAATCTGCTTAAATTAGCGCTAAAAAGATACATGAATTTACAGCATCTTTATTCTGCTTAAATCAGCGCTCTAAAGACACGTGATTTCAGTGCATCTAAAGAGCGCTGTTTCTGTGTATCCAACTAGCGCTCTAAAGTGGGACATCGCCTTAGGGAATCATGCATGAATTCAGCGCAATTGGATGCGCTCCTTTACTCAAGTTCCCCTTCCAAAAGCTGCTGAACGTTCAGCAAAATTTCTGCTGGGATTTTTCTTATAGAAAAAGTCTCAGATTCTGAGACATTTTTTTTATAGAAAAAAGTCTCAGATTCTGAGACATTTTTCTTATAGAAAAAAGTCTCAGATTCTGAGACATTTTTCTTATAGAAAAAAGTCTCAGATTCTGAGACATTTTTCTTATAGAAAAAAGTCTCAGATTCTGAGACATTTTTCTTATAGAAAAAAGTCTCAGATTCTGAGACATTTTTCTTATAGAAAAAAGTCTCAGATTCTGAGACATTTTTCTTATAGAAAAAAGTCTCAGATTCTGAGACATTTTTCTTATAGAAAAAAGTCTCAGATTCTGAGACATTTTTCTTATAGAAAAAAGTCTCAGATTCTGAGACATTTTTCTTATAGAAAAAAGTCTCAGATTCTGAGACATTTTTCTTATAGAAAAAAGTCTCAGATTCTGAGACATTTTTCTTATAGAAAAAAGTCTCAGATTCTGAGACATTTTTCTTATAGAAAAAAGTCTCAGATTCTGAGACATTTTTCTTATAGAAAAAAGTCTCAGATTCTGAGACATTTTTCTTATAGAAAAAAGTCTCAGATTCTGAGACATTTTTCTTATAGAAAAAAGTCTCAGATTCTGAGACATTTTTCTTATAGAAAAAAGTCTCAGATTCTGAGACATTTTTCTTATAGAAAAAAGTCTCAGATTCTGAGACATTTTTCTTATAGAAAAAAGTCTCAGATTCTGAGACATTTTTCTTATAGAAAAAAGTCTCAGATTCTGAGACATTTTTCTTATAGAAAAAAGTCTCAGATTCTGAGACATTTTTCTTAAAGAAAAAAGTCTCAGATTCTGAGACATTTTTCTTATAGAAAAAAGTCTTAGATTCTGAGACATTTTTCTTATAGAAAAAAGTCTCAGATTCTGAGACATTTTTCTTATAGAAAAAAGTCTCAGATTCTGAGACATTTTTCTTATAGAAAAAAGTCTCAGATTCTGAGACATTTTTCTTATAGAAAAAGTCTCAGATTCTGAGACATTTTTCTTATAGAAAAAAGTGTCAGATTCTGAAACATTTTTCCAATAGAAAAAGTCACAGATTCTGAAACATTTTTCTTATAGAAAAAAGTCTCAGATTCTGAGACATTTTTCTTATAGAAAAAAGTCTCAGATTCTGAGACATTTTTCTTATAGAAAAAAGTCTCAGATTCTGAGACATTTTTCTTAAAGAAAAAAGTCTCAGATTCTGAGACATTTTTCTTATAGAAAAAAGTCTTAGATTCTGAGACATTTTTCTTATAGAAAAAAGTCTCAGATTCTGAGACATTTTTCTTATAGAAAAAAGTCTCAGATTCTGAGACATTTTTCTTATAGAAAAAAGTCTCAGATTCTGAGACATTTTTCTTATAGAAAAAAGTCTCAGATTCTGAGACATTTTTCTTATAGAAAAAGTCTCAGATTCTGAGACATTTTTCCTATAGAAAAAGTCTCAGATTCTGAGACATTTTTCCTATAGAAAAAGTCTCAGATTCTGAGACATTTTTCCTATAGAAAAAGTCTCAGATTCTGAGACATTTTTCCTATAGAAAAAGTCTCAGATTCTGAGATATTTTTCCTATAGATAAAATCTCAGATTCAAAGACATTTTTCCTGCAGAAAAAATCTCAGATTCTGAAAAATTTTTCCTATAGAAAAGTCTCAGATTCTGAGACATTTTTCTTATAGAAAAAGTCTCAGATTCTGAGACATTTTTCTTATAGAAAAAGTCTCACAAGGGAAGTATCTCAACCCATATGAACCGATTTGCATGAAACGTAAAATATATATAAAAGGGACAATTCTAAGGTTGGGGTGTCTCGGCTTATCGGCCATATCGGGGATTTAAGGGTTCAAAACATGGGTAAAAAAATGGCGAAAAAAATGTTTTTTTGATTTTTCAGCCATTTTTCTAAGAAACTATATAATGTTTACATATGAGAAGAAAGGTTTTTTAATGCCTATCCAACGGTGGCATAACCTTGTAAAAGTTCGGCTTTCTTAAATACTTTTTTTTACGAAAATGTGTAAATTTTGGGGGGTATTTATATGAAGACATAGACCTACGATGTCCATATGAATACGAAATAATCTTTATTAATTTTAAGTCGACACGTATTTTTGTCCTAGAGGATATTCCTATTAGTTCGGGAGTTATCGAAATTTTCCCGAAGGTCCAATTTGTTTCATAAGGGGACATCGAAATTTTAAAACTCTGATATGGCCGATAAGCCGAGACACCCCAACCTTAAAATCGTCTCTTTTATATATATTTTAAGTTTCAGGCAAATCGGTTCATAAGGGTTGAGATACTTCCCTTGTCAGATTCTGAGACATTTTTCTTATAGAAAAAATCTCAATTTCTGCAACATATTTCCTCTGAGATCGGAAATTTTTTCTATTTTTTTATACCCTCCACTCTAGTGATAGGGGGTATATATAAGTTTGTCATTCCCTTTGTAACACATCGAAATATTGGTCTAGGATCCCATAAAGTATATATATATTCATGATCCTCGATCAATTTTAAGTCGATCTAGCGATGTCCGTCCGTCCGTCTGTATGTCTGTCCCAGGGTTGGCAACCGATACCCACCTAGAATAACGGTATTTGGCTATTGTACAGCAACCAATAAAGATATGGCCATTTTCAAAAGCGATTATGAAAGCTGATGAAATTTTTTGTATTTTAAATGTGTCACTTCGTGTTTCTACCGGTTCGTTTTAGTTATATAGGCCAATACCGTTATAATACCGTTTCAAACGGTATTAAAAAGGTATTGACCTATATTTCGAAATCAAACCAGTAGAATTAAGAAGTGACGCATTTAAAATACTAGAAAATTCATCAGCTTTCAGAGTCGCTTTTGAAAATATCCATAACTTTATGGTTGCGGTACAATAGCCAAATACCGATATTTGTGGGTATCGGTTGCCAACCCTGGTCTGTCCGTCCGTAGAAAACACGCTAACTTTTCAAAACGACTTTACAGAGGCTACTGAAGTTTGGCATATATGTTGGTCATTTACCTGGTCAGGTTGGTATTGCAATCCAGCCAAATCGGTCCAGAGGTTCAAAAGTTATGAGCAAAAGAGTAAATTTCGGCAAGGGTTTTTCGCGAATTTACAGTATAAAAAAAACACGCTAGCTTTCGAAAGACAATAATGAGACTGCTAAACCTTGGCATATATCTTTGGCGTTCTCCAGGTCTAGTTGATTTTAAATTTCAGCTCAAGCGGTCCACTGGTTCAAAAGTTATAAGCAAAACCCTAAATTTCAGATTTGTTTCATCTTAAATGCACGTGTTGAACAAGTTTTAAAAGCATTGGTGGTAACTTAGCAATGCCTTTTAAACTTGTTTAGTTTTAAAGCAATGCCTTTTAAACTTGTTTAGTTTTAAAAGCATTGATAACTTAAAAATTACACTCGAAAAAAATTTTACACTCAAACAAAATTTTGCACTCAAAAAAAATTTTGTTTTTTTTACAAAAATGACACTATTTTGTGTACATACGTACTTGCATTCACTTAGAAATATTTTTACAATAAAAAAACATTACACTCGAAAAAATTTTACATTAAAAAAAAAAAAAAATTTTTTTTTTTTTTTTATTAAATGACAAAAAAAGAGTTTTTTACTCAAAATGAAATATTTTTAAGCAAAATTGCCAATTTTTTTCACGTTAAAAAAGTACCATCCTTTGAAAAGGGCATTGTGGAGGGTATTTATAGAGTCGGCAAAGTCGAATTTAACTTTTCTACGTGTTTTGTATTCTGATTGTTAGTGAGGGTTTAACATTATAAAAATTTTTTTTAGACCCTATAATTTGGGATATTTTGAAAATGTTTAGCATGCCAAAGTTATTAAGGAAAAATATTTCCAAATAATTTTTTATGAGATAGAGGATTTTGCATTTGGAAAATTAGTTTTTAAGTAAAATAGAGACCTAACAAGTATGCAAATCAATTTTTTCAAAAAATATTTTCAATACTAAATTTTTTTTGTTTTACTGTATACTGAAAACGCATTTTTCTAAAAATGTGAGATAGAGGATTTTAAATATAAGCACCTAGACAAGGTTTTAATTGTGTATACAGTTTCAAAATACATTAATGACTAATTTTTATGACGCAGACTGATTTGTTATAAAAAAATCATAAAAGTCTATTTCTGGCCAAAGATTCTAAATTTGTATAATAAACATTAGGGTGGGTCGATGAAATGCATATTTGCGAATCTCGTGTACTAATAGCAAAAACTCGACGCGCATTTTCGAGCTGATAACGGGAAAAATCATGAAAAAATTTTAGGAGGGTACTTTTAGGCCTCTACAAGCGGTTTTAGTTCGCGGTTTTTGGAAAAAAAATATTTTTTTTTATTTTTTAAAAATATTTTAAAAATTAAGTAAAATAATGCTTATTACAAAACAATATCCAAACAAAATTTATCTCGCCAATTTTAGCCCGTGGATGCGTTTTTATACCCAGAAAAGTTCGATTTATATATAGAAAAAAAAAATATTTTTTATTTCATAATAGCACTCAAATGGTGCATAAGGCCAATTTAAGAACATGAATGATAAAAATTAAAAAATTGCGGGTATTTACAAGTGCAAAAAATTCGCAAATTCAAAAAAAATTAAAAATGGGTATCAAAATTTTGGTAAAATAAAGCGTTTTAAGATAATGATAAAAAAACAAAACAAATTGGCGGCTATTTATAACAATTCGCAAGCGCAAAAAATTCGCAAGTACCAAAAAAAATTAAAAAATGGAAAAATGGGTATCAAATTTTTGGTAAAATAAAGCGTTTTCAGAAAAAAAATAAAAAATATATATTCCATTTTTTAATTTTTTTTGGTACTTGCGAATTTTTTGCGCTTGCGAATTGTTATAAATAGCCGCCAATTTTATTTATAAAAGGGGTTACCTTACGGGCTAATTATGGTCAGCTATTTGTTTCCAAATGTAAATAAAAAGTCAATTCATTTTTATTCTTTCCACCCAACGTTTCGTTTGTTTTTTTCAAACCTCTTCAGGGGATTTAATTTATTAAAAATCTGGCGACAAATACAATAATTTATTAAAATAAAGAAACTTATAATACTAATATCACAGATTGACTTACGGCTTATGTTATTACATCGTCGATTTTAAAAAATATAATTAAAAAACTGGACTTCACGACACAGAATTGAATAAATAAATAATTAATAATCAAAACGACACAATACACAAAAAATAAAGTCAACTTAACACTAGTATCACAGAACTTCAACTAATTAAACTATTGCTACAGAGTATTGCAGTTTCGTGTTGTTTTTATCTTCTTTTGTGTTCATTGTCCGGTGTATTTTCTCTTGAATACGTAAACTTTCGATGGTGTAGCGTTTATTTTCTTTGTTTTCCTTGTTGAGTATTTTTATTTCGTCAAAATTTATACGATGATTACGTTCTTTTGCATGCAGTGACAATCCCGTCGTCTCTTTACTTCTTTTTATGTCTGATTCATGTTCAGCAATCCTAGTTTCTAATTTTCTTTTCGTTGTTCCAATATATACCATATCACATCTCTCCCCCTCATTACCATCACATTTGATTTCATAGACAACATTATCCATTTTAAGTTTGTCTAATTTTGTTTTATTGTTTGTAAAAAGGTGCTTTAGTGTTTTATTTGATTTGTGTGCTATTGTTGTTTTTTCGTCAGTGATCATATTCTTTAAAGTTCTTGTCTCTGTTAATTTTGGTATAAATGGTACACTGTAAAAAATCCTGTCCTCTTTTTGTTGATCGTTTTTTTTGTTTATATTGGTTATTATTTTTAATTACTTTATTAATGAGGTTGTTAATAATAAAAGATGGGTAATTATTCATAGCTAGAATTTTACGTAATTTACTAATAATATTTTGTTTAAATTTCACATCGCTGATTTTTAAGACTTTTTCAATTAGGTTAGTCGCCGTGTTGAGTTTCATTTTAAATGGTTGCGTTGAGTGATAGTTGATCATTCTTCCCGAAGCTGTTGGTTTGGTGTACCAATTGGTGATAAGTCTTCCATTGTCGTTATGTATATTTATATCCAAATACGGGATTTCATTGTTAACCTCTTTTTCAATCGTAAATTGTACTTTGTTATGGTACGCGTTAAGTGTTTTCATTATAATTGTCTCATCCGACTTCTCTATTACTGCAAATAAGTCATCTACATATTTAGTAATAAATTTTATTTTGACATTTTTTGATTTTAACTCTTCAATTACATCGTCTAATAGGGTGTCAAGTACAATATCTGCAATTGTTGGTGATAGGGGGTTCCCCATGGGCATACCATATGCTTGATGGTAAAATTTATTGTCAAAAGTGAAATAGTTATTATCTGTTAAGCAGAATTGTAAAAGTTTCAAAAACTGTTGTTTTGATATTGCTGTGTGTCCCTTGAGTTGTTCCCATTTTCCCATAATGTTCTTAATTGCTAAATGAATCGGTATATTGGTAAACAATGATACCACGTCGAAGGAAACTAAAATGTCGTTATGGTTCAAAGTGACTCCCCTTATTCGATCTTTCAGATCCATTGAATTTTTTAGGTTATAAGTTGGAGATATCAAAGTTTTTAATATTTTCCCAATATATTTAGCGAGATGGTAACATGGGACTTTTATGGATGATGAAATCGGTCTGAGCGGAACATTTTCTTTATGAATTTTAGGTAGCCCATACAATTCAGGAGCTGCGGTTGCATGCGCCGTCATATTTATCTTTTCATATTTGGTAATTTGGTTATTTTTAAATAATTGTGTGACCAGGTTGTTGTTCATACGTTGAAGTTTTTCAGTTGGGTCCACTCTGATAATTTTATATGTACTTTTGTCGTCTAATAATTTATACATTTTTTCTTTATAACTATCCTTGTACATTATAACCGTTTTGTTACCTTTGTCCGCTGTGGTTATAACAATTTCATCTTCCAATTTGTTTTGTTTTTTTATCATTATCTTAAAACGCTTTATTTTACCAAAATTTTGATATCCATTTTTAATTTTTTTTGAATTTGCGAATTTTTTGCACTTGTGGATTGCTATAAATACCCGCAATTTTTTTAATTTTTATCATTCATGTTCTTAAATTGGCCTTATGCACCATTTGAGTGCTATTATGAAATAAAAAATATTTTTTTTTTCTATATATAAATCGAACTTTTCTGGGTATAAAAACGCATCCACGGGCTAAAATTGGCGAGATAAATTTTGTTTGGATATTGTTTTGTAATAAGCATTATTTTACTTAATTTTTAAAATATTTTTAAAAAATAAAAAAAAATATTTTTTTTCCAAAAACCGCGAACTAAAACCGCTTGTAGAGGCCTAAAAGTACCCTCCTAAAATTTTTTCATGATTTTTCCCGTTATCAGCTCGAAAATGCGCGTCGAGTTTTTGCTATTAGTACACGAGATTCGCAAATATGCATTTCATCGACCCACCCTAATAAACATGTTTTTACCCTGTTGTAATTTATATAATTTACACAGCTTCTTAACTTTTCTTATTTTAATATGCCGGATGTTGAGTAATATTATTTTAATTTTTTTATCTTTCCCAAGCATTTTGGGTATTCTTTATATTATAATTTTTTTTATATAAACTTTTCCCCCTTTTAAATGTGATATCATTTTGTAGCACAAAAGAATACAACGCAACTCCTTGATAACTTTAGTATAAAGAATTAAAAAAAGGTCTACCTGATGACCATGATTTTAAACACAAAATCATGGTTTTAGTGGAGGGTTGTAAAACAATCTTAAAAAAAGAAGCAAAAAACTCGAATTTGTTAATGTTAATTTAATATTGTACACTCAAAAAATGTTGTAGCAAAACAATGTCGAAAAGGTTATATAATAATTGCTATAATAGCTAAAACTGTTTTGGTTAACATTTGCTAAGTGATTTTAGAACAAAAACTGGAAATTTGCAGAACATTAATGGACATTATTTGCAATCTAACGATTTTTTGTAATTAAAATAATTTTACTAACTTTAATTTTTGAGTGTTAATATCCAATTTAATCCCTAAGGCATAAACAAAATTTTTTTTTTTTTTTTTGCAAAAAAAAGACTTTTATGCAGGATAGGAATAGTGAAATTTTATGTAGGCTGGTGTTTTATACCCTCCACTCTAGTGATAGAGGGTATATATAAGTTTGTCATTCCGTTTGTAACACCTCGAAATATTGGTCTAGGACCCCATAAAGTATATATAATCATGATCCTCTATCGATTTTAAAACGATCTAGCGATGTCCGTCCGTCCGTTTGTCTGTTGAAAACACGCTAACTTTTGAAAGACTACTCGGTCCAGTGGTTAAAAAGTTATAAGCAAATGGGTGAATTTCGGCAAGGGTTTTTCTGCAATTTACGAGATAAAACACACGGTAACTTTCGAACGGCAATTCTGAGGGAGCAGAAGTGTGGCATATATATTTGCCGTTCCTCTGGTCCAGTTCGTTTTTAGCAAACCCGTAAATTTCAGATTAGTTTCACTTTAAATTCACGTGTTGGAAACCCGTTAAACATGTTTTAAAAACATTTGTAAGTCACAAAAATATTTTACAAGGTATTTTTGTCACTCAAAAATACTTTTAAACTAAAACAAAAAAAAATCACTCAAAAAAAAATTTACACTCAAAAAAATTTTACACTAAAAAAAAAATTAGTAAATTATTTTTTTTTTTTTTCAAAAATTACTAAAAAAAAGTTTTTTACACAAAATAAAATATTTCTAATCAAAAATGTTATTTTTTCACGTTATAAAATTTACTATCACTTAAAAAGTGCATTGTGGAGGGTATTCATAGATTCGGCCAAGTCGAATTTTACTTTTCTACTTGTTTTTTTATTTTATCTTTAAAAAAAAGAAAGAGAGTATTGACCAATAAATACCATTTTTATAGTTTTAGCAATTAAGATTATATTAAAGTCTTTTTTTACCGATTGTTTGTAAATTTGTTTATAAAGCCTAGATGAGTAATAAAAACCATAATATATAAATGCGATTTTAAATGGTTTTTCTATAAAAATTTAAATTTATAAGGGGATATTTCTTTTGTCAAGGTAATAAAGGATAGAATATTTTTTGTTAATTAAAAAAAAAAAATATTATTACATAAAAACGTTAATTAGTGAATTTTAAGTATCAATAAATACTTGTTTCTGCAAAAAAAACTAAGTTTTCTTTTAATAATTTATTTATTTACAAAATAAAATTACATCTTCTACTTCCTCTTTAAATCATGTACATAATTAAACATGTGGGAGTTGATTGCATCTTAGTTTTATTTATTTTTTTGTTTAATAAATTATTTGTTAATAACAAAAATCAAACCATACACCAGCAGCTTTAAAACATCTTTTCTTTATTTCATTCATATTTATTTTATAAATGTTTAAAAAAAAAAAAAAAAAACAAAACGCCTACTATATATGTATAGGGAAAAGAGGGTGTCAAATTTTTGTTTATGGTTAATAAAATTAAAGAAATTATACCTTTACTAATAACCGCATAATATAACACAGTGGGCTTAAACAGCATAAACAAATTTTATAATATTTTAAATTTTTTAAATAAGATTTTAAGACTTATTTTTGAAAAAAAATGTATAAGACTTTGAAATATTTTCCTATAAAAAACATTTGAGATTATGAGATTTTCTTTTTTTTCAAAAATTACACCGCTCTTCAAATCTGAGGTTTGTCGCTGCGTTTTGGATGAAACCAAAAAAAGTTGATAGGGTTTGGTGCCCCGATTCCAAAACGGTCACCCAAATTTTTCTATCACGTCACAATTTTGAGAAAATTGCGGTTAAAATGTCAAAAAATGCCCATTTTGACCATTTTTGAACGCCTATAAAATAAGATCCTGACATGCAAATGACTTGGTATCTAGCTCATTCGAAAGTGTGTAATTTCTCTTTTAGACAAGATCAAATCTTCTTGGAATTTAATTTTCTAAAATGGTAAAAAAATCATTAACCACAAGTGCTTTAAATCTAAAATTTACGTATGAATTTGTATGGAAATTTGTTAAAAAACACTGTGTAAATAATCTAAATATTGAAAAAATGGAAGGTTTTTTGCTAATGATTTTTTTACCATTTTAGAAAATTAAATTTTTATACATTTTATCTTATCTTTAAGAGAAAATTACAGGCTTTCGAATGAGCTTGATACCAAGTCATTTGCGTGTCAGGATATTATTTTATAAGCTTTTAAAAAGGGTCAAAATGCCCTTTTTCGGCCCTTTAACCGCGAATTACTCAAAATCCTGATGTGATAGACAAATTTGGGCTCCGGATTTGGAATCAGCGCAACAAACACCATCCAAATCACTAACCAGAATCCAATACGTATTTTCTTTTTGAGCTGTGTTATTCAATAGTTTTCTTTAATAAAAATTCATATTCTAAAGATCTTTACTTTAGAAAATTTTTAATTAAAAAAAAATTTGAAAAAAAAATTTAGAATTACTAAAATCAGTTATTAAGATTTATTATTCGAACTATTTACCTATAAAAACTTGAGATTTTCTTTTTATTTGGAAATAATTTAATATTTTTCTTTAACAAAAATACGGATTCTTACACATGTTTACTTAAGAAGAGTTTTAGTTTTATACAATAGTGATAAATTGGGTGGCGCAGTCGAACATAGGTACTTTTGTGCTTCGTATAGAAAATATTTAAGATTCTTAATCATTTTTCCTAAAGTAAGACTCAGATTTTGAGAAATTTTTGGTATAGGAAAAGTTTCAGATTCTTAGATATTTTTTATATAGTAAGTCTCAGATTTTCAGAAATTTTTCGTACGCAAAAGTATCAGATTCTGTGACATTTTTTCTTTTTATTTACAAATTATTTAAAATTTTGTTTAAAAAAAATACAGATTCTTAAATATGTTTACCTAAGAATATTTTTATTTTAAGACTATAGTGATAAATTGGGTGGCGCAGTCGAACATAGGAATTTTTGTGTTTATGATATTACACTTTTTTCAGAAATTGGTCAATAATTTTCTTTAACATAAATACAGTTTCTAAAATATTTTTACTTTAGAATGTTTTTAGTTTTCCATAATAGTAATAAATTTGGTGGCTCAGTTTAACCTAGGAATATTTTTGGAAACAGATTCCTTTTATAACAAATTTTTTAATGTATTCACTGACAAAAATAATTTCATTAACTGTTTTAAGTCCCAGTAAAAAAGTGCGGAGTACTTCTATTTGGAGTGTAATGAAATACAACAAAAATAACAAAAAACACAAGAAAAAAATGCAAATGCATTCTTTTCAAACAACTTCCAACTACTTCCCTGGAGTAATTCTTATCTACTGAATATCTACTTACATTTGTATGGAGGTGTCGCGATAGGTAATGAGTAGGGATGAGATTTTCATGCACTAAAAAATCGAAAATATGCGCTTAAAATATGCGCTGAAAAATTCAAAATATGCACTAAAAACCCTAAAAATATGCACTAAAAAATAAAATGTGTGCAATAAAAATCTTGTTTTCATTGGAAAAGTAACGCTGGGTTTAAATAGTAACATTTAAAACTTTATATAAGCAAGATTTTTTAGAAATTAACACAATCTATAAAATAAAAATTTAAAGAAAAAAAAATAATTTTTCGTATTTCCCAAATAAATTTTTAAAATTTAAAAAAGTTTTTAAAACAAATAAATTTCAATTTGGGTTTTTGCTAATTTATGCCAAAATATGCAAAAATATGCACTTAAAAGTTGGAAATATGCACAAAACATGCATTTAAAACCAAAATATGCAAAAATATGCATTTTTACCAAAAAATGCAATAATATGCAAAAACAAGTCGATGCCATTTTAACGCAAATTTCTTGATTCGGACAAAAAACATGCATTTGCATGAAAATCTCATCCCTACTAATGAGTTAAGAGCTGAATATCTATGTATTCTGGAGTAGAAAAAAATGTTTTTGTGTTTTTGTCTTGTGTTTTTTGTTATTTTTGTTGTATTTCATTACATTTGTTATAGTTTTAAAGCACTCCACTGGAAAGTGGTAATGACTTTTTTTGCAGAGGTATGTTATAAATATATTCTGTTTATTTATTTTTTCGATTTAACAAGTGAGAGTGTCAAGTTCAAACATCAAAAATTTAAAAAACGGTCCAATAGTTTTTATTCAGTTATCAACTAATTTTTTTCAACAAACCAAACAAAAAATAAAATTTTAGCAATGCAGTTGAAAAAATTTGAATTTTTGACCAAAATTTCAGTTTGACCACCATTTTTTTGTAAACAAAGAAAATATGTTATTATTTATTAATATTAGTACACCTAAGTGTATGTTAATAAGATATTAAAATAATTAAAAATTTTTCTTTGTTTACAAAAAATTGGTGGTCAAAAGAATTGGAGGTCAAAATAAGCGGTTGTCTCCTGCTGTATTTAACAAACTTTATTTTTTGTTTAGGTTGTTAGAAAAATTAGTTGATTACTAAAAAAAAACTATTGGTTCATTTTTTAAATTTTTAATGTTTAAACTTAGAAAAAATCGATTAAGAAATATTTTTAAAAAAATTTCTGAAAAATGTGTATAAATATTTTCATTTCCAGATCGACCCTCGTAGCACATTTATTTTTTACTCAATCTGGATGCTATCAAGTTTAAACTAAAGCTTTTTAAAATAATCTACATAATATTTTTAAAAATTATACTCGTTTGATAATAACGTTGAGTATTATACTATGGAAACGTTTCTTATTAGTTGTAAGGATAGCACGGTGGTAGTGTGCTAGACGCGTAGCACGAAGGTTGCGGGTTTGATGCCAGATGGCGGTAGACTTTTTTTTTTAGTTCTATTTCTAGATTTTTTTTTACATATGATGACACTAAGAACAGGGTATTTTTTTTTTTTTAATTTAAATCATTACAAATTGTTCAATAAATTTCACTGTTTATGTAACATTAAATTTAATTGAAAAAATTAAGTTGATTTTTTTTTTCAAAAGTTACAAAAGTCATTGTTGTAATGACAAAATCCAATGTAGGCTCAGTTTCAATTAAATGTTTAATTGTATTAACAATGAAATTACTTGTATTGGCAATTTTGTTTTCTGTGTAATTTAAGCCAAATTTTAACCCGTGGCGCTCTTCGGTGATAGGACATAATCCCCATAAAGAAAATGGTGATTATGACCGATTACACGTTCATAATCCCCATATTTATAAAACAGTCATCATCCCAATGGGGATTATGTCCGCCCTTGAAATTTTTTCGGTCATTAATATTATGGGGACAAACAATAAGTCAAACCCAATTTCGTTCATAATCCCCGTTTTTTGCGGAGAAGGTGGGTTTAATGCAAGCAGTGGTAATCTCCAAGACCGGACTTTTCAGTCAAAACAAAAACTATACAATTTTGAGGATGATGACCTAATTCTTTAGTGGACATAATTCCTCTGATGGGAATTATGGCCCTTTGCAACGTAATCATTATCCCCATAAATCTGGGAAATATGCACATTTGTTATTGGGACTATGACCAAATTTTTGTAGAGATAAGGACCGAAATGATTTTGGTCATAATACACATAACAAAAATGGGGATTATGTCCGTGGAGATTATGTCATATCACCGCGATCTTTGATCAAAGTTTTAGATTTTTGGAAAATGTTCACCAAAGTTTTAGATTTTATCTTGCGATACATTATAATTTTGGCATATACTTTATATAAATATCAAAAAAAATCTGAAATCGGTCGAGCGGTTTTTGAGATATCGCCATTGGAATTTTGTCAAAAAAAAAAACTCAAACATTTTTTTTTTTAACCAGAAATTAAAAAAAAAAAAATCTAAAAAAGATTTCATTTAAAATTCGTTTCAGAACTTTTTTTTATTAAGTAAATAATTTAATAAAAATGTAATTGTTTTTTTATTCTCATAGTTGGAACAGTTTTTTGTAAATGTATGTATATAAAAGTTTTAAATCATCTTAATAAAATTTTTTCAGGCTTTAAGACATAAATATATTTGGCAAAATTTTGAAAAAAAGTTTTTTTTTTTTTTGAAAAATTGTGAAACTTTTTCAAACTTTAATAAAATGATAAATTTTCAGTAAATTTTTACTTAACAGAATTAAAAACTTAATCAAAAAAAAACTAAAAATTTTGAGTAAAGTTTTAATTGTGTCAATTACAAATTTATTCAAATTTTTTGGCATTTAAAATTTTTTATTAAAAGTTTACTCAATATTATTAAATCGTTTACTGGCGCAAAATTGAGTAATTTTTTACTCAAAAGTATTAAAAATTTACTAAAAAATTTTTTAGGAAAAAATATGGGGGAAAAATTTTTGATCACTTGCTTAAATTTAAAAAAAAAAAATGGTAATTTTTTAATTGACACAATTCAAAATATACTCAAAAGTTTTTAAAAAAAAGTAAATAAATTAATAAAAATTCAATAGTTTTTTTTAATATTTTTTATTCTCTTAAATTTTAGAATTCTCATTTAGTTTATAGTTTTTTGTATATGTAAATAAGAGTATGAAGTCATCTTTATGAAATTTTTCTATGTCTTTAAGACATACCCAGCAAAATTTTCCGTTCTTAATATTCAGTTGCGGAACACATCAATTACACTGCAACCGGTTCTACTTAACATTCCAGAATCAATGATTTTGGTTTGAAATTGTCCCGAAACAACCGTTTTTTAGAGCAAGTAGTTTTTTTGAAAAATAATTTTACATAGAAAATTTTGTTGTGATTACCGTAGAATATATTCAAGAACCTATTGTAATAGAAATATGTTCCAAAAAATTTTCCTGGGTAAAAATATTTGGTAAATTTTGAAAAAAAAGTTTTGGAAAAAAATATGAAACTTTTTTAAACTTTTTAAAAAAATAAATTGATAAATTTTGAGTAATTTTTTACTTGACAGAATTAAGAACTTAATTAAAAAATGCTAAAAATGTTGAGTAAAGTTTTAATTGTGTCAATTATAAATTTACTTAAATTTTTTGGCACACATTAAATAAATTTTTATTTAAAGTTTACTCAATACTATAAATCGATTTATTTCTTTTCTGTGTAGGATTCCAAAACGATTACTGCAAAAAAATTTTGAAACTAATTGTGTAAATTATCGTGATTTAAGAATTTCATATTTTTTGGCTTTAACGGTTTTGGAATCCGTAGGTTGTTACAAGCAAAATTGTGAATTTCAGATTAGTTTCACCTTAAATTCACGTGTTGAAAACCCGTTCAACAAGTTTTAAAAACATTAAAAAGTCACAAAAATATTGCTCAACGTATTTTTGTCACTGAAAAATATGTTTACACTTAAAATTAAAAAAAAAAATCACTTAAAAAAAAATTTACACTCAAAAAAATGGCTAAAAAAAATTTTTTACCCAAAATAAAATATTCTAATCAAAATTGTTAATTTTTTCACGTTAGAAAATTTACCATCACTTAAAAAGAGTATTCTACTCGGCCAAGTCGAATTTAAATTTTTTACATGTTTTATTATATTTTTGTTACAAACCACTATACTTTGTCAGATAATTAAGACATAAAACTTAAAAACAGTCATGGTATAAATACAAAAATAAAATAAATTTATAAACCAAAAGTAAAACTACATAAACTTTAAATTTAATACTTTACATGATCTATAGACAATAAAGTTAATGATAAATATAAAAATTATTGAAAGAAATCCATACACAATAAAGAAGAATTCCAAAATTTTTGACTACAAAAAAACACTTTTTCGGCCTTACCTATTTTAATTGTCTTAAAAATTGGTATATATGTTCTTCTGATTTTTGTTGAATTTCGGTTTTTGTTATTTAGTAAAAATTGTGAATGGTTCGCGTTTTATCGCTGTTCAAAGTTGGTATTTTGCAACACTTGTATGATAAATACACAATGTTTAAATGATCATATCTTTGGAACGCATCATCCGATTGCCACGAAATAAAGCGCAAAATAATGGTTATGTCCTGTACTTAAAACAAAATTTTGAAAAAGGATGGGATGCTTTGCAAAAAGGATATTGAATTTTAAAAAATGTCCTTAATTTGCAAATATCTCAAAATGCGTATCTTTAATTTTCCTATATTTTTTTGCACATATAGCCCAAAATGTACCTAACAACATATGCAAATCCCAAATTGGGGTGATAAGCGGTTTATTTATAAACGGGGTTACATGAAACGACTTATTGATTTTTGTTAATAATTCTTGTTTACAAATGAAAAACAATTTCTGCGCGCTAACCGCGAATAATTTTTTTGTATGTATTTTGCATCGCTAAACTCAAAAATTTCATTAAAACGACATTTCGCGAATACATTTTTGTTTAATTATTTTTTTAGCGTTTTTTGGAGGTATTTTTACTATTTTGCTTATATCTTAAGTTCTGTTTATCTGATCTTCTCGCAATAAAAACCAAACTAAAGACAATCAAATTTCCAAAAAATCCTACATGCATAATTTTTTCGTCAGTTCAAAACTTTACGCGCAAATAATTTTTTTTGGCGTTATTTGAAGGTATTTTGACTATTTTTCTTATATCTTGAGTTCTGTTTATCTGATCCTTCCGAAATAAGAACCAAATTAAAGACAATCAAATTTCCAACAAATCCTACATTCATCATTTTTCCATCTGTTCAAAGCTTTCCGTTCACTAGGCAAAGATATGACTAAAACAATTTTTTTGATTAACAAATCATTTAAAAAAAAGTTTAAGAAATAGAAATCTATGCAATTAATTACGTATTTTTATTTATCTGCAAAGCCTGAACATTAAGAAATATAATAAAGTTGATTTGATGAAAATCTATAGGTTAACTCCGAAGTTATCACAAATTATATGAATATACATGATAAAATACAAAAAAAAAATTGGTAATTTTTTACGATTTCTGTTTTTAAAATTTTTAAAAAATTTGCTTTGTTAATAAAAAATAGTTTTTCCTTGTTTGCCTGTTGCGCGTAAAGTTATGAACTGATATAAAAATAATGAATGAAGGATTTGTTGGAAATTTGATTGTCTTTAATTTGGTTCTTATTGCGAAAAGATCAGATGAACGGAACTCAAGATATAAGAAAAATAGTCAAAATACCTCCAAATAACGCTAAAAAATTTATTTGCGCGTAAAGCTATGAACTGATGACAAAATTATGAATGTAGGATTTGTTGGAAATTCTATTATCTTTAGTTTGGTTTTTATTGCGAGAAGATCCGATAATCAGAACTTAAGATATAAGCAAAATAGTTAAAATACCTCCAAAAAACGCTAAAAAAATCATTTAACAAAAATGTATTCGCGAAATGTTGTTTTAATGAAATTTTTGAGTTTCGCGATCAAAAATACATATAAAAAAATTATTCGCGGTTAGTGCGCACAAATTGTTTTTCATTTGTAAACGAGAGTTATTAACAAAAATCAATAAGGCGTTTCATGAAACCGCGTTTACAATTAAACCGCTTATCACCCCAATTTGAGATTTGCATATGTTGTTAAGTACATTTTGGGCTATGTGTGCAAAAAAATAAAGGAAAATTAAAGATACGCATTTTGAGATATTTGCAAATTAAGGACATTTTCTTAATTTTAATATCCTTTTTGCAAAGCATCCTATCCTTTTTCAAAATTGTATTTTAAGTACAGGACATAGCCATTATTTTGCGCTTTATTTCGTGATAATCGGATGATGCGTTCCAAAGATACGATCATTTAAACATTATGTATTTCTCATAAAATTGTCGCAAAATACCAACTTTGAACAGCGATAAAGCGCGAACCATTCACAATTTCGACTAAATAACAAAAACCGAAATTCAATAAAAATCAGAAGAATGGATATGTTAATTTTTGGATAAATTGAACCACTATCGGCTGATTGCCTATGCTGTTTTAAATGGAACCAGTCTAAAGTTAATAATATATTTATAAAAACATTATTCAAAACCTCCATAAAATTATTGACATTTAATAATAAAGTCATTATTATTTTTTTTTTGTTTAACAATTTGCATACTTTCACTATTTTTTTTTTTTTGCTCATTTTGTCTATTTCAATGTTGAAAAAATACATGAAAAAAAAAACTAAAAATTCCTTTTGTTCGGCGATTAAATTTATATGATTTTTTACCTCAAAACCATAATCAAGTGTATAAATGATTTTGTGTTATTATTTTTTGCTATAAACATAAATATGATTGCATGTTTTTTTGTCATAAATTCTATAACAAAAAAAAAAATGAAAAAAAAAAAATGAAAAAAATAAAAATTTATAAATAAAATGACTTTATATATTTCTATCGTCTATAAAAAAATAATGTTCAAATTATACGCAAATCACTCATAAATTGAAATTTATTTAGGATTTTTTTTTTATATTTCGCCAAAAAATTTTACCTTTAAGCTGATTTTTATAGTGTTCGCATTCATTTTATATATTGTAAAATATCTCTCCTTATTTTAGAAGGGGTCATATTCCATATTTAAATCATTGACAATTGTTTGTAATGACTGTGATTTTTTTAAAAAAAAAAACCGAAAATATTATTTTTTGTATTTTATTATTTATGCCTTAAAGCGCAATATGTGCGAATCTGTTTATATACGTTAACGTTTAAGTTTATTTAAAAAAAAAAAATTGTATATAAAAAATCACAACTTTTCCTTACAAATAAAGTCATTAAATTGTAGAGTTTATAGTTTTGCATTTGTTTAGTTTTGCTTTAAAATGCTTAACTAAATTATTATTTAGTATGTTTTGAAGGCATGAATATATGTTCATAGAGTTTTCAAACAAATTGTCATACATTCATGTTAATAAACTCTATAATTTTATGCTTTAAATAAAATCATTAAATAACGTTTTTTTTTATGGATTTTTGGTATAAAATAAATTCTATTAAATACTTATTTATTTAAAGTTTTGGGTGGTTTTTATGGTTAATTTGAGGCAGTTTTAGTTATTAAAGCATTTAATTTCAGAAAAATAAATGTCACTTAAATTTCAATGAAAAGTTTGTTGTCTAAGTCTTTTGTTTTGCTGCAAGAGTTTCAATGCACAAAATAATGGGGAACAAAATTTCAAAGCTTTTAATTCTTCTGGTAAAGAAAAAGGAAACCGTAGATCAGATTCTGCAAAAATTTTCTACAGAAACATTTTCGGATTTTGAGTAAATTGTTTCTACACTTAACAGAAAACTATCAAAAAAACTGTACAACAACTTTTAATGTAAATAAGCAACCATTTAGCAGATTTTTCTGCTGAACTGGATATTTTACCTAAATCCTTTGTTATTAAGAAAACAATTAAAATTTTACCATAATTTTACTGATTTTGTTTGTTGAATTTCAAAATATTTTTGTGCAGATTTCGGCAGAAAAAAATTAAAATCGGTCGAACGGTTTTCGGGATATCGCTATTTTAAATTTGCAATAAAAATTTGTTTTTCCTAAGTTCAAGAATCTAAATAAAAAATCTTAAAATTCCTTACCCTTAACACTTTAATAGAGCTTAAGATAATCTTTCATTTAATTTCAATTTGAGCCAAATCCGATCGTTTTAACCCGTTCAAAGTTTTTGATTTTTGAAAAATTTCCAACCAAATTTTTAATTTTTGAAAATAAAAAAAGTAAAATAAATTTATCTTGCGATACATTATTTTTAATAATTTTGGCAAATCAAAAAATGTATGAAATCGATCAAACGGTTTTTGAGATATCGCCATTTAAAATTTTCAATTTTTTTTTCTACGTTCAAGAATTTTTTTAACAAAAATCTAAAAGTTTTGATTTTTCATAGAGATTGAGACAAATTTTTATTAAAAGTTTATTTGAACCAAATTAAACCATTTTAACCCGAGGAGCAATTCAATCAAAACGTAGAGTTTTTTTCTAAAAAAAAAAAACAAAAACAAACAAAACTCAAAAAGTTTTTTTTTTGCTAAGAGGGTGGGTTTAATGCATGGAGTTTGTAATTCCTAAGCCCTGCAGAAGGCAGGCTACACAGGAAAAAGTTTGAGTCAAAAAAATAGCACAGTTAATAACTGCGGATCGACAAGGGCATTGTCAGTAAAGGCCTGCTTTAAGGCCGAATCTATGAATACCCTCCACAATGCCCTTTTTAAGTGATAGTAAATTTTCTAACATAAAAAAATTAACATTTTTGATTAGAAATATTTTATTTTGTGTAAAAAAACTTTTTTAGTAATTATTGAAAAAAAAAAAAATAATTTACAAAATCATTTTTTTTGAGTTTAAAATTTTTTTTGAGTGTAAAATTTTTTTCGAGTGTATTTTTTTTTGGTGTAAAATTATTTTTTAGTGACAAAAATACGTTGTAAAATATTTTTGTGACTTACCAATGTGTTTAAAACTTGTTTAACGGGTTTTCAACACTTGAATTTAAGATGAAACCAATCTGAACCGATTTGGCTGAAATTTAATATGAGCCAGACCAGAGAAATGACAAAAGTATATGCCAAGCTTCAGCACTCTCAGAATTGTCGTTCTTTAGCGTGCTTTTAGCTCGTAAATTCGTGAAAAACCATTGCCGAAATTCACTCTTTTGCTAATAACTTTTGAACCACTGGACCGATTTTGCTGAATTGCAATACGAACCTGACCAGTTACATGACTAACATATTTGCCGAACTTCAGCATCGTCATTAGAGTCTTTTAAAAGTTAGCGCGTGTTCAACAGACAGACAGACGGACGGACATCGCTAGATCGTTTTAACATCGATCGAGGATCATGAATATATACACTTTATGGGATCCTAGACCAATATTTCGAGGTGTTACAAACGGAATGACATACCTATCACTAGAGTGGAGGGTATAAAAATAAAATTAAAAAAAAAAAATATGTGAAAAAACTGACTACCAGGTGATCTTAAGGCCCGCCGCATTCTAGTTGGGCGCTCTTCACCTGGGCTACCACGAACTGGATAATATACGTTCTGGATAATATACGTTCGAAACTAGAGACTAAATGTAGTAAACTTGCATCTACAGTTTTTCTTTTCGTGATTCTGTTTCCTTTTAAAAGGGCTTCAAAGTTTTGAAGGATTAAATTTTATAAAATATTTTTTTAATATTTTTACTTGTCTTAGGTTGCCACTATTGATATCAAATGAAAGAGGAGGATGTCCCTTAATTTTCCCATCTTTTCATTTTTACATATCAGAAAAAACGAAAATAAGTTACGTCCTTTCGGAAATTTATCCTTAAATATCATTCAAAATTTTCAACAATATATTTTTATAAAGTTTTCAAATGACTTTATTCACATTCTTTTATCCTGATTTGGCAAAATAAAAAATGAAAAATTAGGGGAGATCCTCCCCTTTTATTTGACATTACCAGTGTCATCCTAGGACAAGTACAAATATTTAAAAAATACTTTCCAAAATGTATCCTTTAAAACTTTGAATTCCTTTTAAAAAGAAAACAGGATCACGAAATGATTTAGTAGTTATTAGTAGTTGTTTGACAACTTACAATTACCATAAAATTTTGGTATATTTACACACGGTGTGTAAAATATTTGAATAAACGGATAATATTTATAACTTGCTGTGTTTTATTGGCTTAAAATTATTTTACGCCTTTTGTGCTTATTTTAACACAAAATGCGTTCTTTTTAACAAAAATTTATCTAATTTAAAATTGTAAGTTTTTTTAGAATGTAAGTGCGTAAGAGAATGTACAATTTTCTTCTCCTAATTCTCAATGGGGGTAGAGTTAATATGTATTAATATTTTTGTTTGAACATTAGCGATTTCTCATATTAAAAAATTACCGACATAAATAAATTTAAAACTGAAAAATAATTTTCTTGAAAATTATTCTATGAGAATATCATAGTTTTAATTTGTAAAGGTAAAATGACCTCGAGCTAAAAGAAACCTACTCAAAATATTTTTTAACATTTTATACCCTCCACTTTATTGATAGAGGGTATATATAAGTTCGCCATTCCGTTTGTAAAACCCCGAAATATTGGTCTAGGACCCCATAAAGTATATATATTCATGATACTCGATCGATTTTAAGACGATCTAGCGTTGTCTGTTCGTCCGTCCGTAAGTCTGTCCGCCTGTCTGTCTGTTAAAAACACGCTAGCTTTTGAAAGACTTTACGGAGGCTCCTGAAGTTTGGCATATATGCATGTTGGACATTTACCTGTTCAGGTTGGTATTGCAATCCAGCGAAATCGGTCCAGTGCACACTGGGCCGAGATGGTAGGTTTTTTGGCCAAAAGTCTCTACAGGTCGTAAATGTTAATCGATTTTGTTGAAATTCAGAATATAAGCCTATATTAGGGTAATAAATAAGTGACTTGAAACTTTTTGGAATCGGACCTACAAGGAAACTGTTTCAGGGTGGACACTTAATTTTTAATAAAATTTACAGATGTTATAGATGAAACAAATGAAGAGACACTTGTCTTTTGTTTATGTTTTTGAATTGGAGATGGTCTCTGGTCCCGAGATTTGCGTGACTCAAAAAACAACGTGATTCACGCGTGAGAGTGAGTGATTTTCACTTAAATCACGTGATATAAAAGTTTTTAAAAATTGAATTGAAAAAAAAGTTTAAAAATAACGTGATTCACGCGTGAGCGTGAATGATTTTCATTTAAATCACGTGAATATACCTTTTTCCGAAATATAATTGAAAACAAGTTTATAAAAAAAAAATAGTTTTTGTTTTGAAAACCCCCTTTTTATACTCATCGTTATCAAAAGTTCCACGCCCTTTTAAAAAACTGTCTGGGCCAGAATTATCCTTTCTATCCACACTTTCCAAAAAAGTTGCCCGCTTGTGCCCGTTTTCAAAAATGGAATTTAAATAAAATTTATAAAAAAATGAAAAAAACTATTTCATTTTTGAAAACCCCCTTTTAAGAACTCATCGTTAAGGAAAGTTCCACGGCCTTTCAAAAAACTGTCTGGACCAGAATTATCCTTTGTATCAGCACTTTCCAAAAAAGTTACCCGCTTGTGCCCGTTTTCAAAAATTGAATTGAAAAATGAGCTTATAAAAAATTGAAAAAACATTTTTTTTTGAAAACCCTCTTTATAAACTCATCGTCATAAAAAGTTAAACGCCCTTTCAGAAAACTGTCTGGGCCAGAATTACCCTTTTTATAAGCACTTTCCGAAAAAGTTGCCCGCCTGTGCCCGTTTTCAAAAATTTACTTCTAATAAGGGCTAATAAAAAATTGGAAAAAATTATTTTTTTTTTTTCTGAAAACTCCCTTTTTAAACTCATCAAAAGTTCCACGCTCTTTCAAAAAACTGTCTGGGCCAGAATTATCCTTTTTATCCCCACTTTCCAAAAAAATTTTCCGCTTGTGCCCGTTTTCAAAAATTAAATTGAAACAAGTTTATAAAAAATTGGAAAAAATTTGTCTTTTTTTAAAAACCCCCCTTTTTAAAGTTATCGTCACCAAAAGTTCCATGCCCATTCAAAAAACTGTCTAGGCCAGAATTACCCTTTTTATCAGCACTTTCCAAAAAAGTTACTCGTCTGTGCCCGTTTTTAAAAAAAAAATTACGTCTAATAAGGGCTAATAAAAAATTGAAAAAAATAGTTTTTTTTTTTTCTGAAACCCCCCTTTTTAAACTCATCAAAAGTTCCACGCTCTTTCAAAAAACTGTCTGGGCCAGAATTAGCCTTTTTAACCCCACCTTACAAAAAACTTACCCGCTTGTGCCCGTTTACACAAATGGGATTAAAATACCAAAAATTAAAAAAAAATAAAAAATGTTTGTGAAAACCCCCTTTTTTAAAACTCATTGTGAACAAAAGTTCCACGCCCTTTCAAAAAACTGTTTGGGCCAGAATTATCCTTTTTATTTGCACTTTCCAAAAAAATTTCCCGCTTGTGCCCGATTTCAAAAATTTAGTTGAAATAAGAGTTTATAAAAATCTGATTTTTTTTTTTGTAAACCCCGTTTTTAAGCCCATCGTTATCAAAAGTTCCACTCCCTGTCAAAAAACTGTCTGGGCCAAAATTTTCCTTTTTATCCCTTCTATCTAAAAATGTGGCCCGCTTGTGCCCGTTTAGGCAAATGTTATTGAAATATTAAAAATTTGAAAAAATAAAATATTTTTTTATTTAAACTCCTTTTTTAAACTCATCGTTATCAAAAGTTCCACGCCCTTTCAAAAAACTGTCTGGGCCAGAATTATTCTTCCTATCCACACTTTCCGTAATAGTTGCCAGCTTGTGCCCGTTTTAAAAAATGTAATGGAAATAAAATTTAGAAAAAAATTAGAAAAATATTTTTTTTTTGAATACCCGTTTAAAAAAACACTTTTTTTAACTCATCGTTATCAAAAGTTCCACACTCTTTCAAAAAGCTGTCAGGACCGCCTAACCGGGTAATTTTTTTTTTTTTCAATGTATTAAAAACAAATTTTAATACGATAAAAAAAAATATTTTTCGTGTAACCGGGTTTTTCTCGTAACCGGTTTTTTTTTGTATTCGGGTTTTTGGGTAACCGGGTTTTTTATTTATCCCGTATCAATATAGAAAAACACTATGTATGTACTTTAGGAAAAACTTGAAAATTGTTAATTCATAAAATTAATTTAATTCAATAAAAAAGGCTCATTTTAACAACTTTAGACTTGTTCATCTCCCTTTCTATTGATATTATATACGCAGATGAAAAAACGGGCAAAAGCGGGCAGGTCAGTCTGAAAGCTAGTAAACCAACGAACATTTTGGCATCCTAACTTTTGGATTATGTCGCGGAACATTTTGGAACAACTATATCAAATGGAACAATTTTTCAAAATTTATATAAAAATATCAAAAAATCAACAAAAAAAATAGGAAAAAAGAGCTGTTCATACCCATTTACATGTTGTACTTCCCTTTGTCAAATAAATTAATCCCCAAAAAAAAAAAAACAAGGTCCCATCTTAATAATGTATAAATTTGTTAGCTTTTTTGATTACGGTATATGGAGATTTAAACATACATATTTTATCTTTGATGGATCATTCCAAGAGAATGGGTGTACTGATTTTTACAAAAATTACAGACAAGGTGCAGCAAGTCATACTTAATACAACAGTGCATTCGCTTTTTTTAATTTAATAATTTTGTTTTTTTTAGTTTTGGCCAAAAAAACTACCATCTCGGCCCAGTGTGCAGTGATTCAAAAGTTATGAGCAAAAGACTGAATCTCGGCAAGGGTTTTTCGTGAATTTACGAGATAAAAAACACGCTACCTTTCGAAAGGCAATTCTGAGGATGCTGATGCTTGGCATATATATTTTTCGTTCTCCTGGCCTGGTTCCTATTGAATGTCAGCCAAATCGGTTTAGTGGTTCAAAAGTTATTAGCAAATCCGTGAATTTCAGATTAGGTTCACCTTAAATGCACGTGTTGAATACCCGTTAAAAATGTTTTAAAAAATTTATAAGTCACAAAAATATTTTACAAGGTGTTTTTGTCACTCAAAAATATTTTTACACTAAAAAAAAAAAATACACTCAAAAAAATTTTTACACTCAAAAAAAATTTTACACTTAAAAAAAGAAGTTAGTAAATTATTTTTTTTTTTTTCAAAAATTATTAAAAAAACTTTTTTTACACTAAATAAAATATTTTTAACCAAAAATGTTATTATTTTCACGTTAGAAAATTTACTATCACTTAAAAAGGGCATTATGGAGGATATTCATAGATTCGGCCAAGTCAAATTTAACTTTTCTACTTGTTTTTTCTAAAGTCGATCATTAAAATATTTTTCTTTTATTAAACTTTAACTTTCTCATTATATTGTACACATTTTTTTTTGTTTTATCAAAAAGAGAGAGAGAAAAAGGGTAATAAAAAAAATTCCAAATTAAATTGATTTATTGAATAAAATTATATGTTTAAAACTGGACATAAGTAATACTTGTAAATTGTTTTTGCACTTACGTGATTTTTTTGTTGTTAAAGTTGTTCTTATATGTGAAGCTTTTAAAAAAAAAATTTGAACTGATTTCAGGTCTTGGAGAAACAAAATGAAAAAAAAATATACAAAAACACAACTTGGTTAAGTTGGAATGATGTGATGAGGCTAATTTTCAATTATAATGCCATGTAATCAAGGACTTGGACGATATTCGTGTAAAGATGGATATCGATAAAAATACAAAAAAAAACAAAAACTTATGATGATAATGGCGATGGCGATGGATGACCAAGTTAAAGTTATAGTTGAAGTTAAAGATGATGATGGGAATTACAAAAATACAAAAAAAAAAATTAAACGATAAACGTATTGATGATGACGAGTAGAGTAAGTGAGTTAGTTAACACAGATGCCTTCTTTTTTTTCACGATTTGAGATTTTTTTTGTTTTTACGAAACCAAATAAGGGCGTAAATGTAATGCGTGTTTACAATAACAATAATAATGTTCACAAAATATGTAAGTTTAACATATACAAAAGACGACGTTAACGTAACCGGGAATCTCTATGTAAAAAAATAAAATTATATTAAAAGGCGACTTAATGGCGTCTCTACTATCCGTCTGTATGTTGTTTGGAAGTTGGTCAACAAACACTATTAATAATTTAAAAAACGCGCGCGTACTTTTGTTTAAAAACACAATAACAACTTATCATTATTATTAAATAATTTTTTTATAATTTTTTTTCTTAAAAGGCTGATTTTTTTTATAAAACCTTTACTTTTTTATATTTATAAAACACTTTTAATTTTTGTAAAGAATTTTGTAATTTAAACATATTTTTTTTTATGAAAAATTATAATTATAAAAACTTTTTTTTTTTTATAATTTCAATATTTTTTTAAATATTTTAAAATCTTGTTTGATGTTTTTATTTTTAAAACAAAAAATTTTAAAAATTCACTTTACCTTGTTTTACAAAAAAAAAAAAAAAGCGTTTTTTCAGGAATTCTGTTTTTTTTTATAATTTCAAAATTCCCTTTTTTTTATTTCAGACTGATTTACTAGACAATTGATTGTTGTTATTCCACTTGGTGTGTGATCATAATTTTTTCTGTTGGTGGTGTTTCCATGGGCTTTCAGTTTCACTTTAGTTTTGTATTTTTCGTTTTCGTTTTATGTTGCTGGTTGTAGTAATTTCATTTTATGCCTGCAATGTAATAAGAGATAAGACAAAAAAAATTAATATTTATTATAATTTTGTTATAAAAAAATCAAAATAAAAAAAAATTAAAAAAAAAAAACGAAGACAAAAAATTTCATAGGGCGACAATTCTACTTATAAGAAAAAAAAATAATGTAATTTAATACAATTTTTGTTAGCCCTCATATTACGAACAAACATTATATGTCTGTCTTTCTGTCTAAAATGTTTGTATAATGTCTGATATGTTTGTATGTATGTTGCAATGATTTTTTTTTGTTGTTTCTTAAAGCCTTAAAGTAATTTTATTGTAGTTTTTCCTCCGCGTTATAAAAATTATTGTTATGATTTTTTTTGTTGCAGTGTTTTTTTTGTTAGTTGTTGATGTTTAGACAAATTTAACCCTTTAACCACACAAAACAAAAATACAACATCGGGGCTTTTTTGCACTTGTTCTCATTGTGTGTCAGTTCAAAAATAAGCTATAGCGGGAATTACTTTAGGATAATATGAAAAAATTAGGTATAATTTTCTATAAACTAAAAGTTTTATTCAAATTGGTTTTTCTTATCTGACACACAATAAGTGTAGACGAACACAAAGTGCTGAGGATGGTATCATTTTCGCTTAGCCTGTATAGACAATATTTTTATACACTCCAACCACAGTATGGGGGTATACTCACTTTGTCATTCCGTGTGTAACACAGCAAAATATCGGTCGGGAACCCCACAAAGTATATATATTACACTGTGCTACAGTGAAAAAATACTTCTGATGTGACATAGTATAGGTTGTTGGTCTTGTCGAGTAGATCACAAAAATGCCCATTAAACTTGCCAGACACCCTCAAATTTTAGAGTTATTGTCAAAAAACTTTTTTTGGGACTTTTCTTACTAAACCTTGTGTAATTCAGCAAATTTTCAACCGATTTAAAATTCTGAAACTGTTTTGGATAGAAGAAAGATAGGGCTTTTTATGTGTGTGAATTGGTCTATACATATAAGAAAGATATCTATTGATTTTTTCTATAAAATCTAATTTTTGTGTTAATTTTTGAAAAATTTTCGAGTTTATCGATTTTTTTCTGCTATAATTCGTTCAACAACCTTTATATTTATAAATGTATTTTTAAAGAAAATTTAATTCTGAATACGAAAGGCTTTATCCTGAAAAAATCGGATAACAATTGACAGAGTTGTGATAATTTTTCTAAAAAAGAAAATTAAGATTTTGCAGGAAATCGCCGTTCAGATAACCCAGACAAAAAAAAATAAATTTATCATAAGAGGTCATGTGCAATATTTTTAAAGCTTTTTGGCGCGCTGAATCCGAATCTGGCCTTTAAACTGCTATATCTCGTCAGGTTTTTGAGATATTTAACATAAATTGATATATCAAAAACTTAATAAGATAGCGCAATTTCAAGGTCAAATTCGAATTCAGGAGGCCAAAAACCTTTAAAATAATGATACGCGACCTTTCAGTATGTTCGTTTATTTTTTTATTTTTTTTGCATGGGTTATCCGAACGGCAATTTCTGCAAAATCGTAATTTTCTTTTTTTGAAAAATTATCACAACTCTGTCAATTGTTTTCCGATTTTTTCAGCATAAAGCTTATCGTGTTCACAATTAAATTTTCTTTAAGAATACGAATAGCAGAAAAAAATCGATAAACTCAAAAAATTTAAAAAAAATAACAAAAAATTAGATATTGTTGAAAAAATCAATACATATCTTTCTTATATGTATAGACGCATTCACACACATGAAAAGCACTATCCTTCTTCTATCCAAAACAGTTTAAAAATTGAAAATCGGTTGAAAAATGTTTAAGTTACACGTAGTTTAGTGAGAAAAGTCCCAAAAAAACGTTTTTTGACAATAACTTTAAAAATTGAGGGTGTCTGGCAAGTTTGATGGGCATTTTTGTGATCTTTTCGACGAGACCTACAATCTTAACTACCTCATTTTAAAAGTATATTCGATTTTGTGTTTTTTGTAGCACAGTGTTATTGACCCATGATAGAATCTAAGACATTTAGAGCGATGTCCGTCCGTCTATAGAAACCACGATGCAGTCCAAACCAAAAGAGCTAGACCCTTGAAATCTGGCAAGGTTATTATTTAGGTTACTGGTAAGGTTAAGTTCGAAGATGGGCAAGGGGGAAAAACTTTCCCCTTGAAGAACTATAAAAACCCCTAAAAAACACAATTTTTTTGCGAGTTTTTTTTTAATTTTTGCTCAACAAATGTAACATTTTTATGTCATATTATGTTTATACACTTGCACTTGGACCAAGGGGATTCGGAAACTCGATTTTATTCAGGCCTCCCCCTTTTGAGGGCGTGGTTATAGAAAATAATTAAAAATAACCATCAAAATGAATTATTAAAGCGTAAATATCATAAACAAATAGTTTGTAAACATTTATAGCAGGGGGAATGGTGCCCCCCCCCGACTCTGCCGACCCCACCCCCCCAAAAAAAAGTCACTCTGCCCTTTTTATACCCTCCACTCTAGTGTAAGAGCAATGGTTCCTAACCTTTTTTACGCAACGCCCCACTTTTAAGTTTAAAATTGCCTTGTCCCCCCTTCACTCAAAAACAAATTTTTAATTTTTCTAACTTTTGTTTCTAGTGAAAAATTACTACTGGTATAGCAAAGTTTTTGTCAAATAAGCATTTAAGCTAAGTTTTTAGAAAGAATAATTTTTGTAGTTAATTTTACTAAAAAGATATTTTTTTAGTTAATTTGGCAAAAAAAAATTTGATAGTTGCCCCCCTGGAACCTTTAAATTGCCCCCCAGTGGGGCGAGAATCAATGGTTGGGAACCATTGTGTTAGAGGGTATATATAAGTATGTCATTCCGTTTGTAATACCTTGAAATATTGGTCTAGGACCCCATAAAGTTTATATATTCATGATCCTCGATCGATTTTAAGGCGATAAAGCGATGTCCGTCCGTCCGTCCGTCTGGCCGTCTGTATGTCTGTCTGTATGTCTGTCTGTCTGTCTGTCTGTTGAAACACGCTAACTTTTGAAAGACTTTACGGAGGCTCCTGAAGTTTGGCACATATGTTGGGAATATACCTGGTCAGGTTGGTATTGCAATCGTCAAGGTTTTTTCATGAATTTTCGAGATAAAAACACTTAACCTTCAAAAGGCGATTCTTAGGATCCTGAAGCTTGGCATATATATTTGGTGTTCCTCTGACCTAGTTCGTTTTGAATTTCAGCCAAATCGGTCCAGTGTTTCAAAAGTCGTTTGTAAAACCGGAAATCTAGTTCGTTTTGAATTTCAGCCAAATCGGTGCTTCAAAAGTTATTTGTAAAACCGTAAATTTCCAAGGTTGGCAATCGAAACGAATAACGGTATCGATATCGGTATTGGTATCATTTTTTTTATTTATTTCGGTATCGGTATCGGTTACGGTATTTGAGTTGAATCGGTTACGGTATTACCGATACCGAAACGTCAAAACCGGCACGTACCGGTATTATAGAAAAAATGCTAAAAATATAAAAAAACGCATAAAAACTTTAAAAAAATTTTTAAAAACAAGTAGAAAAGTTAAATTCGACTTGGACGAATCCATGAATACCCTCCACAATGCCCTTCTAAAGTGATAGTTAATTTTCTAACGTGAATCAAATTAACAGTTTTGATTAAAAATATTTTATTTTGAGCAAAAAGCTTTTTTTAGTAATATTTGAAAAAAAAAAAAATTGACAAAAAAATTTTTTTGAGTGTAAATTTTTTTTCGAGTGTAAGCTTTTTTGTTTTAGTATAACAATTTTTGTGAGTGACAAAAATACTTTGTAAAATATTTTCGTTTTTTTGGTTTTTTCAACAAGTGAATTTAGGGCAAAACCAATCTGAAATTCACGGTTTTCTTAATAATTTTTGAACCACTGGTCCGATTTGGCTGAAATTCAGTACGAACCAGGCCAGGAAAACAGTAAATATATATGCCAAGCTTCAGTATCCTCAGATTTGGAAAGTTAGCGTGTTTTTTATCTCGAAAATTCACGAAAAACAGTTGCCGAAATTCAGTTTTTCGCTCATAACTTTTGAAGCACTGGACCGCTTTTGCTGGACATTTTCCTATTTCTTTAATACATATTTATATATAAGGCCGTATCGATTTTTACCTTTCTTTTTAGTTTGAGCTGAAAAGGGTCCAATAAGTTTCTATTAGGTGTCACAATGACTCCGTAAAATTTATTTCCCTCCCGCTCCGCGGTTAAAGTAAAAACCCCAACAAATTACATATTTCATCTTATTTCTAGGCAACCAATTTTTTTTTTTGTTGGAGTTATCTATTTGGAAAATAGGTATTCCCTGTCTAGACAAGATCACATTCAAAAATATTGCAAAAAATTTTTTTCGCGAATTATGGGACTCTTTTGGACGATTTCTACGAGTTAAGTCACTTAAAAAAATTATACAATGGTGGAAAACCCTCTGCCAAATGCCTTCCCCGAAGTCCTGTAAATTTCAAAAAATCCTTGGACACCCACATCACGGATTAAATAAAAATCCCCAAAAAACTATACTATACAAAAGGGGTCCGGAAAGTTTATATTGGGAGTCAAAATGAATCCATAAAAATTTCGTGAAAATCAATAATTTTCTTTTGCTCTCGCATCGCGGAAATATGGCTTTTTTTAATTTTTATTTAATTCACGATGTGGGTGCTAAAAGATTTTTTTGATTTTTATGAGACTTCGGAGATGCATTTGGAGTACGATTTTTCATTTACAAAAACCAAAAAATTTAAAAACTTTCTATTATTTTTTTTTTGTATAAAATCATGGTTTTTAAGAAAAACCGTTTCAGTACCGGTACGTACCGATACCGATGGAAAAGGTTTTTGGATACCGGTATCCGATACCAAAACTGAGTTTCGGTATTGGTATTGGTACCGGTATTCAATTTAAAGGGTTTTGAAACGGATAACGGTATTGAAAAGGTATCGATTGCCAACATTGTACATTTCAGATTAGCTTCACCTTATATTCACGTGTTGAAAACCAGTTAAACCTGTTTTAAAAACATTTGTAAGCCACAAAAATATTTTACAACGTATTTTTGTCACTCAAAAACATTTTTATACCAAAACAAAAAAAAAATACACTCGAAAAAAATTTTACAATCAAAAAAAATTTTACACTAAAAAAAAATAGTATTATTTTTTTTTTTTTTTTCAAAATTACTAAAATAAGTTTTATACACAAAATAAAATATTTCTAATCAAAACTGTTGTTTTTTCAAGTTAGAAAATATACTATCACTTAAAAAGGGCATTATGGAGGGTATTCATAGATTCGGCCAAGTCGAATTTAACTTTTCGACTTGTTTTAATTTTTTTAATTTTAACGTTTTGGAGGGTATAAAAGATTCGGCTAAGCCAAATTTAACACTCTTATTCTTATTATGTGTAAATTCGTTAATGAAAAAAAAAATAATTCTCAAAAGTTATTAATATGGACTCAACCCGAAAAAGCTTCAGTCATTTCTAATTAATTTAAAAAAAAATATGTTTCCCTAAAGGGTTAAGAACACTTGTGGTATGTGTATTTATTATTATGGTTATAAACATATTTTGTTGTCATTGTTGTTGCAGTTTTATAAAGTGATTTGTGTGGTCGTTATAGTTTATGGTATTTAATCGCTTTATTTCTACGGTTTTAAAAGACAATCAAAATATTTCTTTGAGCATTTGAAATTTATATTTTTTTTTTCTGTTTATTTCAAAATAAGCAAAAGGGACTAATAAATTGTTAAATGAATTGTTTATTGAATATAAATACCGATGGAAAGATTTTTTTTTTTTTTTGGATTATGAAGACGATATTTGAAAAGAATTTGTGTTGATTCTAAGGATTTTGTTTCATAAATGAAGTCAAAGATTAGAGAAAGCTGATTTTTGCATATAAGTATTTTCTTTTTTAAATAAATATTGATTACTATATTAATTGATTTAATTAAAAAAATCATTGAAAAATATTTGTTGTTCAACAAAGGTTTTAATCACTTTTTTTCGTATGAAAAAACTAAATTAACATTTTCTGTTATATATGACTTAATTTTCAAACAAAATCATATAAATTTAATTTTTGATTTATTCTTGTTAATTTATAACCTCTCCTCAGTTTTTTTTATGGAATGTTGTAATAAATTTTCTTAGAAAAAAATTCGTTAAACATTTAAAAATGTTTTATACGATTTCTTTTGAAAATGTTTTTATATATATTTTTTTTTCAATAATTTGCATTTTCATCATGTTTTGTTTGTTCATATCTAGTTTATTTATTATTTCATTTATTTTTTGACTTAAGCCACCCTACATGTAGGTATTGTGCCAGTGCTGGTAAAACACAAGCAATTGCAGGTGCAATTTGCATATCTTTTTTTCAATATCATATTTCAACTTTATTGCTAAAAAAGCAAAATGTACTAGTTTTTTATTTTTTTACCAGAAAATTTCCTAAGAATTGATTGCAAAATATTTGTTAAACTAAATAATAATAAAAAAAAATAAAATATTGTTGAGTTATGCATTTATTTTGAATTTATATGCATTTGATTTTAGCTTAATATGATTTTTTAATGTTTGGTTAATTGTTATGCACAGTGGGTGACATAAAAAGGGACATATACTTATTTTCTTGTAGATCGGTTATCAAAAATAGTGGAATTATTATTTTTTTTAAGAATATTGATAAGTATTAGAATCGTGGCAAAGTGGACTTAAAATATTAATTTTAATTATAACAAAATTGCATTACTTCAGTGCAAAAATAATATTTAAAACAACTTTCCAACATTTATCTCGAGAATTCTTTTTTAACCAAAATATTCTGACAAGATGTAATATCGTAAATTTATGGATTTTTTATTAGAATGCTTATAAAATTTCTATTCGATAGAATTTGTCATCTGTCATTGTTTAAAATGTCATTAATTAGGAATATCGTAAATTTATTATTTTGGCTGGTTACGATATTATACGAATTTTTTATGAAGTTGTAGATAGTTTTAATATTTACATTTGAAACTTTGTATTTTTAAGTGTAAAGTATAATATCGTAAATTTACGATACACATCGTATACAATATTTTAGATAAAACAGTTGTTGTTATGAAAAATTGATCTAACGAATTTCAAAATTTTGATCATATATCGTAAAAATACAACTTTACTCAGGATTTACATTTATTAAAAGAAAAATTTTTTATCAGATGCATTTTTTTTTATTGAAAATCGCAAGAAAAGATGTTTTTCATACAAAAAATTAAGGTCTAATGGAATATCGTAAATTTACGGTAAAAAAGTTTCAAAATTTTCTTCTTATAAATATAACTTTAAAACTTCTATATGCAGAAAATTAAAGAATTTGCTATTGTTTAAAGTTTGTTGTAGTTGAAGTAAAATAAATTTATCATATCTAATATCGTAAAAATACAATTTTAATGAGGATTTACATCTAATTGAAAATGGATAATATTATCAGAGTTTTTATTTTAAACAGCAAGAAAAGATTTTTGTCAAAAAAAAAAAAAAAATAGGACTAATGCAATATCGTAAATTTCATATAAAAACGTTTTAGAATTTTGTTTTAATAAAAATGATTTTTAAAATGTATAAACTCTAAAAGTTAAAAAATTTATCATCTACATTTGGTTAAAATTTTCTTTAATTTGGAATATCTTAAATTTACTATTTTGGATAGTTACGGTATTATAAAAATTTGTGTGAAGTTGATATCAATTATGCTATTTACATATGAAACTATGCATTTTGAAGCATAAAATACAATAAAAACGTTACAGAATTTTGTTTTTATAAAAATACTTATAAATTTTTGTCTCGAAAAAAAAAAATTCATTTACCATTGATTAAAATATCAATTTGGAGTATCGTAAATTTATTATTTTGTCTGGTAACGACATTATAAGAATTTTTATGTAGTAAATGATTATAAAATTATTGACAAATGTAAATATGCATTTTGCAGTACACAATACATTATCGTAAGTTTTACGATATGCAGATTTTTAGAATATTTTATAAAATTTAGTTGTCTTTACGAAAACTTGGAAAACGTAACTTTAATTTTTATTATTATATCGTTTAAATATAATTTTAGTAAGGATTTATTAAAAAAAAAAAATTATCAAAAATTTTGATCTAAAGCTATATCGTAAAATTTACGATCAAAACGTTGTAGAATTTTGTACTTAAAAAAATGCTTATAAAATTTCTATACTCAAAAAATAAAAAAAGCTTTTTAGAAATTAGTTTTTACATAAGTATTAATATCGTAAGTTTATTATTTTATGTTATATGTATTTTATTAATTTGTAGATAAAGACGATGTTCACGAAAAAATTGCACATTTTGAAGCATTCAAAACAATATCGTAAATTTATAGTAGTAATATTTAAAATAATATTGTTGTCTTTCTTAAAACTTGACCAAAATATTTTCTTGTGACTTTTACAAGAAGCTAATCTGATAAAAGCCACGAGCGGCGATCAAAATTTTTTGATTTTTTTTTTTAATAAATGTAAATTCTTATTAAAGTTGTATATTTACGATATTAGATCTAATAAAAAAATTTTACTTTAATATCGTAGTATTAATATCGCATTTTTTTGCATGCAGAAAATTAAAGAATTTGTCATCTTTTATTGTTTAAAATTTTTGTAATTGGTAATATCGTAAATTTATTATTTTTTCTTATTACGATAATATAAGAATTTTAATAAAATTAAAGATTATTATACTATTGACGAATGTAACTATGCATTTTGAACCAACAAATACAATATCGTAAATTTACGATACGAGTTTTTACAATATTTTAGATTATACATATTGACATCTAAATGAATAGTTGAACAAATTTAAATTTTTTTATTCAATATCGAGTTTACAGATTTTATGAAACAGCCTTTAAAATTTTATCACGTAGAAAATTATAGAATTAGTCGTACCATTGCTTAAATTTTTTAAATAGTAACATCGTAAATTTATTATTTTGTCTTATAACGATATTATAAGAATTTTTAAAAATTTAAGAATTAAAATGCTATAGATGGCTGTTGCGATGCATTTTAAGGCAAAAAATTCAATATCGTAAATTTACGATATACAGCTTTTTACAATATTTTAGATTATATTGACGTCTAAATGAATAGTTGGCAAAAATTAAAAAAATGTTTACCGATTCTTTGTTTTTTTTTTTGGAATTTGTCCTACAATTGCTTAATTTGTTTTTAATTGGGAATATCGTAAATTTATTAGCTTCGCTTATTACATTATTATAAGAATTTTTATAAATTTAGGGATTTTTATGCTATGGACGAATTTAACTATGTCTTTTGGAGCAACAAATACAATATCATAAATTTACGATATAAAGCTTTTTACAATATTTTAGGTTATAGTAACGTATAAATGAATAAATAACAAAAATAAAAAAAAAATAATTAGTTAATTAATTACAAGTTTACAGATTCTGTAAGAATTGTTCTGTTTTATTTTTTAAAAATTTTAACACGCAAAATTAAAGAATTTATGCTACCATTGTTTAAATTGTTTTTTAATAGGAATATCGTAAATTTATTATTTTAACTTTTTACGATATTGTAAGTATTTTTATAAAGTCAAAGTTTATTATGCTATTGACGAATGTTACATTGCAAAGCAAACAATACAATATCGTAAATTTACGATATGGGTTTTTATAGTTTTTTAAATTATATTGACGTCTAAATGAACAGAAAAAACTAAAAAAAAAAATGTTAAATATCAAGTTTACAGATTCTATATGGATTGTTTTGTTATGTTTTATAAACATTATTTTACAATTTTAACACACAGAAAAGAATTTATCTTATCATTGTTTATATTGTATTTTAATAGGAATATCGTAAATTTAACATTTTAACTTATTACGATATTGTAAGCATTTTTATATATATATAAATATTATTGTGCTATCGACGAATAACTATGCTTTTTGAAGCAACAAATACAATATCGTAAATTTACGATATACAGTTTTTACAATATTTTACATTATATTGACGTCTAAATGAATAGATGAAAAAATTAAAACAATTTTATGCAATATCGAGTTTACAGATTCTATAAAGGCCCATTTAGATTAGCACACTTTTTGAAAAGATTATCAAGATGAAAAAGTCTTTTCATTTTAAACCGCTTGTCAAAAAGTATAAAAAAAACTCTCTTGAATGTCTTTTGTGTGTTTAGACGTATACGCGTAAATTAAATTGTAGAAAAAAAAACAGCTGTTCATTACAAACACACACCCAAACAACATTTTGCAATTGTAAAATTTACAAATCAACCATAGAATTGTGGTAAAATATTTTCTTCAATTTGCGTTCCTTAACCAAAAGATGCATAAATCTAAATCTCCACTGATTCCGACATCTCTGATTCCAACATCTCCACCGACTCCATATTCCTTGTTTGGCAGGAAGTTTGGTTAAAGTCTAGTTGGCAGACATTTCTCTGATCCAAAAAAAAATGTCACAGGTAGAACTTTTAGTGCTGTGTCCAAAAAAGAAAAAAAAATTGTCGGCGGCCCATGGTTTCCGAGTTATGGGCCTCCAAAGTTCGGATATCGAATTTGATATATCTTCATCAAAATTGGTCCGATCAGACCAAGATTGGTTTCATTCGAAAGCTTAATCAAATACCTTTATTTTGAAATTTAAAAAAAATTTGGTTCCATTAACCCATTGTGGCACAAAACCAAATTTTAGATTTTTAAACCAAAGTTTTTAGAGAAAATGCGTTATATTTCAAAATTGTGTGTTATTATGGCATGTATTTATACGACGAGATTTAAAGCTTATATATTAAGCTTTCATTTGAGCTTTTAATGGACCTTTTAACCCTTATAGAACCGGAGTTATTGACTCATAACCATTGATCCCGCTTATATAAGTATTAATAAAAAAAAACTTTATTTAGCGAAGCCGCTTAATTAATATATGAAAATTGAAATCCCTAAGCCCGTCCGAAGGCCGGCAACCCAGAAAACCTTTTAAGGCAAAAAAAAAATAAACTACACAGAGGTCTGGTATATATATTCAAATATGTTTTCTAATGTTTAAACGTAAATAACTCCGGTTCTATAAGGGTTAAAAGGTCAAATGAAAGCTCAAATCAAAGCTTAATATCTAAGCTATAAGCCTAGTTATAAAAATAAATACCTTAATAGGGCATAATTTTAAAATTTTACCCCATTTCTTCAAAAACTTGGGGTGAAAAATCTAAAATTTAGAGTTGTTTCACAATGGCTTAATGAATTCAAATTTTTTAAAATGTCAAATTAAAGGTATTTAAATAAGCTTTCGAATGAAACCAATCTTGGTCTGATTGGACCATTATTGATGAAGATATATTAAATTCGATATCCGAACTTTGGAGGCCCATAACTCTAGAACCACGGGCCGCCGACAATTTTGTTTTTTTGTTGAACTCACCTAAATCATCCCTATTTCAAAAAATAGAAAAAAATAAATCGGACCAATGTCTGCCAATTAGACTTGTTCCGAAAATTTAGCCCATATAAAATTTTATTTATTTTTACCACCACTTCACAACAGCTGTTGTTATTATTTGTATTTTTGTTTACATAAAAAACATCCCTGATCTAATGAAAATAGTAATTTTTTGAAATTTTTCAAAACACAAAAATTACATCCGTATGTCAACATTTTCCTCTCCGTATTGACAAAAAGTCTGTCCGTATTTGTATGTTGAGTGTTTAGACGATGAAAAAAATTCTCTCCGCATGAATTTTTGACAGGTCGTTTTACAAGTCTGCCAATCTAAATGGCCCTTAAGGATTGTTTTGTTTCGTTTTATAAAAATAATTTTAAAATTTTAACGTGCAGAAAATGAAAGAATTTGTCCAACCATTATTTAAATAGTTTTTAATTAGGAATATCGTAAATTTGTTAGTTTAATTTATTACGATATTGTAAATATTTTTTATAAAGTTAAAGATTATTACGCTTTTGACGAATGTAAATATGTATTTTGCAGCATCAAATACAATATCGTAAATTTACGATATACAGCATTTTTACAATATTTTAGATTATTTTGACGTCTAAATGAATAGGTGAAAAAAATTAGACTTACAGATTATACGATTGGTTTGTTTTGTTTTATAAAAATGCTTTAAAAATTTTACACCAAGAAAATTAAAGAATTTGTCATCTACCATTTTTTAAATTTTTTTAATTAGAAATATCGTAAATTTATTATTTTGGCTAATTACAATATATAGAATTTTTACAAAGCTTAGGATTATTATGCTATTGACGAATGTGACAATGCATTTTGAAGCATAAAATGCAATATCGTAAATTTACGATATGTAGTTTTTTATAATATGTTAGATTATATTGACGTATAAATGAATAAATGACAAAAAAATTAAAAAATGTATATCCAATATCGTAATTTTATAAGGAATGTTTTGTTAACAAGAGATCATTTAAAAATTTAATTTGAAATATCGTAAATTTTTTTTTTCGAAATATTTTAAAAGCCAGAGACAATAAAATTTCAAATATTTTATGATAAAGAATATTGTAAATTTTAAATAGGATTCTATTAACAATATTCTAAGTATAAGTTCATTTTATACGATATCTACAATTAAATATTATGTTCAAAACTATCAGTTATCAAAACTAAAATTGAGCTAAATGTCAATGTTATTTAAGCAACAAAAAACATCAACCTTAATTATACCATATTAATGATATTGATGTTGATGACATTTTTGTATAAAATAAAAAACTAAAAATTTCCAAATATATGTTGCAATATTTTGCAGGTGTTTTGAGTTAATTTGCCTGCCAATGAATTATTTTTTTTTTTATTTTCTTTAATAAAACCGAAACTATAAACAAAAAAAAGAATTCCTCAACCAACATCTCCAATAACATCAAACAAAAAATGTATCTACCATAAACAAAAGGTGTCAAAATTTGTTTATTTTACCATAAACAACACAAAAAAGTTCATCTTTTTTGAATGATTTATTATTGTTTTATTGTAAGTCATAGTGCAACATTCCAGCTTTAATATCGTATGTTGCTGTTTTTATTTGTGTATTCAAACATTTTTTTTTTTTTTTCATTTTTATAACCAAAATGTAAACTTAACAAATCACAATTGTTTTAGCATTTTAGTCAGAAATTTTTTTTGAAAAAAAAATATAAAAAGATTTATCTTTTTTAACCATATAAAGTAAGGTGTTGTTTGATTGTTTTTTTTTCTTTCGTTTTTATGCAATATAAAATAAACCGCTGTATAAACAATATAAACAGACAATATCGATTGAAAAATGAAAAAAATGGTTAGAAAAAAAAAATTGGAAAAAGTTCAGCGTAACGCATAATATGCGTTTTTTTTGTAGTTGCTGTTATTATACGTTTATTCTTCATTGAATACAATTGATATTTGTTTTAAGATAAAGCCAACAAATTCAACTCAACAAAAAACGAGAAAAAAGGCCAATATGGTCAAGAGTAGAGAAACAAATAAAAAATAGCACTTTGGGCTTTATTTGTTTGTTGGCATAAAAAAAGCCAAACATGATTTCTAGTATAAAGAAAGTTGGTTTTGAATGTTTAACTATCGAAAGAGGTCAAGTTGAATGAGATTTGTTGTTTTGTTTGAAGAAATGTTAAACTTTGTTTTTAAAAAACAAAGAAAAGTATTATAAAACATAAAACTATGTTCATTATAAGTAAAAATTGTAACAAACAGTTTTTTTTTACTTTTTTTGGCCTAAAACCCTAATATCGTAAAATTACGATATTGAATGAAAAACTCTTGAACATAATTGTTAAAACTATAAGTATTTGACAAAACTTAAACTATATTATAACAGCGTCCAACAAACCTTTGTACACTTGGACCAGACCGATAAAATTTGAAAGTAGGGCCGAAAATAAAATACACGTGTCTCCCAGTTTTTCTAGAAAAACGCCAATAAAAAAAGTTTTTTTTCTCCAAAGAGTGTTAGTCAAAAATTGTAGTAAATCTACTTCTGAGATAAACAATGTTTACAAAAATCGTTACAAACAACTTTTTTCCACAGTTTTTTTTTTGCATTAAACTCGTATATCGTAAACATACGGTATTAAATAATAAGACTTTAGTAAGCTTACTATATTATATATCGAGGGTTTATATTTAAAACTCGCTTTCTGGTATTTTTTAAGACTGCAGATAAACATAAAATATAAATTAAAAAAAATTGGTGAAAAAAAATTTTCAAAAAAAAAAAAATTTTAAAAAAAAATTTTGTTAAAAAAAAAATTCTACAATTTTTTTTTTTTTTTGTATAAAAATATGTTTGTTCTTATTTAAATAACATTCGCTGTGTAATTATTTTGTCGTATGTCAACCAGCAGCCGAATTAAAGCATTTTGTATTTTTAGGTTATGTGGAATGTACAAAAGGCGTACGGACATAGCGCCCAAGTGCATATCGCCCAATTCAAAAAAGTCATTCCACCCAAAAAAAATGTGTGTTAGTTGTTGTTGCAAAATTTTTTGGACGATATGATCATTATTTTTGGGTATTTTAACAATTTTCTTTAAATTAATATAAATTATCAAAAATGTCATATTACCCAAATATCAAAATGTTGAATTTATAAAAAGTCATAGCACCCAAAAAATAATCATAAAACTCACCAATATTGTTGTTTTTTTTTGACACAATATTTTAAAGTTTTTATGCGTAGCCGGCCTTCGGCCGGGCTTAGGGATTACAAAATCCATGCATTAAACCCACCCTCTCCGCAAAGTAAAGTTTTCTAGGGTAGCAGGCCTTAACGCTATCAAATTTTTTATGCCTCAAAAAGGCCTGATAACCAAAATAGCTTTGGTTTGCAGAGAGGGTGGGTTTAATGCATGGAGTATGTAATCCCTAAGCCCGGCCGAAGGCCGGCTACGCAGAAAACCTTTATTACAAAAAGCAAATGATAGAAGTCGTAATTTCGACATTTCGCCCAAAAAAATATTTTGGATTTTTTGACAATTCTGTTTTGGGAGAAATAACATTTTTAGACTTATCATTTTGGGCTATATGTCGCAGCATGGGCGATATGACATTTACGGTTTTGGGCGATAAGACCTTGGGCGCTATGTCCGTACGCCTGTACAAAAATGTTTGAGGTATCATTACCTTTTCGTTCATTACATTTGAACCGCTACACCCATATCGCTCAAATGCGATACCAAACTGCTCGGGACAACTGCAAGTATATATGTTAAGTTTCAGACATATCTGTATAATATTTTAGCCGTGGTCGTTACTTCAACAGACAGGTCTAGACTGACTTCGCTACAATCTTTTAGAATCGAACACTGATCAATAATGAGCAAATTCATGGGAAATTTAACTGACGGATCACCGATTTTGTTAATTTTTGGTTTATAAATGATGAAAACCCATATTTTCTTTGGATCAATACTTTAGAACAGCGGTTACCAACCTATGGTACGAGTACCACTAGGGGGTACGCGAAACTGTCAGCGGTGGAACGCAAAATGTTAGTAATTTGGACATTCGTTTTAGATTAACCTTGCAATGCTAGTTCCCGCCTGGCTTCAAAGTTTTCCATAACGTCATTAAGAAAGTTGAGGTCAAAGTTCATAATTTTTTATTTTTTTTGTGCAATTTAGAGAGCATTTTTTGCGATATTTTTCGATAATATTTTGAGGTCTGACCACTTTTTTTGATTAACCTTTCGATGCTGATTCCGAATATGTTTCCTAAATTTTTCTATGATGTCACACACATAAAATTATTGGCTAAAAATTTTCAATTAAATCTATTAATCAACAAAATTTAAATGAGTCAATCAATGTTTTGATTAAAATTTTTGTTATTTTTTGTTACAAATTTTCAACATACCAGATTTTTTTTTTCGCTTTAATTTATTTGAATAGATTAATTCAAAAATATAAAAATAATCGGGCTTTACTTTTTTTTATTGTTGGCAACATATAGGAAAGCAAAAAATATGAATTTTTGATAATTTTGTCATAAGCTTACAATTCATTTGTTAAATCAATCATTATTTTGATTGACTTTAAATAAAAAAAATTATCAAATTTTTGATCAAAATCGAAAAAATGTTTGACTGAACAAATTTTCATTCAATCACCTACAATTTGATGATTGGTATAACAATTTTTTTAATTGGAGGAATTTCAATCAAAATATTGATAAAATCCGCGTTTTTGTTGATCGAAATTCGTTTCAAATTTTTTCTTTGCAGGTTTTTGAAAAAATTTATGTAAAAGTTCCCAAAAAACGTGGCATTTTTGAAACGGGTTGTGATAAGTGGAAATTTTGATACCATTTTGTTAAGCTAAAAATGCCCTTTCATTGTGTGTTTCATTCGAAAAGTCACGGAATTATTGATCTGCCCTCGTATTAAAAAAAATAAATAAAAACGTTATCTTTCCGCCCCCTGTGATGGGTTTTTGGAACTTTTTTTAAGAGCTCAAAAAACGCCCGTTGTTTAATTTTTGGTGTAGAATCAAGTGGTGAAATCAGATTTCCAATATTTTCAGCCGTTTTTGCTCTGCAGAAAAATCTGCTCAAAATCCGCGTTTTCAGATTCACCCCAAGAAGCGAAAATTAAAAAAAAAAAATACCACCATTGTTTTGATCTCCCCTAAATCCTTCAAAAAAATTATAATACCCGCTGGTCAAAAATGTAAAGTTTTTTAACGAAAACAAAAAACTCGTTAGCCAAAAAGGTTGGTAGCCACTGCTTTAGAAAATATGGGCGTTTAAAAAAGCGTCTTTATGACAATATTGACTTTTACACAGTTTTTAAAAATTTGTTTACACGAAATCGGTAAGTCTTACAAAAAAACTTGTAAAAACAATTTTGAAGATAAAATTTTGAACATTTTAAATTTAGAAAAAACATTTTTTTTTTTAAATTTCAACAAAAAGTTTTAAAAACAATAGTTGAATGTCTTTTTTTCTTGGCAAGGACACCATGGATTTTCAAAAGCAAAATTTTGTTTTAAAGTTTAGAATGCCCTTTTAACGCTATTAAAATTTCAGAGAGGAGTTTCTTTATATTGTTGAGCAATAAATTTTAAAAGTTTGTTAGAGATCCAAATATTTGTTTTTTTTGAAAATTTTGGCGGAGTATAAATTTTTTATTTATTTACTCTGCTCATTTGGCTATAACTGCAATAAAAACACCACTAAAATGCAATTCAATTTCCATATCATGAAATTTATATTTTAAACACATGTTTTTTTTTGAAAAAATAAATATTCCATAAAATTCCTGGTTCAATAACAATCCATTTTTCATATTTATTTTTTGCAATCTAAAACAATTCCTTATTATTTATCATACATTCACATGTGTTTGAAACAAGTTTTATAGTCTGATAAAAACTATGGATTAAATATCATATACGTATCATTAATAAACGCCTACGTAACAGCAAATGACAACTTTACCTTTTTATAAATACAGTACAACGTATCGTACAACTTCTATTTAATATTCTATACAGAAAACATGTTAAACATTTTAACAAAAAATATAAAAAAAAAAAATAACAAACATTTATAAAATATAGAAATTCTGAAAAAAAAAAAAAAATATAAACAGAATACAGAACAGAAGTCTTTTTAACAATTTAATTTTTACACACGATTGAGTTGACCGTATATATGGCAAAGCAAAAAAGGCTCCCACAATTGTTAAAGGTTTAAAAAAAAAAAACAAGTATTAAAATTATAGTCGGTCAAGACCGGCCATTTTAAACCCTACACCAGTGTTTTTCCAATAGACAGATTTGGACTGCATCGTGTAAACAGACAGACGGACATTCATACACTTAAAATATTTTGTAGGCAAAAACAAATGAAAAACACACTTAAATCCAGTGAATGAACAATTGAAAACCATCCCAGTAATTATTCATTTGTTTTAACAAACATCAACATTTATTTTTTACTGTTGACAAAATTTTCTGAAATAAATAACATTAATCATTAAAAAATTACGTTTTTTTCACTCTTTTTTACCAACAAATTCGAAAAAAATAACCTACGAAAACATTAAAAATTAATGAGAGTTCTGTTATTTTTACCAACAAATTTCAAAAAAATAACCTACGAAAACAATATGAATGTATGATTTCGTAGGTAATTTTTTACAATTTTTTATTGAAATATTTTTTTAAAAATTTTTAATAAAATTTTTGGGGAATTGATCCCGCAATCAACTACATTCTGGCCAGACACTCTACCCATCGTGCCAAAGTCACTTGATACAAACATGTTTTTATATTTCTATAAATAATTTTTTGATTTTTTTTTTACAAAAAAATAACTGACTTGTGTAGGTAAAAACTAATGATATTTCATTAAAAAATACCAACAATTAAAAAAAAAATTACTTACACAAATCATTAAAAATCAAAAGAATAATCAGTAGTTTTTACTTACAGAACAAAAATAAATGACTTTTAAAATTAAATGTTAATGAAAGTCTTTATTTTTTAGTGTGTTATTTTTGAAACAAAGGACTGAAGTAGTCATTAATAAAAACTGAACATCAAACAAATGTTTTTTCTTTTAAAAACGACTAAGCGGATAACTTTTTAAATAAACTACAAACAGTTAATGACATAATTTTTTGAGTGTAGAACGTCTCGATCTCTGATCAATAAAACACATACTTTATGGGGGCCTCGATCGATACTTCAATGTGCTACACACGCTGAGTGAGTATGCAATAGGGTGGTTCATAAAAACAAAAGTTGGATTTTTGAATGGGGCACCCGGAATATATATTAAGCACCGTGAAAAAATGACACGTGATTTTTTTAAAATTTTTATATTAAGGTTTAGGGGTCGCTACCGGGCCCTGAACTTTGGGATATAAAAAAAAAAAAATTTCACACAATGAAAAAAAAAAAATTTCGTTTTTTTTATATTTTTTTTTTTATTATAGTTTAACTTCATTAGCTTATTAACGGCAAAAGATTTCATTTTGTTGGGACAAGTTTTTCAGTTCCAAAATTGACCATGAAAAAAAAAATTGAGGCTGGTTGGGGTCTTACTCTAAAATTTTTTTAAAATTTTTTTTTTTTTTAGTTTTGATAAGCTTACGTTATAGGTCTTTAGTCCCTCTTGATAATACATTCTTTGTAAAAATTTTTGTTCTTTCCGAAACATAATTAACATGGGCCGAAAATCAAACGGATATTAAAAAAAAAAAAAAAAAAACGGTGAAAAAAATCGATTTTTTTTTTTTAATTTTTAATTATAATTTGATAAGCTAATCCAGCTTATTAACGGCAAACAAAAATTCGATATGGTCGGAAAAGTATGTAATTTCCAAAATTTACATTGAAAATATGTTTTTTTTTTTTTAATATCCGTTTGATTTTCGCCGCATGTTAATGATGTTTCGGAAAGAACAAAAATTTTTACGAAGAATGTAGTATCAAGAGGGACTAAAGACCTATAGCGTAAGCTTATCAAAACTAAAAAAAAAAAAATTAAAAAAAAATTTTAGAGTAAGACCCCAACCAGCCTCAATTTTTTTTTTCATGGTCAATTTTGGAACTGAAAAACTTGTCCCACCAAAATGAAATCTTTTGCCGTTAATAAGCTAATGAAGTTAAATTATAATAAAAAAAAAATATAAAAAAAACGAAATTTTTTTTTTTCATTGTGTGAAAATTTTTTTTTATGACCCAAAGTTTAGGGCCCGGTAGCGACCCCTAAATTTTAATGAAAAAATTTGAAAAAAATCACGGGTCAGTTTTTCATGGTGCTTAATATATATTCCGGGTGCCCCATACAAAAATCCAAAAAAAAAAAAAAGTGCCATATATGAACCACACTAGTATGCAACCATACTGTGGTGGGAGGGTAAAAAAATAATTTGTTTAACGCGTAATATAAATAAATGAATTCCGGAAATATAAAAAAATTACCAAAGCACATTTTTACCTCATTCTAATCTGAACTTCCAAAAACCCAGCTTTAGTGGATTTATTTCCGGGAGGTGAATTTATATTCCACATTTAAAGTCTCTAGTTTCAGTGGTTTGGCTGGGCGATGATAAAAAGGCTCGAAAAAAATATTTGGAATTGTTCTTCGAGGGTCAACTTTTACTTCAAAACGTCAAAAGCAAAAGTCTGATTTTTAGTTAGAAATCTTTCGTTCTTTTCGCAGAAGAACGGATATCGCACACGCTTCGTCGGAAACCTCAAGTTGCGAACACTGTAACCTCAAGCTGCGAACACTGTATACCAAGGACGAAAATTAAAATCTTCGCCAGAGCCGTTTGTGAAAACGTTCACATGCGAAAAAAATGGATATTTCAAGCTTATCTCTGAAACGATCAGAGATATGAAAAAATAAATTAAGACAAAAAAATTATCCCTAATAAAATTGCAATAAATCTGCAAATTATCATTTTGCAATTGCAATGTTTTTCGTTCTTTATTCACATACTTTCTTCAAATTAAATCGGTTTTGGTGCAAAAAAACATAGCAATATATTTTTTTAACTGCACTGATAGAAATTTGTACATGACAATATTGAAAATCTACATTAAGGTTATGGAAAATTACCTTAAAATGGAACCTATGTAGGGTTTCATTGAATTAATGAAATAGGTATCATAAAATGTAATTGCAAGAATAATTTTCATCAAATTAATGAAAATTGTTCTTACAAAATATAAATTGTATTTTGTGAAAAGTTTCATTACTTTAATGAAAAAGTATTTTATTCTTTTGAAATACTTTCATTAAATAAACCCTACAAATGGTTTTCACCTAGTTTTCTCCAATAAAATTTTACTCCAACCTTTAATTGTAATACATTTTTAAAACTACGAAGTAATATAAAACAGCGCGAATTTAGTAAATATAAAATTAATTATTTACTTTTTATTTCAAATTTGATAAAAAAGTCTGAAAAAAATCACAAAATAACCAAGTTAAAAAAATACTTTCACACATTTTTTATTTTATCTATAGATTTCACTCAGTTTTCTCACACAAAATTTTACTATAACATTTACTTTTAATATATGAGGCATTCCACACCAAATGTCCCGCTACAGAAAAACATGTGTCCCGTAAATTTCTGAATAGGTTGTTTGGATAGCCCTATATGTAACTAAGAAAATTGCGTTTTTGGTTTATCAAATTTTCGAAAACTGGGCTTAGGAGGCGTGGTCAAATATTGGAAAAATGGTAAAATTTGTGGCGAGTTGCCTTGATTAAATATTTATCACATTAAAACGGAATGCACCACAATGTCAAAAATTTACGTTCTTATATAGTTTTGTATGGGCTATCGATTAAAAATTTTTTTTTTGGAAAATTTTCAGAACCCGTTCTGAAATTTTCCATTTTTTAAAAAAGTCAATTTAACAAAAATCCGGCCACTTTTTTTTTTCTTTTTTCTTTATTTTTTTAAAAGTTTAGATGTTTGTCCATCCACACAAAAAAAATCAGAAACACGTTCATCTTTTTTTTTGGAGAAAATCGCATTTGAACTTTAAATTTCATAACAATTTTGTTATTTGCTTGTATTTCTTTGTTTTAAAGTTGCGAATGAGTAATATTAATTGCATAAATATTCGTCATACGCTCTGTTGACACAAGAAAATACAAACAAATTACTAAATTGTTATGAAATTTAAAGTTCAAATGCGATTTTCTCGAAAAAAAAGATGAACGTGTTTCTGATTTTTTTTGGGTGGATGGACAAACATCTAAACTTTTAAAAAAATAAAGAAAAAAGGAAAAAAAAGTGGCCGGATTTTTGATAAATTGACTTTTTTAAAAAATGGAAAATTTCAGAACGGGTTCTGAAAATTTTCCAAAAAAAAAATTTTAATCGATAGCCCATACAAAACTATATAAGAACGTAAATTTTTGACATTGTGGTGCATTCCGTTTTAATGTGATAAATATTTAATCAAGGCAACTCGCCACAAATTTTACCATTTTTCCAATATTTGACCACGCTTCCTAAGCCCAGTTTTTGAAAAATTGAAAAACCAAAAACGCAATTTTCTAAGTTCCATATAGGGCTATCCATATCACCTATTCAGAAGTTTACGGTACACATGTTTTTTTTCGCTGGACATTTGGTGTGGAATGCCTCATATACGTAAAACCACGAAATAATATAAAACAACGCGAGTTTAATAAATACTTATAATTAGGGATGAGATTTCCATGCAAATGCATTTTTTTGTCGATAGTCTTAAAACACTATTATCTTTCTGAATCAAGAAATTTGCGTTAAAATGGCATCGAATTGTTTGTGCATATTTTTGCATATTTTGGTGAAAATGCATATTTTTGCATATTTTGGTTTTGAATGCATATTTTGTGCATATTTACAACTTTTAAGTGCATATTTTAGCACAAATTAGCAAAAACAAAAATTCAAATTTATTTGTTACAAAAACTATTTTAAATTGTAAAAATATTATTTTGAAAAGAAGAAAACTTATTTTTTTTCTTTTTAATTTTTTTAAAGATTGTCTTAATTTGTAAAAAATCTTGCTTACTTAAAGTTTTAAATCTTGCTATTCAAATCCGGTGTCATTTTTAATTTTTTCAAAAGTTTTTCTTGTGAAAACAAGTTTTTTATTGCACACATTTTATTTTTTTAGTGCATACTTTTAGGTTTTTTAGTGCATATTTTGAGTTTTTTAGCGCATATTTTAAGCGCATAAAATCTGATCAGCTGCTTTTTGGGCGCGTAAACTAACAGACTAAACAGGTGCCAAAAAACAGCAAATTTTATAAACAAAAGTTAATGAAATTTTTTAAAGAAACTACGAAATCTAATGAATCAAAATTAATGAAAATTTTGCACAATATGTATGAAATTTCATTCATCATATGAAATATTTCGTTGCAGCAATGAAACAACGTTAATGAATTCCATTCATTAGTAATATGAAGCCTTTTCTATCAGTGTGCAACATTGTGTGTTAATAACTCGAACAAGAAGTGAGATATGAAAAAATTACCCATAAACAAAATTTTTCCTTAAAAAAACATTGTAATTGCAAAATGTGAATTCGAGGTTTATTGCGTTTTTCCCGAAAAATAATTTTTGTATTACTAAATTTTTTTATATCTCTCATATTTTTCGAGATAAGTTTGAAATCTCAATTTTTTACATTTGATGTCACACACAGAATGACAAAATGAATATACTCTCATAATTTGGTTGGATATAAAAACGTATTGCTAATTTTTTATGCAAGTGTTATAGATTTATTAAAAAAAAATATTAAAAAAAAAAAAACCAACAAAAATTTATATGTATGAGTATATAATATAATTTACAGCCGGTTAAACATGTTTTTAAGAATTTTCATAACTGTCTTTTAACTACCCTGGCTTATAAATAATATACATACGGCTTAATACGTTTAACATTATAAATTTTTTTATGTTTAAATATTGAGGAAAGCATATAAAAAAAACGGTAGCCTACAAATTTTTTTTTATCATTTGAAGCCAAGTGTTTGCTTTAAAGCATTTAAAAAAAATTTTTAGTAGAATTTTATCAAAATGTTAAAAGTTTTATATTTTAGCAGTTTAAAGTGTGATAAATTGTTTTGATTATTTTTTGTTTACTATTTATTATAATTTAGTTAATACTATAAACTAATTATAGTTGTATGTTTTAAATGCCAACCATTAAATAGATGATTATATAATTAAATAAATTAAGCACGCTTGAAATGATAAGATAGTATTTTAAATATTAATAACATAAACAGTTTATAATTTGTTAATTATCTAAAATAACGCGTGTTTTGTAGTTTTAAATCAGTTGAAATAATTATAAATTAAAGATATAATTGATGCAAAATGATAATTGATAGACTAAAAGAAAAATGCTTCACCATATTGATGAAATATTTCATCAGTTGCTGTTATACATTTTTACGACAAATTTTGTCATATTGATTGAAGATTTATTTCAATATGATGAAACATGTTATCAAAATTAAAGAAAAAATGTGATGACACATTTCATCAGGTCATCAAAAAATGTTACCACTAGGCCTTTTAATATTTAAAATAATATCAAAATAACTACAATAGTTAAATAAATATTAATCAAAAATATGAAAATAAAAAAAAATTGTTGCCCTGGCTGGTACTGGAACCCACAACCTCCTAGTTGTAGTGTTTATTGTCGACGCCTTAGCTAGTTGAGCCACCAAATAAGAGAAAAATTACGCCAACTAACACTAACAAGGGAGGTCTTTCAGAGGGCACCACCGATTGTTATTGTCGACGCCTTAGCTAGTAGTTGAGCCACCAAGAGAGAAAAATCACGCCAATTAGCACTAACAAGGGAAGTCTTTCAGAGGGCACCCACCGAATGTTCTGAAACTAACATATGGATATGAGGAGAGAAAAAAAGGAGTTATCTGTTTTTGTTAGCTGCCCAATTTTAAATTTAAAAACGGGTTAGCTTCTTATGAAAAAATATGCTCTATAAGGAAAATCCGAATAATAGATTAATTTTAATAGAGATTATTACATATGATTTTATCGGTCGTACGTATATAAATTCTCACACATCTCCCAACGTTTTTACATTTTTAAAAATAATAACTTAACGAAGCCGAATTTGAAAACAACCGAACCGCCATTGGATAGGCCTTCGCAAAACCGTTCAGTCTGTATAACATGTTCATATACACTCAAAAAAAGTGAACTGAAATCTGGAAAAATTAACTAAATTTTAAGAAATAGAGGGAATGATTTGGCTCCAAAGATTTTTTTTTTCTTGTTTTTAGTTCATAATTTTCCCAAAAGTAAGGAAAACAAAGTTATTTAATTTTAAGCCAATTTTAACTAGAAAATGGGAAAAATTATATTACACTTAAGTAAAACTAGATTGGATCTAGACCCTGGAGCCATGGGCTCGGACGCCATGGGTCCAGCCCCTGTTAACTCGAGACCCCGTTGGGTCCTTTAAGGGTCCCCATAGATTTTGACCCAAAATTTGTGTCCGTTTCGCTCTACCTTGCTTAGTTTTTGAGATACGGTGATAAGGGATTTGAGAATCTTAAAAACTGAATAACTCAAAAACTATTAATCGTAGGGCTTTCAGGTATTTTAGGGAAGTGTTCTACGAGTCAAGAGCTACACAAATGCTGTTGGACCTTTTTTCGTATTGGCAGTATTTACCGAGATGTATGCATATATAAAATCTCGGGAATTTCAAAATTTAGATATAAAATTAGGGTCTTGAGACCCCAACAGATATGCAGAGATAGACTATTCCATATTTTTTGGAATAGTCTTTGTCTTTGTAGTCTTTCTTTTGAAAATTGAATCCGTTTCGATGATGTTTTTTTTAGTAAATTTTAACTAAACTTGAACTAAATTGTTTTTTAAGAAATATGTCTTAAAAATAAAGATACGTTTCTTATGGCGTTTTCTTTTCTGGAAAAAAATGTCGCACTTTCTGCACTTTTTTTTTTTAATGACTCTTTGTGCACAGTTATGTACAGTAAATTTAGACATGTTTGGTACCAAAAGAAAGGTATTGTCGAGTTCTATCTAACTGTTAATAATAAAATCTCGAAACACGATTATTTCATTCAATAAAATATCAAAAACTCATAAATTTTTACATTTATCGGATCAGCTCAAAAACTGAGTATTGTTTTTAAATGCTTGATTAAATTGCATTAGATAGGCCTTGAAAATACCTTTCTTTTGGTACAAAACATGTCTATATTTACTGTACATAACTGTGCACAAAGAGTCAATAAAGAAAAAAAAGTGCAGAAAGTGCGACATTTTTTTCCAGAAAAGAAAACGCCATAAGATTAGTGGAAATTTACTTTGGCAGTAAGATTTTTTTTTCCTAATATTAAGAAATTCCATTTAAAGAAAACTATGAACTAATTTTAAGTAAATTTAACTAAATTTTAGGAAAATTCATGATAAAATTTCAAAGACGTTTTTCCTTAATTTTAGTTATGTCTTTTTTTTCAGTGTAGTTTCTTCTAAAGAAAAGTGGAAAATCCTCAAAAAACGAAAAAATTCCGTTTCTTCCCTTCGCTTTGACCTGCTAAATGTGAGATTGGTCAGCTAAGGAAAAACACTTAACTCTTTTTTCCTCCCCTCTTTCCCATATGCAATTTTTAGGACATTCAGTGGGTGCCCTTATAACGTTTGCTTATGTGTAATATGTTGGGGGGCCCCCGTAGGCTAGTTAGTAGAGTGCTAGCCTTTCAACGTGGGGGTCGCGGTTTCGATTGCCACCAGAACATTTGGTTTTTTCGCTACAACTAGACGACGGTCATTGTTACAAGTTCTCGGTTAGGTGGAATTTATTAAAAATGAGTTGTAAATAAATAGAAAGAATAAATAAAAATAATTGAAAACAATTAGAAAAGTTAAATTCGACTTGGCCGAATATATAAATAGCTTCTCCCCAGCGCCATCTATTCGGTCAATTTATACGTACTAGTTTTCTCATGACGAAACATTCTGAAGTGCCGTAAATTTTCAATGAAATTAAGAAATGGTTAATTACTTCACCATCTACAGGGTCCAAATTTTATCAGGAAACTTATTTTTGTTTAAAAAATATAAATTTTTTATTTTTATATCCCTCTCTTTCTCTCTCACAGCTTATGGCAGAGCATAGTGACATAAATACTTTGAATGTTATAGCAAACAATAAACAAAATGAATTTTTAGCGTAATTATTTGTTGATATGATTTAGGTAAGTGGGAAACGAGAGGCTCGGTGTTTAAATCTTGGTGGAGATAAGTGGAGATAAAAAATCTTAATTTTTAAAAATAGAAAATAGCAAGAAGTTGTAAGTAAATAAAGGTAAGTAAAGTTAAATAAAGGTTAATAAAATAATAAATCAAAATGAAATTGAAAAAATTTTTGTTTCTCATTTTTCAAATAAAAATAAATTCCTGTTATTGATGACACCACTTCATCATATTGATGTCACCGATTCATCATATTGATGGCACGTTACTTTGTATAAAAATTGATGCAACTTTTAATCATATTGATGTAGATTTTCATAAATATGAAAAAAACTTTATCTTTGATTATATAGTCCCACTTTGAAAGACAGTAAATTTCAGAAAAATATTAGACATTTATACTTAAGTAAATTCGTACCATATGACGTCGACTTATTGTTAGTTGCAATATTTTTGGTAAAATATTAAATAAAAAACTCTTGTAAAATTTCCAACTTTAAACATATTTTAAAAATTAAAATTTATCTTTCTATTTGTCACTAATAATATTGTTAAATAAAAATTTAATTAACATCATATGTCAAATAGGATTAAAAAACCATTGTGAATTTATGAAAACAGTTCATAATACTTCCGCCTTGTCTGTTAACAGAAGAAAAAAAAAAATATATTTAAACCATAAAAAATTAATACAAACATAATCAACAGGATAATAAAGAGATTTTAGTAGATTTCAGCATGGCTAAACACTATTTTCTTTCTTTTATATTTATGCGCAAACTCTCAAAAGTACAGACGTTGGTCAAGATTATGTTGTTTTCTGTGCGGTGTTGAATCATAAAACTTACAATTAGAAACGAAAAAAAACTCAAAACGCGTAGGTTGAATCATAGACTTTAGTTACTAATTGTAAGTAGGAAAAAAATAAAACGTTTATTAACATTGTCAAATAAATAATTTTTTGTTTTCTTCTCTTTCGTTTTGTAAAACTTGGTTCAAATGAAAACCATATGGCTCGTGTTTCTAACCTGCATTTTTTTTTTTTGTAGTTAGATGACTTCAAACATGATTTCAAACATAAAAACAGTTAAATTAAACACACAGTTTTTGTTTCTAATGATGTGCAAAATACAAAAACAAAAATCCACAAATAAAAATAAAAAATTAAACTTGAAATAAATTTTAATAAAAATGTTTTGTTTTCTTTTTACAAAAAACAAAATCTCTGCAAACAACATGTAAACATTTTTTGTTTGAATCAAAACTCTTTCACTTTGATTGGAAAAATATGTATGAAAAAAAAATATATTGAAAACGAGTTTATACATATTTTGCAAAAAGAAAAAACTTTTGCTCAGTTTGATTTCAGACTAAAATGCCTAAGGGGCGTATGAGTAGTTGATGTTACTTTAGATGTTTGCTGATGTTGTTGATTGTTAGAGGGGGCTAAAAAAATTTATTATACAAAAATTTCTATAGAAAACCGGTATAGTATCAAAATATCGATTACAAAAAATGTTCTATAAAAAAAATTTGTATACTTAGTTACCCTAGTAAAAATGGTTGTGTATGTATGCATGTATAAATTGATACAAATATATCTAATTTTACATAAAATGATCTAATTATATAAAATTATATAAAAAATTTCTCAGATAAGACCAAAATTCGTATCAAATTTTATAAAATTTTATCGGGAGTTATATCAAATTTTATATAATTTGATACGAAATTTGGTCTTATCTGATTGATTTTTTATATAATTAAATATAATAAGATCTCAGTATGTATAAAAAGATATATTTGAATAAATTTATACATGGCTATATACGAAATGATTTTTACTAGGGTATCGAAATATCTTGAAAATAAGGTATAGTTATTGATAACACAAAAAATGTCAGTAAATTTGTTTTAAAGTTATCGTAATATTTATAAATGTTCTATAAAAAATGCAAAACAAGCGATGTATCGATAAAATAAAATTTTCAACAGAAAATTTGCGTAGCTATCGATATTTCAAAAAATAACACAAAAAATTTAATGTAAAACTTGTGTAGTTATCGGTTTATCGATAAGACAAAATTTTGTATATAAAACCGATAACTTACAATTTTTCATTAAAAATGTCTGCAGTAACCTTTATTCAAAATATTAAAATTGTCTATAAAAAAATGTGAATAGTTACTAAAAAATAGTACTACTTTTTAAAAAAATTTTTGTGTGTTCAGAGAAAATGTTTGGACTAAAAAAATATTAGGTCGGTCATACATCTTGTTGCTCTAAGGGCACTATTAGGGCAGTTAGAGAGGTTGGGGCAAATTTTAAAAAATGTCGTTATGTGGGGGAGACCCCTTAGAAATTCGAGATAGGGTATAAGTTTGTTTCAAAGAAATGTTAAGACTAAAAATGAATGGGGGTCGGTCTTATAAATGACCCCTCTATGACATACCATTGGAGCAGTAGAAATGATTTTAAGATTGGAAAATTACAATAAAATAAATAAATTTGTTGTTATTCGACCTTTTTATACCCTCCACTTAGTGATAGAGGGTATATATAAGTTTGTCATTCCGTTTGTAACTCATCGAAATATCGATCTGGGACCCCATAAAGTATATATATTCATGATGCCCGATCGATTTTAAGACATTCTAGCGATGTCCGTCTGTCCGTCTGTCCGTCTGTCTGTGGAAAATGCTCTCGCGGACAAAATATTGCACAGAGATGACTGAAACTTAACATATGTATTGGAAGTTCTCCCGAGAAGTTTGGTATTGCATTTGAGCGATATCGGTTCAGCGGTTCAAAAGTTATGAACGAAAATGTAAGCACTCCTCAAAAATTTCAGTACATTCAACATAACCTAAAAATACAAAATGCTTTAATTCGGCTTCTGGTTGACATATGTGAACATAATTAAACACCAAATGGTATTTAAACAAGTACGAACATATTTTTTGACAAAAAAAGAAAAAAATCGCGGATTTTTTTTTACCAAAATTTTTTTTCGCGGAATTTTTTTTTTCAAAAAAATTTTTTTTTTCAAAAGTAATTTCCTTTTAAATAAAATTTTTGCAATAATCTTTTTGAAATTGTGGAGGGTATCACTACATTCGGCAAGGCCGAATTTAACTTTTTTACTTGTTATTAATATAATTAATAGTAAATAATCAAGAGACCTCGAGCTTGATTATTTACTATTAATTATATTACAATAAAATTTTTTCAAAAAATTTTAAAAAATAGTAGTAATCGTTATCCCACGATCCTCCTGGGCAAAAAATTTGTAAAATCGATAGAAGTTTTACACAAAAAAATTTCAAAAAAATCGAGAGTACAAACATTTTCAAAAGTGAGATTTAAATTTTAAAACTTAAAAATCTCATACTAGAGCGCTTTTTAGAATTTTTTGGGATTTTTTTTTTTTTAAGTACGTAAAAAAACAAATATTAAAAAAAAAATTAAATTTGGACCATTATTGAAGAAGTATGAGTAAAAGAAGTTTGAGTAAAGGAACAACTACCAATTTTTAAAAACTCGATATCTTTTGAACGGGTCATCAAAAAAATCTGAAAATTTACCACGAAGGAGTTTTCGAAGGGTACTAAAAACTGTAAACAAATTGGGAAAATCTAAAAAAAAATTTCAAAGTGTCCGATTTGACATGGAATGCCCCATATATATCATAGTTTTAATTAGTAAAGGAATTAATGACCTCGAGCAAGAATAAACCTACTCAAAATAAATATAGTATTTTAAAGGTCGAATGAAACAATTTTTATTTTTTAATAAAAATTAATCTTTTCTATAGCTATCGATATACCGATAACTTAAAATTTTCTATAGAAAATTTCTTCAGTTATCGAAAAAAAAATTTCTATAAAAAAATTGTTTAGTTATCGATAACTTAAAATTTTACTAACAAAATGTGTATAGTTTTCTTAAAATCGATAAATTCAAATTTTCTATAGAACATTTGTCTAGTTAACGATTAATCAATAACTTAAATTTTTCTATATAAAATTTGTCTAGTTGACGATTTATCGATTTCTACAGAATATTTTGTATAGTTGACAAAAATCGATAACTTAAAATTTTTTATTGAAAATTTGTATAGTTCATGATACATCGATTGCTTGAAATATTCTAAATAAAATGTCTATAGTTATCGACCGATAAATCGATGACTTCTAGAAAATTTGTTTAGTAAACGATAAATCGATAGCTTTAAATTTTCTTTAGAAAATTTGTATAGCTTTCGATTTATCGAAGATTTTAAATTTTTTATAGGAAATTTCTTTAGTCATATATTCAATAGAAAATCGATGTATCGAAACTTAAAATTTGCTATAGAAAATCTGTATATTTATCTGTATGATGAGTTGATTTTCCATAAAAAAATTGTATATTTATCGATATATCGCGACCTTGGAACAACAAGGTTCTATTTGCACTACCACTACTATTGAGAAAACTAAGGTTAAATATTGTTAATCGCTTTACTAAGTCAGTTTTGACTAAATTTAAAAGCGGTTTTTGAATAATTTTAAATTAGTCCTTAAAGTTTATTATGTATTTGAAAATATTCGCGCTACTATATTAGTTTTTGCACAATTTGAGTCTCAAAAAGCAGATAGAACTCTGTTGCTCAACGATAAGGCACATGAATTTGGACAACTTGGTTCTAACTGCCAAATAGAACCTTGTGTTTCTGTAAAAAATATTTTTTTGCAGATAGAACCTTGTGTTATTTGGATTTATATATGGGTGAAATCAAAAAATGTCAACCAAACCATGTAATCGTGTAATATCTCATACATGGGTTAAAGTATTCGCATATTTTTTAATGTACAACGTCGCATAGATTGGCGTTCTACATAACTAACAACAATCCGGATACTAGTAAGCTATTTTAAACAAGTTATTTTCATTTTTGTAGGCCAAATGTAAACTCCGTCGCCAATAACATTTTCAATTTTTAAACTTTAACCGGTTATATCTTAAAAACCAATAACCCAAACTCTTAATAATTGACTACATTTTTAAAGAGGGCATGTTGACGTTCTTAAAAAATATTTTTGTATAGTCATTACTATCTCTTTTACCCATACAAACACGGCTTCAATTGTGTAACGATTTTTCGACACTTTTTTTAGACATTATGGAACCTGACAATTTTGTTGTTTTTGACGTGTTGTGTTTAGAAAAATAATAGGTTATTGCCCCATTTATTAAACGCGAGGCTATAAAGTATCATTTTGCATCATTGGTTTCAAGTTTGCTCCCTGCATATTAATTTCCCTGTATGAAAAGCTAAATCATAAATGAAAAATCGAAAAATGCTGTAAACTCCGTCTCCACGTTTACAACAAAACTACTTAGCGTGCATCTGAAATATCGTCATATTTTGACGTATCTAGTTGACATCTAATGATTTTTTTTCGAAAACCAATTTCCGACAAATATTTTTCGAAAAAAAGGGCAAAAAGTGACGAAATGTAAACTCCGTCTCTGTAAACTCCGTCAACTTTTTTTTTTTTTTTTTGCAGATAGCATTAAAAAACCTTACGTAGTTGTTAAAACCAACGTAAATATTAACACTAGTCATTCGAAAAAGTTAAAAAACTTATTTTAACAGAAATAATAATAAATTTATTTTACATTTCCTTAGAAAAATCCTATTAAAATAAAAAATATATGTAAAATCTTTAATAACAAAAACCAGAAAAAATCCTAATTACAAAAATTGTTAGAAATTACATAAATAAGTGTTTTAAGTTACAATAAAATGTTTTCAAAGAAAATTAAAAAAAATTTATGTATTTTTCTAAGGTGAATGTAAACTCCGTCACCAAAAAAATCATAAAAATGTCGATAAAATTTGTTTAAAACAGTTTGTAGAAGAGATCTTTTATAGTTATATTAGTAGTAATGTAACATATCGATTTTAATGAAAAAATTTACCAAAAATTAAAATTTTTTGTTTGTACAATTTTGGCTCAAAAACACTGACATTTTTTGATTTCACCCATATAATAATACAAAATTTTTTAATCAAAAATAAACCAAATTACAAGGTAAGTCTCCCTAGCGTCCACCTGGGATCTTCATAATATTTTTTTTTATTTTGTAGAGCAGGAAAAATAATGTCACACGTAATTAAGGGGGTCCATAAAAGGAAGAGGACGGTCAGTTTATAGTCCCGGTAATGAGTATTCATTGTAATGCTTTCATCAACGAGATGAGTTGTAATAAAATACTTCATTGCTAGGGCCATAATGGAATTTTTGCTTTTTAGTAGCACAAGAATCGCTCCATGTTAACAGTTTTGTTATATTCTTGTCTTCGAATACTCTTTCGACATTTTTTTTGGAAGGCTGATGCAATATCGTTTACACTTCTTCCGCCAGTATACTCAGTCCACAAAGCACAGTATATTTTTTTGTTGTTGACAAGTGTGTGGTTGGAGTACCTGAAGTTTTATCGAAAGCCTTTTAGTTCATGTGTTTTTACTTAAAAAACCTTGCTTCAGGAATTCGTTTTGCGGATTTTCACTCCTTATCGCATCTTTTAGCTACCCTAGTTACATTTTTCCTCTTCTCGTGTGCGTTAAAACTGATTTTTGGGAGTAGCAAAAGCTCCAAGCTAATCCACTAGGGAAGAAACTCTTTATTTTGAATAAGTTTCAAGACACTACTGTGCTCACGTGACTTTAAACAACATTTATCATTAAAGTTGGTTCTACACTCAAAAAAAATCCTTGTCAAATTACTAGAAAAAGTCCCATTTTACAAATATTTGATAGTTTTCCTTGTTTTTTAACAAAAAATGTTTGATCGATATTTAAATTTTTCTTTGTATTTTTACATTTTTTTTTTGTAAATGTACAAATATCCAAGGTAATTTTACAAAAATAAAAACTAGTTAAGGCACGAGAATTCCTTGTAAGCATTATCGCATCAAAAAAGTTGTAAATTTCCAATTTTATTGGTAAAAAAACTTGTAAAATTACAAAAAGATCGTAATTTTTAGTAAAAATTCTCGTAAAATTGGAGGTAGCACAAAATCTAGTTAAGTTACAAGAAGTCCTTGTAATTTTTATCGCGTCAAAAAGTTGTAAATTTACAATTTTATTTGTAGAAACCTTATAAATTGTTTGTAATTGTACAAGCTTACTACCACTAAAATTGCAATTTTTACTAGGAACTCTCTTAAAATAGAAGGTAGTCGTAGCAATCAATTATTTTACGAGGCTTTTTTGGTAACTTTACAAGATTTATTTTCTAAGTGTACACTAAAAATAACATTGTCAAGTTACTAGAAAAATTCTCTTAATCCTATTTTACCTATATTTAACCGTTTTCCCTGTTTTTAAACAAAAAATATTGTGTTTTGCTTGATCGAAATTTACATTTTGTTTGTAAATTTACAATTTCATTGGTTAAACGTTAGTTATACGCAGCCAAAATTTACGAAAAAAAATTTAATTTACAAGAAAAAATTGTTTTTCACAAGGAATTCTAGTAATTTTATAATAAAAACAAAAAACTTGTAATTTTTACAAGGAATTCTCGTAAAATAGGAGGTACCAAAAAATTTAGTTGAGTCACGAGAATTCCTTTTAAGTTTTATCGCGTCAAAAAAGCTGTAAATTAACAATTCTATTGGTAAAAAGCTTACAAAGTTATAAAAATTTTTTGTAATTTTTACTAGGAATTCTCGGAAAAATTACAAGCTTTTCTTATCATTTTACAAGTTTTTTGTTTAGTGTATTTGTGCAATATGCAATTTTTAATTTGTGCAATATGGTTCTGTTTCCAATTAAAGTGTCCACATGGTTCTATCTGCAAAACAATATGGGCTTTTTTGGTAAACAAGGTTCTATCAGCCAGTTAGAACCTTGTTAACTGAATCTCAAACCAAAAGTACGTAGATAGAACTTTGTTGCATTGAATATCTCAGATGCTATAAGAGATAGATAAAAACTGAGAGCGCCAATCGAAAGAGCGTAGTCGCTTTAGTGCGATGCGATATATAACTCATTTTTGAAAAAAATGTCAGTTAGAAACTTGCTGTCCCAAGGTCGCGAACTAAAAAAATTTTCTATAAAAAATTGTATGTTATAGATATATCGATAACAGAAATTTTCCATAGACAATTTTAAGTTATCGATATATCTACTACATAACACAAAATGTCTTTAGTTATCGATAATTTAAATTTTTTTATTGATAATGTTTATAGTTATCGATATATTGATAAATTTGTTTAGTTATCGATATATCGATATCTTGAAATTTTCTTATTGAAAGTTTGTATAGTTATCGATATAACTCGATAACTTGAAATTTCCTTCAGAAAATTTGTATAGTTATCGATATAACTTGAAATTTTCTGTTGAAAATTTCTATTGGTATCGGTATATCGATAATTTAAAGTTTTCCATAGAAAATTTCTTTAGTTATCGATATATCGATAACATAAAAGATTCTTTTACAATTCTCTATAGTTATCGGTAAATCCATATCTTAAAAATGTCTATAGAACATTTCTTTAGTTATCAATACATGGATAAGTTTAAATTTTCTATAGGAAATATCTATAGTTGCCGATAATTTTCTATAAAAAATTTCTAAATTATCGATATGACGATAACCTAAAAATTTTTATAAAAATTTTTATAGTTATCGAAATTTTTTTATAGAAAACTTCTACAGTTATCGATATATCGATAATTTAAAATTGTCTAAGGAAAATTTCTATATTTCTTTTCTATTTATATCGATAACTTCAAATATTCTATAAAAAATTTCTTTCGTTATCGACATATCGATAACTTGAAATTTTCAATTGAAAATTGCTGTAGTTATCAATTTATTGATAACATAAAATTTTCCATAGACAATTTTTTTAGTTATCGATATATCGATTTGTATAGATATCGATTAATCGAAATATTTTCTGATTTAAGAGAAAAAATATTAGATCCTTCAAAATTTTCTTATACAAAAATTCTCTGTTTTTCCCTTAATTAGTACATTTTTGATTTGGCAAACTACCCTATCACAAAATTCATTCGCATGCAATACTATACAAGTACTTGTACATCACTGTGTTTTTTTTGGTGTGTATCACAAAGTAAGAGTTAACAAACTGCAATCCTCAAGTGGGCAGCATCATCATCATTCAGCTGCATGTAGCAGCAGCAGCAGCAGCTACGACTACAGATCTAACAGCATGTAGAGATTTTCTTTCGTTTTTTTTTTTTTTTTTTTGAATTTTTGTTGTTGTTGCTTTCGATATTTTTGTTGTTGCTGTAGTTGTTGCTGTTTTTTATTTAAGTCATCTTAACATTATAGACAACATTTTAACAACCGCAAACAACCAGTCAATAAGAGCAATCAAGATCGTCATCCTACGTACATATGAAGGAACTTTGGATGGATTGTATGAATACACGTTACAAACAACAACAACAGCATGTTGTTGTATATATTTTTTGCATTACCAATATATATTGTTGCTTTTGTTGTTGTTTAGTGTTATTGTTGTAGATTCAGTTGTTGCATTGTGGTGGCTTTTAAATGCAATTTATGTTCTTTATTAATGATCATCGTAGTGTTACATGAAAATTGACTATTGACAGCGTAAAATATATTATTGTTGTTTTATGTATACATGTAGTTGTTGTTGTTGTTGTTATTTTCATTACAATCATCATCATCGTTTTTAATGTTTTGATTTTATAGTATGTTACACATTTTTAGTACAATACACTTTTTATATAAAGTCTGTCCATGAAATAAAAGTTGTTGCCCAAAAATTCTTGTGTTCGGGATTTCAAAACAAAAATTTGAATTTTTTTAAAATAATTTTAATTGAAATTTTTACTTAAAAAGGTAAAACAATTGTGTTTTTGACTAAGCAAATTTTCAAAATTTTTTGAACAAATAAGTGTCTTTTTTTTGTTACGCTTTTTTTTAGAACCGTTATAAATTTCTGCTTGGGTAAACAGAAAAAAATATGGAGGAAACAAATTTGAGTAATCACTTGTTTAAATTTTAAAACAAAAATTGAGTAATTTTTTAATAGACGCAATTAAAAATTTACTTAAAAATTTTAAAAACAATTTAAATAAATAATTTAATAAAAATTTAATAGTTTTTTTACTTTTTTTAACTCTCATAGTTTTTTGAATTCTCGTTTAGTTTATGGTTTTTTGTATATGTATATGAATGTTTGTAATCGACTTTATAAAATTTCCCTATGTTTTTGAGACATAAATATGTTTGGTAAAGTTTGAAAAACAAGTTTTTTGTTTTTTTTTTTTTTGTAAAAAAATTTTAAACTGTTTTAAACTTTTTAAAAAAATAAATAAATAATTTGAGTAAATTTTTAATTGTGTCAATTAAAAGTTTACTCAAATCTTTTTTCAAACATTTAATAAATTTTTATTAAAAATTTACTCAATACCCGAGTAAAAAAGTTCCAATATAATTGTATATAATTTTATAAACATCATATATGATTAAATAGAATTATATAGAATTTGATGCGAAAAATGAGTCGATAAAACCATATAAAATTTTATCAATGTTACTTGTGTTTTGATAAATTTTTTATATAATTTTATGCGAAATTTGGACCCCTATTTTTATATAACAAAAGCAAATTTATATAATCAGATATAATTATATACAACTATATCAAATTATATAAAACAATATATAATTTTATAAAGTTATATAAAATTATATCAAGTTTTATATAAATCATAAAATTTTGTTTTAATTATATATAATTATATATAATTTTATGTAACTTTATATAGTTTTATGCAGTTTTATACAATTTTATATATTTTTATATAATTATATATAATTATATAATTTTGCTATTATTATATAAAAATAGGGGTCCAAATTTCGCATAAAATTATATAAAAAATTTATCAAAATATATGAAACATTGATCAAATTTTATATAGTTTTATCGACTGATTTTTCGCATCAAATTCTATATAATTCTATTAAATCATATATGATGTTTATAAAATTGTATACAATTATATAGGAACTTTTTTACTCGGGTACTATTAAATCGTTTACTGGTGCAAAATTGAGTAATTTTTTACTCAATAGTATTAAAAATTTACTCAAATATTTTTTTTATTTTTTTCTGTGTAGCTTTTTACCCTACTGCAAACAATTTTTTTGTGTTCTATTTTTTTATTTTTTTTTGAAATATAGGGCGATCTGAAATAAGAATTTTGCTAGTGATATAAACACCTTCTTCACTTGAAATTCAGACAAGATCAATTGTAGTTTAGAAATCCCAATTGAAATTTAGAAAAGCCCTAGGGAAATTCAGAAAAGCTAAATTGAAATTCCAAAATCACAATTGAAACCTGAAAAAACTCAATTGAATTTCATAAAACCCTATTTAAATTTTCTGAATTTCAATAACGTTTTCTGAATTTCAATTTGGCTTTTCTGAATTTCAATTTGGCTTTTCTGAATTTCAATTGGGGTTTTCCGAATTTAAATTATGATTTCTAAATTTCAATTGGTCTTTTCTGAATTTCAATTATGATTTTTGAATTTCAAATAGACTTTTCTGAATTTCAATTATGATTTCAGAACTTTATTTGTAATTTTATGAATTTCAATTGGAATTTCAATTGTGATTTCTGTATCACAATTGATCTTTTTCTGAATTTCAATTTGAAAATGTGTTGTGTTTATATTAATTTCTAAATTGTAAAAACTTTTTCATGTTTATGCTAAAACTACATTTTTTTAATAGTTGGTTACATTTATTGAAAGAGAGTTTGTAATTGTTTATGTTATTAAGTAAATATTGTTGTGATTTTATATTTATTTTTTAATATAAAAGTTTTTATTAATACAATACTACTTTTAGTCACAAACGCTGAGTCACTGTATATCCACTACAAAAATCTAAAAGGGAGAAAGTTTTTTGTACTGGTGAAAGGTTAGGTTAAGGCGGTAGAATGTCTTCAGCGACGAGAATCAGCCAATTTTATTTTCTCCCAAAAATTTTGTTTACTGGGACGCGACTTGATTACAATGATTCTGGTGGTCAAAAATCCGTTCTCCAAACTTTTCCATCACATAAAGTTTTTAAGAAAATTGACGTTAAAGTTAAGAAATCGCCGTTTTGGGCATTTTTAAAAACTCATAACGGATGAACCCGATGTGTGGCGACTTCAAAATAAGTCAAGAGTAAAGCTTAAACATTACTCTTTAAGATACAAAACTCATTTGGTCAGCCGCCTTAACCCTAGACTTATATTTAGGCGTTAGGACATCGGGCTCATCCGCTATGAGTTTTGGTATTTCAAATTTCTGAAAACGCTGATTTATTGGAAAAGTTTGAAGACCGGGTATGTTACCAGAAGAACAATTGTAATCATGTGTATAAGGTGGCGTTCCATTCTCATAAAAACATTTTTCATGTGATTTGTAGCTGAAAAAATATTTTTTTTGGAATAAGACATCATTGAGAGACAATTGGTATACTAAGGATTAATGCGACTGACCTCAATTTTCTCAAAAACCTGATGTGATAGACAAGTTTAGACACCAGATTTGTACTCGCTAGACCAATTGCAATTAGTTGTGTCGCGTTCCAGTCGCATTAAGTTTTTGTCAAAATGTTCAGTAGTGTTATTTATTAAAATATAGTAGTTCTTGTTTTAATAATTATGTTCAAAAGTTTATATGGCGCTGAGGCAGCATTCAAATTGTATCAACAAAATACCGATAAAATAAAAAACAATTTAGAAAAAAAATAAAAAAATTATGAAATGATTCATTGCATTTATGAAAACCTTTCCTAATGTAAATGAAAAATTTCATTTTCTCATTTTCTTTTCTCCACTTATCTGCCTTCGTCTTCAGGAGCTGATATTGATGAAAAAAAATTTAAAAAAAAAAATATTGGTGAGAAAAAAATTGATAATACAAAATTTGATAAAAAAAATTTGATGAAAAAAAATTGATGAAAAAAATATGATAAAAAAAATAAATGAAAAAAAAATTTTGATGAAAAAAAAATTGATGAAAAAACAAAAAATTGATGAAAAAAAAATTTTTTGATAAAAAAAAAATTTATGCAAAAAAAAAAAAAATTTGATGAAAAACAAAAAAAATGATAAAAAAAAAAAATTGATGAAAAAAAAAATTTTGATAAAAAAAAAAATTTGATGAAAAAAAACTTAATGAAAAAAAAAATTTGATGGAAAAAAAATTTATGAAAAAAAAAAATTGATGAAAAAAAAATTTTTGATGAAAAAAAATTCTCTGCTATAGTAAAGTTTGCATAAAATAAAGTAAATGAAAGATTAAGAAAATTGTTGTTGGTCTCTAGATTAAATGCATTGCTTGAGTTAGAGAAAAAGCTTTTCTGCATACGTCACACACGAAACCTACTGTGAGTTAAAAACAAACGACGTTTAGTCACTGATGTTTATACACCGAGTATAGCCTAGTGGTTATGGCTTCGGCTTACAAAACATGAGTGATTTAACGACACAGGTTCGAAGCTCATGTCAGGCTAGTCTGTTGATAAAAAAAAAAACATATAAAGAATTTTTCTAGCAATATTTAATGTAATTGCCTACTGATGACGTAGAAGTGGCTACAGAAACCATGGTCTAGGGTAAATCCACATTTAATTTAATCTTTAGAAGACACAATTTTCTTCTTCAATCAGAAAAATACAAACAACAAATTAAATACACTTGGCTTACGCCGAAAAAATATAAAAAAAAAAAAAATATATATTTTTTGAAAAATAATTATGTTACTTTTTATTCACCAGCTGGTGAAAAACGGTTTTATTCACCAAGAGGTGAATTAATATCCAAGTTACAAACCTAAGTTATTAAAATTTTTAGTCTTAAGAAAGTGAAAATAGTAATTCTGGTTTTCTTTTTCGTTAATTGTTAGCTTATATAGTCAAACTGAGGTGGCGTCCTGCAACTTTGTTAAAATTAGACACCAGCCTAAAAACATTATCATGTTAAAAAATCATAATCGGATCTTTATGTATTTAAATTTCCAGAACTCGATTCCGCTCAGATTGGTCGATCTTTATTTTTTTCTCTATCTTGTGTATAAATTCACTTTTCGGACTTTCCTTGTAAGATTACAAAAAAAAATCCAACTATAAAATTCCATTCTGATGGAGGAATTTAGTTTAGGAGGTCAAAGTACATAAAGATTCGATATTGTTTTTTTTTTTTTATAAATTTCACAGAAATCTGGAGTGGTACCTTTTGGAACTTTCCTTGTAAGATTATGGAAAACCAAACAACTTTTTAATATTTTTCGAAGACTCGATTTCAGGAGTTCAAAATACATAAAGATTTGTTAGTCTGTATTCAGGGTCAGAACCTTTTTTTGTGGGGTTGTGTAATCTTTTACAATTGCTTAATTTTTTCAACTGTCTTTGGTATGAAACCCACCTCGGATTTTTATAGTGGGTTCGTAATAAAACAATCATATTAATGTTTTTAAAATTTCTTACCCTTAATCATTTGTAAAAACAATGACAGCCAATGTCAAAATACTTTTAATGCAAATATGATTTTAAGAGATTTTTAAAGTACGTGTCTTAAGTCTTTTGTTTTTAAAGTATAAGAAATGTATTTTTATTTTAACTAACACTTGAATATAATTTATCGCTGGACATCTTTTTGAAATATTTTCGAATAAAAATTCCAACATATATTGTCAAAAGCATATACTTTTTAAAATCGACATTAAATTTTGTAGAACGGTGTAAACCCCCGAAAATTATGTTGTTCATGAAATTTAATATTTTAATCTTTTTTTGTTAAATCACTTTTTAAAACTCGCAAAATACAATCCCTTTTTTGTAAGTTATTTAACATTTGCATAATGTCTATACAATTTTTAGTTGTTATTGAAATTACTTTGCAATTGACACGTTTTTGTGCCATTTTATTTTATTTTTTTTTTTGAAAACGACCGAGTATGTGATCAATTTCAATAATAAAACGATCACAAAATAAAACCATATCTGTTGCATATATGCCACTCGTTTTATATGTATGTAGTCATATGTTGAATATTGTGGTATTAATGGTGGCCAATGAACTTGTCATTGTATTGTTAGGTGTTTGTTTGTTTATCTTTTATTTTTTAACAACAACCTTTTGTTTATCTTTTTCGATATACAAATATACACTGGAAACTTTTTAGGTGGGGTTTTGGAAAAAAAAAATGGAAAAATAAATAAAATTTTTGATACGGAGATATTTCCGCAGCAACCGTAGAACATCAAGAAAGGGAGATCTTTTAAATGCCAAAAGAGTAATTTTTGAGATTATTTGTTATTTGAGAAAAGGAGTTAGTTTTATCTTAAATACATAAAAATTTAATAAAAATCACACTACTGAATAAATCGTAATCTGATTTTAAACCAAAACCCGATTTATCGGAAGGCCGTTTTTCATATCATCAGTGTTTAATTTTTATTTGAATATTAACTTTTTTTTCAAGTTAAATTTTTTTTTTATTTTTTAACCAAATGTAGAAGAATGAAGATCAGCATACGAGCGAGCATACATAAGAGGCATTCCACACCAAATGTCCAGCGAAAAAAAACATGTGAACCGTAAACTTCTCAATAGGTTGTATGGATAGCCCTATATGGAACTTAAAAAATTGCGTTTTTGGTTTTTCAATTTTTCAAAAACTGGGCTTAGGAGGCGTGGTCAAATATTGGAAAAATGGTAAAATTTGTGGCGAGTTGCCTTGATTAAATATTTATCACATTAAAACGGAATGCACCACATTGTCAAAAATTAACATTCTTATATAGTTTTGTATGGGCTATCGATTATTTTTTTTTTTAATTTTTTAGAACCCGTTCTGAAATTTTCCATTTTTAAAAAAGTCAATTTATCAAAAATCCGGCCACTTTTTTTTTGGTTTTTTAAAATTTTTTTTAAAAAGTTTAGATGTTTGTCCATCCACACAAAAAAATTCAGAAACACATTTTCAGTTTTTTTCGAGAAAATCGCATTTGAATTTTAAATTTCATAACAATTTAGTAATTTGCTTGTATTTTCTTGTTTCAAAAGAGCGTATGAGGAATATTTATGCAATTAATATTACTCATTCGCAACGTTAAATCAAGAAAATACAAGCAAAATACAAAATTGTTATGAAATTAAAAGTTCAAATGCGATTTTCTCGAAAAAAACGAAGAACATGTTTCTGAATTTTTTTGTGTGGATGGACAAACATCTAAACTTTAAAAAAAAATTTTAAAAAAGAACAAGTAAGAAAGCTATATTCGGCTGTGCCGAATCTTTAAATACCCTCCACAATGTTAACCAATGCACAATGGTTTCGCAGACGACCTTTCTTGGCCAAAATTCAATTTTCTCAAAATTGATTTTATAGAAAATCGTTAAGACTTACAAACAACAGAAAACATATTTTGTTTTTGTATACTCATTTACCGTTCAAAAACAAATTTAGATAAAAACAAGTAAGAGTGTTAAATTCGGCTGTGCCGAATCTTTTATACCCTCCAACATGCAAATAAATAAAAAAAAAAAAAATTGCAGGGGCGTCTTCTTTTTTTTTTGGGGGGGGGGGGGGGGGGTCGGTAGTGGTAATTGGGGGGCACAATTCCTCTCGAATAAGTGTTAGAAAAAAATAATTCTCATGCTTTTTGCACTAAAGAAATACAAATTTATCATTATATAAAAAAAAAAAAAAAATATTCCACGCCCAAAAAAGGGGGCGGACCGTAAAACGATATTTTCTAATTCTGTGGGTCCAAATGCAGGACCTTGAACTTCTTGTAGCATAAAAATGTTGGATTTGTTGAACAAAAACACAAAAAATCATGTAAAAATATGATATTTTTCAGAGGTTGGTTTAGTTCTTCAAGGGGGAACTTTTTCCCCCCTGGTCCGATTTTGCCCATCTCCGAACTTAACCAGCCTATGAACATAAGACATATATGTGCCAAATTTCAGGAGTCTATCACTTTTATTTTGGACTGTATCGTGTCCTCCACAGACGGACGGACGGACGGACAGACGGACGGACGGACGGACGGACGGACAGACGGACATCGCTAGAATGTCTTAGAATCGATCACTGATCAATAATATATATACTTTATGGGGTCCTAGACCGATATTTCGATGCGTTACACACGGAATGACAAAGTGAGTATACCCCCATACTGTAGTTGGAGGGTATAATAAAAAAGTATTTTTTTAAATTTCAATTATTTTTTTGAGTTTAAATACAAAAAATTTCTTATAATATTATACATGGAAAACAAAAAAACTATAAAAATTTTTAACACAAAACCTATTTCAAACCAAACATTTTTCCATTTTTGAAATTTTGGCCCAGAAAAGTGTTGAACGGAACCATAGTGCAATGTAAATATTTAAAAAACAAAAAAAAATAAATATTATATAAATATGTATGAAAATTATATAAAAATTATGAAAATTGTATAAAAGCAACCACGTGTATTACACATACTATCATGCAGGTTTGTATTGAAACTCAACTCAATTGCTCATAGCTTCTTAACCCCTAGACTGATTTTGCCATAACTGATACCAAAATAACCAGAAAAACGTTGAGAACAATAAAATAAGAACCTTTTTAAAATTTTATTTGAATATGTCAACCATGAGCCAAGATAAATCATTTTAAAATTTTGGGTTAAATTGCTGGTGCTTCGCCCCATTGTGCGATTCGGCCCAAATTTTTTGTGAGTGTTAGGAATGATAAAATTACATTAAATTCAAAGTTTCGTTTACATTCATTCAACAGGTGTCAAGTTATAGCATTTATTTTGTGTAAAATTCACATTTTCACTCATCAAAATTTACATTTTCACTCATAACTTTTAAAATACTTAACCGATTTAAAAAAAAAAAAAAACCCATCAGATTCTGCCTAGGAGAATTACGCAACTTTTGGTACCCCAAGCGTTTAAATTGGTTTTGGATTATAGCCAAAAACGTGATTTCAACAGACAGACAGACGGACGGACAGACAGACAGACAGACAGACAGACGGACATCGCTAGATCGACTTAGAATCGATCAAGGATCGTGAATATATATACTTTATGGGGTCCTAAACCAATATTTCAATGTGTTACATACGGAATGACAAACTTATATATACCCTCTATCACTAGAGTGGAGGGTATAAAAAAAAAGTGGCCGGATTTTTGATAAATTGACTTTTTTAATAAATGGAAAATTTCAGAACTGGTTCTGAATATTTTCCAAAAAAAAATTTTTAATCGATAGCCCATACAAAACTATATAAGAATGTAAATTTTTGACATTGTGGTGCATTCCATTTTAATGTGATAAATATTTAATCAAGGCAACTTGCCACAAATTTTACCATTTTTCCAATATTTGACAACGTCTCCTAAGCCCAGTTTTTGAAAACTTAAAAAACCAAAAACGCAATTTTCTTAGTTTCATATAGGGCTATCCAAACAACCTATTCGGAAATTTACGGGACACATGTTTTTCTGTAGCGGGACATTTGGTGTGGAATGCCTCATAAGTACAATACAAATGTAATATTTAAACATTGATGGCATTTTAAATATTTTTTTTTTTTTGTTATTTCATACAAAAGTGTTAGTTACTTCAAAAGTATGTGTGTGTTTGTGTGTAAGTTTAGTGATATTATTGTTATTTGAATAAGGGGGGCTTTTTTTTCTACATCGTCTTCTTCTGCTTTTAACATTTACGTGCGGCATTTTTAAACATAAAATTTTATATGTTGTGCGTCATTGTGAGTTAGTAAATGCATTTACGGATTTGAGGTAAACAGAACAAAAAACAAAAAAAAAATAATAGTAGGAATGATTATGGGTAGGGTTTTATGTTAAAGTTTGCATTTTTTATAGGATTTTTTTTATATTTTTTTTTGTTGGTATACATATTTACGTCATTGTTTAATAATAAAAAAAAAAGAATCCTTTCATGTTACAGACGGTTGAATCATTTATTTTATTTCATTTAATCGTTATTGCATAGTGTTTAGTGCATCCAACATATTTTTCTTGGTATGTCAAAGAAAAGAGAATGACATGTGGTGATTTTTATTATATCAATAATGTTTTTTAATGTTAATTGTCTGCTTTTGTATTGAATATGTAAATAAAAGTAGATATTATAGGCGCCTTTTATTTGAATTAAAAAAAAGATTTGAAAGAACTAAAAATAAAAAACAAGTAGAAAATTTGAATTCGACTGGGTCGAATTTATGAATACCCTCCACAATGCCTTCTTAAGCGATATGAAAAAAAAACTATTAAAGTTTTCATAAAAACAAATTTTATAAAAACAAAAATTTTCTATAAAATGTTTTACAAGATTTCTCTGCTATTTTGACAGATTTCTTTGCTGATTTCACCTAGATAATCATGACAGATTTTCAGCAAACCGCGTCTGCTAAAATCAGCAGATTTCTCAAATTCCTCAAAATTGGTGTATTTTCAGTAGATTTTCTGCTGATTGGGCAGAGAATTTATTTTAAGTGGGGTTTAAAAAAAATACTAGTCGCAAAATTAAATTTTAATGAAAAATAGTTTAAAAGAAAAAACTTTTGAGTGAAAAAATTTTGAGTTAAAAAAATTTTGAGTGAAAAAAAAAAAAATTAGTAATAAACCAATTTAAGTGAAAAAAAAAATTGTGAAAGGAATAAAATTTTGTGTGAAAAAAAAATTGTAAAAAATCAGTAAAATAATGTCATTCTATTTTGTCCCATTCCATTCCGTCTCGTTTTATATTCCAAGTAGTTTCATTGCATGTTGGTTTCATTCCTTCCGTATACTAAGCGTTAAAGAGATACAATAAGTAGGAAAGCTAAAGTCGGCCTTGCCGAATATAATGATACACTTCACAATGTAAAAAAAATAATGGCAAAAAACTTTATTAAAAATAAAATTGCGAAAAAAATTTGGTGAAAAAATCCGCTTAACAAATTTTTTGTTTAAACAAAAAATGTTTGATTTTGCATCAATACCATTCGGTTTTGTCCACACACAGAAAAAATTTGAAACCCCGAGTAAAAATAGACATATATTACAATATATAACTTGATACAAACATAATAAATTATATATGATTATTAGAGCGGAGTGAATTGTTCGGAGCCAAATTTTTGACAAAATCGTCTAGGATATTTGGATTCTGTATAAAATTCTAAGAAAAAATGCCGAACAAACCATGTCTTAAAAATCAGTTTTGACCCCCCCAATTTTTAAAAATAGTTTCGTACGATATACGCCTTTTCCATTAATCAGCACGAAAAGGGTATTTTTTGACCTCAGATCTTTAGATTGTGTACCTAGATACACTATGGAGCCATTTAGACATTCCCATTTACAGTTTTATTAAATTCCAAAATCTCGCGATTTTATTCGCGATTTTAGTTTTTTAAAAATCACAAAATATGGAAAAGTAGTGTAGTTTGATGAGCGATAACTTCTTAACCCATTTTGGACCAAGATTCAATTTTATTTTTCTTTTTTGGAAAAAGGTACTTTTTTAAGGTAATAAGCACCCGCTGATCTCAAAAATCCCGTCAAAAAAATTTTTCAATGTGCCGTTTTCCCAGAAAAGCCTGCATTCCAACTTTTTTTGCAATTTTAATATTTGGATTTATTTGCTATTTTATTAATATATTTGATTATTTTCAAAGTAAATTGTTTCAAAATAATTCAAATTATTGGAATTTAATAATAAATTAAATCTAGAAAAATTTTAAATTAGTCAAAAAAATTAAAAGCCGAAAATCGAAATTTTCGTTTTTGCTTGAAACAATTTCTGTGATGATTTGCATTGTATTTAAGGGACATATAAATTGCGGTGGTCAAGCGGGTATATTTTTTTTTTATTCCAGAAAGATGAGACTTAACATTCATAACCACATTTAGCCGAAATTCCAGCTCTTTCATACATAAATATTTTTTTTCTCTACTGTTCGAAAAATCGAACAGAGGATCAAAATGGGTTAAGTAAATATCCGATTTTTAAAATCAAAATTGAAATTAAAAGCTTAAGTCCTCTACATTAAACTTGAAAGTTAAAAAAAATTTTGTTATTAAAAAAATGCATTTTAAATGCAAATGCATTTTTTTAGTGCATTTTCGTCAGCTTTCACCTCTTTTGATTTTTTTTAAGTAACATATTATGAAAGTATGACATTTTTACAAAAAAAATCAGTCATCATTTTAATAGGACACAAAAGTGTTCTGTTTTTAATATTTTTCTTTAAATTATGCCCATATAAAAAGAAAATTGTTTTTTTTTTTTTTTTTTAATTTTGTTGATAAATTATTTTAGGATTTTAAAATCGTTTATCGATGTTCTTTGAAGATCTATAACTCCTTAAGTAAACATCGGATTTTGATAATCAAAATTGAAATTGAAAGCTAAAATCCTCTACTTTAAACGAAAAAGTTTTAAAAAATTGTGGCAATAAAATAATGGTGTAGTTTACCACTTTTTAATTTTTTGTGGATTTTTAAAAAATTAAAATCGCGAATTAAATCACGAGTTTTTGGAATTTAATTTAACTGTAAATGGGAATGTCTAAATGGCTCCTTAGAGTATCTGCCTTCATAATAAAAAAAATCTGAAGACCCAAGTCCAGATTTTTGTTTTTAGTGCCCTCTAGCGGCGATTTAGAGCAAAATAAATATCAAATATGGATTTCCCGTACCCAAAAATACCAGGTACACCTCTTAATACAAAATAAAAGCAACATTTATTAGAAAAACAATATATTCCAAATAATAAGCCCAAAACTATTTTTGAAAATTGGGGGGGTCAAAACTGATTTTTGAGACATGGTTTTTTCGGCAATTTTTCTTAGAATTTTATGCTGAATCCGAATATGCTAGACGATTTTGTCGAAAAAAAATCACTCCGCCCTAATGATTATACATCCCTAAGATATTTTCTATTTTTTTTTAATGCAGTCATATGTAGTAATATATAACTTAATCATGATTCGGATTAAAAGGTGTACGGTTGATATAATTATATAAAATTATATGAAGGTCAATACAAAATTTGTTTTTCTGTATAATTTAACATAAAATTATATATAGCTTATTCTGTTCCATATAAAACTATATATCGTCGGTGCTCCAACTGGTACTGGTACGTGTATTTTAAAATTTTTTTAATAGTCTTTAATAACAGCCAAATTTGTTACTTTTGCGCTGTTTTTTTTGAATTTAAATTAATATAAATAGAAAATTTACAATATTACTTAAATATGTATGAAAGAAATATTGTTTTTAAGCACCGCAAAAGGTCAAAATAAAGCTAATTTGTAAGCCTCTCCAAAAATTTTTGAAAAAACACATACCAGTTCTAGTTGGCGCACCGACGATATGTTTCCAATTAACCAAAAATTTACTAAGTTTTTTAGGCAGAGTATTAGAAACATTTTAAAATGTTCATAAACATTTCTTTGTTAGGGTTATGTATATCACCTATCTTGTTCGAAGGATTTTATATGTTTTTGTGCAATTAGATCTTATTAGATCAACCAATATAAGGCAATGTCTGGTCAAAACTCGGATGAAATCAAATCATATTTTATACAAGTTGATCTTTTTTAATGCAAAAACATCCACCATTATTCGGATCAAATTGCGTATTAATATATATTGTGTCACATATCATTATATGTTGCATCATATAAAAATTTTTACTCGGGGAATTTCAATCAACAAAAAGGCGGATTCAATCAGTTTTTTGATTGAAATTCCTCCAATCAAAAAAATTGTTATACCAATCATCAAATTGTAGGTGATTGATTGAAAATTTTTTCAATCAAACATTTTTTCGATTTTGATCAATTTTTTATTTATAGTCAATCAAAATAATGATTGATTCAACAAATGAATTTTAAGCTTATGACAAAATTATCAAAAAATCTATGTTGAAAATTTGTAATTCGACTGTTAAAGAAAATAACAAAAATTTTGATCAAAACATTGATTGACTCTTTTATATTTTGTTAATCAATAAATTTAATTAAACATTTTTAGCCCTTAATTTTTTGTGTGCATATGACCACCAGGAGCCGAATTAAAGCATTTTCTTTTTTAGGTTATGTGGAATGTATCAAAACTTTCAAGGTTTGTTTACAATTTTGGTTATGACTAGGGATGATATTTTCATGCACTAAAAAATCGAAAATATGCAATAAAAAACTCAAAATAAGCACTAAAAAATCTAAAAATATGCACTAAAAAATAAAATGTATATAATAAAAATCTTGTTTTCATAGGTAAAACTTCTTTAAAAGCAAAAAATAAAGCCGGGTTTATTAGTAACATTTAAAACTAACAATAAAACTATAAAACAATCTATAAAAAAAAATTGAAGAAAAAAAAATTATTTTTCATATTTCCAAAATAAATTTCTAAAATTTAAAATAGTTTTTGAAACAAATAAATTTCAATTTGTGTTTTTGCTAAATTAAGGCTGAGTTAGGCACCCGTAACCGTAAACTAGCGTAGCGTAGCGATCAAAATCAAATAGAAAATCACGTAGACGTCTGCAAAGAAGAATAACTGCTCTCATTTGTTCTCATATAACGAAAAACTCTCTACGCTACGCTAGTTTAAGGTTACGGGTGCCTTTATGCCAAAATATGCACTTAAAATATAGAAATATGCACAAAATATGCATTTAAAACCCAAATATGCAAAAATATGCATTTTCACCAATATATGCAAAAAAAAAAATCGATGCCATTTTAATGCAAATTTCTTGATTCGGAAAGATAATTGGTCGATATCGTTTTTAGAAATCTCATATGACTATGGATGAGATTTTCATGAACTAAAAAATTTAAAATATGCGCTAAAAAATTCAAAATATGCACTAAAAAACCTAAAAATATGCACTAAATAGTAAAATGTGAGCAATAAAAATATTGTTTTTATAGGAAAACATTCTTAAAAAGCAAAAATGCACGCCGGGTTTAATAGTAACATTTAAAACTTTATATAAGCAAGATTTTTTTTGAAATTTGACAATCTATAAAAAAAAAATTTAAGAAAAAAAATTTTTTTTCTTATTTTGAAAACAAATTTTTCCAAAATAAATTTTTAAAATTTAAAAAAACTTTTTGAAACAAGTAATTTTCAATTTGTGTTTTTGCTTATTTATTCCAAAATATGCAAAAGTATGCACTTAAAAGTTGGAAATATGCACAAAATATGCATTTAAAACCAAAATATGCATTTTTACCAAAATATGCAAAAATATGCAACAACAATTCGATGCCATTTTAACGCAAATTTTTTAATTCGGAAAGATAATTGGACGATATTGTGTTTAGACTATCGACAAAATACATGCATTTTCAAGTCCCTTAACTTAAAAAACTTAAATTTTTAAACACAACCTTTCTTGGTTGAGAAGGATGATCCTACATGTAAAATTTTGAGATTTTGGGTCTTTTCAACAGTTATAAAAAAAATACCAATTTTCAATTTGTTCACACTTTTTGGCAGCTTAGATCGAAATTTTAAAAACTTGTTTTATATAAATGTTATGTTTGTTTATGCTGAAAGATTATAAACACAAAATTTCATATTTTTATGAATATTATTAGGAAATCGAAAAAGTACCAAAGCACAATTTTGACCCCTTTTTTAGCCTCTTAGTATTTGAAATTTATAAAAGTCTGTTGTCAGAATGTTCTTTTTTACTGTATTATCCTTCATTCTAAATTTCAAGTTTCTAGAACTATTATATCAGGTGCAAGAAAAAGTACTAATGTACAAGTTGTTGCCCTTTTTATCCCATTTAAATCAAAATTCCAAAATAAGTACCTTTTTGAGAATGTTTTTTTCGCTTTATTAAAAATTTCAAGTTTTTTACCATTATTTCAGGAAAAATAATAAAAAATACTAAAAAGCCCTATATTTCACCCTATTTGCCTCCTTAGAATTGGAACTTTCAGTAAGCAATTTTTTCAAAATGCTTTGCAAACAACAACAACAACAAAAAATCTCATGAAAAGAAAATCAAACAAAATTTTTGTTTGGCTGTGCCGAATCTTTAAATACTGTCCACAATGTTATCCAAAGTAGGCAAACAAAAATATTTTTTTTAAGATTAAGGAACTTTTTGATTTTTTATAGATTTGTTAAGTTTTTAGATTTTTTTTCGTTTCCAGTATATTTACAATACATTTGCGTCATTTGAAGTCTTTATTTAACTAAATCATATAAAAAAGCACGTGCACACATATTTTTACTTTTATTAATTCAACCAACAACAACAAGCATATGACAATGCATTTTTTCCTCTGCTTTAACAAAAATAATTACAGAATGAAAGCATAGACACACAAAACAACAAAAACTACAAAATGCATGCAGGCTCACAAAATGGAGTGGTTTAAATAGAAACTCATTTCAATTGCTCATAACTTCTTAACCTCTGGACCGAATTCGCCATTATTAATAGCAAAATGACCAGAAAATCGTTAAAAATAATAATAGAATATGTTCCTTTGTTACTCAGAAAAATTTTTTGAGTAAAAAACAGTTTCTAGTCGTTTTTGTAAAAAAAATGTTGATTGTAAATTTTTTTTAATGAAAACACTTTTATGAGTGTCAAAAACACATTGTAAAATATTTTTGTTTTTAAAAGAGTGTTTTCAAATACACAAATTCGTTTAAAAAACTCCTATCCGAATTTCAAGGGTTTGCTTACAACTTCAGATTCACTGGCCCGATTTCGCTGAAATTCAATACCAATTTGATCATAAAACTTTAAAATATTTATGTCAGGTTTTAATAGACCCTCAGATTTATATACAATTTATCTATAGAAAAACTCTTACATTCTCAAAAATTTTTCTCATAAAAAAGCGAAAGCAAAAATTTACAAATGATCCACAATTACCTTACATTAAAAAAATAATTTTTCTAACTATTTTTTTTCTTCAATCAATCACAATTTTGTTTAAAAAAAATGTAACTCAACATAATCAAATTTGTAATAAACTCCCTTTTTGGTATTAAAATATTTATATTTCACACACTCTCTCTGTTTATTGTGTATAATAAATCCAAATCCACCAGCAATAATAGTTAAGTATCATCCATAACCAATAGGTAAAACATATTACATTTTATATATTTTTTTTTGCTGTGCTCCCCAACTAGTTTTCTAGAATTTCTTAATATATTTTTTCTACGATTTTTTTTTTTTTGTACACGTAATTTTAGTTGCATTGAAACTCCTTTAGTAGTCAGATAGATAGACATAGTATCACATACAGAAGAATAAACCAACTACCAATAACTACCAGTTGAACGAACCAGCGATGGAATGAACATCTACATCCATCTATAAGAGTTTAAAAAAAAAAAAGACTTGATTTATGCAAATGTAAAACGTGATTGATGGCTGGTAGTTGTAGATCAAAACCTTAGAAAAAAAAATTATCAGAAAATAAGGAGAAAAACTAAAAAAGAAAATTTTAGGTAGATGGAAGCGACTAGAGGAAACTCTACGAATACGATTTTTTATTTTTCCCTTTACTACATTCAAAAAAATTGGGGAAATTAAATTTTTTGTAAAAGTATCAAAGTGTAGTTTGGTACTTTTTTTGACTCTCAAAATAATGGCCTTGAAAACTTGCTATTTGGATTGTTGGATCCTCCGGAGAAAAACATTTATTTTACTTTGGTACCTTTTCCATCTCTAAAAATTATCTTAAAAACTTTAAATTTTAAATGTAAAATCCTCCTGCCGAAAAAAAAAATGCCGAAAAAAAAAATTCTGAAAAACCTTTTGGAAATTTTAATTCTAATGGGTACTTTGGTACTTTTTAATCTCCTAAAAATGGTTTTAGGAACTTGAAATTTGGAATGCAGTATCATCCAGAGTAAAAAAGAATTTTGACAAAAGTTCTTCTTAATGGGTGCTTTTTTGATCTTCTAAAATAATCAAAAAAACAACAATCAGAAAAATAATTTTTAGAAATTTCGAATAGGGTAAAAAATTTGGTACTTTTTCGATTTCATTAAATGTAAATTTTGGGTTTTAGACTAGGACTCCTAGGATTCTTCAGCAAGAACAAAAAACATTGTGAAAAAAAATATTTTTTGGAAATATCACTTCTAATTGGTATAAAAAAGGTGGTAAGTACGCAATGGATAAATAGGGTGAAATGAGATATGGACTCGAGAATTTTTTATTTCCTTAACACATGTTATATGCAAATGCTTGAAACCTACTTGAAATGAAATGAAACTGGGAACGAACAGGAGAAGAAAGGGGAACAAAATGGAATGAAACAGAGAAAAAAATTAATGATTTTATTTTCTCAATTTTTTTAAAAATTTTTTATTCTAAATTTTTTTTCACTCCAATCAGGAAGTTTTAAGTAAAACACTTTTTTAATGGAAAAAAATTGTGTGGAAAATATTTTTAGTGAAAAATTGTTTTGATGAAAAAAAAATTAAACTTACTTTTTACTGAAAAAATTTTTCGTTTATATATTTTCACTCCACTTTTTCACTTAAAATTTTTTTCAGTCAAATTTTTTTTTACTTAAATTTGTAATGACAGAAAACGAATTGGAATGATTTTACATATGTTCTCAAAATAAGTTTATTAGAATTTTTTTTCTAATATTGAGTAAAAAAAATTGTGTAAAAAATAATTTTAATGCCGAAATAAGTTTGAGTAAAAAAGTTTGAATGAAAAAAAAAAAAAATTAGACAAATTGTTAAATTAATTTTTCAGTAAAATGAAACTCGAAACGAATTGAAATGAAACTAGAAACAGGGAACGAAGTGGAATGGAACAGAGAACGGAATGGAATGATATTGTTTTCTCAAAATAAGTTAAGTTAAAATTTTAAACTTATTTTTCACTGAAACTTTTTTCACATTAACCCCTCAGCACCACCTTTCATATTTATGTAAACATAAAGCTATAACAACAAACAAAAAGTTGTTATTGTTTTGTGTGTGTTTGTTGCTTTATGTCTACATAATTATGGAAGGTGGAGCTGAGGGGTAAAAAATGTTCACTCCAGATTTCTTTTTTAAATTTTTAATTTACGGAAAGGAATACAACCTACATGGAATGAAATGAAATGAAATGGAACTTGAAACGACTTGGAAAATAACGGGAAACGAAATGGGATAGAACAGAGAACGAAAAAAAAATTATTTTATTTTTTAAAATAAATTTATTCTAAATTTTTTTCACTCTAATCATGAAATTTTGTCTAAAACATATTTTAAGTGAAAAAAAATTAGTGTAAAAAATAAATTTAAGTGAAAAATGGTTTGATTGAAAAAAAATTGAGTGAAAAAATTTTAAATATATTTTTTTACTAAGAATATTTTTCACTCAAATTTTTTAACTAAATTTTTTTAACTTAACTTTTTTTCACTCAAAATATTTTTTTTTTTATATATATAAATCGAACATTCCTGGTTATAAAAATGCATCCACTGGCTAAAATTGGCGAGATAAAATTTGTTTGGAACTTGTTTCGTAATAAGCATTATTTTACTTAATTTTTAAAATATTTTTAAAAAATTAAAAAAAAAATATTTTTTTTCCAAAAACCGCGAACTAAAACCGCTTGTAGAGGCCTAAAAGTACCCTCCTAAATTTTTTTCATGATTTTTCCCGTTATCAGCTCGAAAATGCGCGTCGAGTTTTTGCTATTAGTTAACGAGATTTGCAAATATGCATTTCATCGACCCACCCTATCGGACATCGCTAGATCGTCTTAAAATCGATCGAGGATCATGAAAGTATATACTTTATGGGGTCCTAGACCAATATTTCGAAGTGTTACAAACGGAATGACAAACTTATATATACCCTCTATCACTAGAGTGGAGGGTATAAAAATTTACTCTCATTTTTCACTAAAATTTATTTTCCCTCAAAATATTTTTCACTATAGAATTTTTAATTTTTTTAACGCATGTTTTACAAAAAAAAATTAAATCAACATGGAACGAAATGAAATGGAACTTGGAACAGAACGGGAAACGAGAGAACGAACAAGAATGATTTTATTTTTTCTAAATATTTTCCACTAAATTTTTTTCGCTTAAGATTTTTTCGCTCAAAATTTAATTACTCAAATTTTAATGGAACAGAGATCGAAATGTAATGATTTTATTCCTCGAAATAAATTTTTCATAAATTTTTTTCTCTCAAACATATTTTGAGTAAAAATAAATTGAGTGAAAATATTTTAGGGAAAAAATAATTTTGAGTGAAAAAATAAGTTAAGTGAATAAAATTTTGAGTGGGAAAAAAATTTTGAGTGAAAAAAAAATTTTTAACTTACTTTTTGACTGGATATTTTTTTACACAAAATATTTTTTACTGAATTTTTTTCACTACATTTTTTTCATTTTTGACTCAAAATTTATTTTAATTTAATTTTAAAGGAACTGAATGAAAATAATTTTTTTTGCTCAAAATAAGTTTAATCTTATTTATCACTCCAATCATGAAATTTTGAGTAAAATTTATTTTGATAAAAAAAAATTTAGAGGAAAATATTTTTTTTTCATTCTAATCAGGAAATTTTGTGAAAAAATTTAAATTTAAGTGGAAAAAGTTTTGAGCGAAAAAAAAATCGAGTGAAAAATAAAAATTTTACTACTCCAATTTGAATGGAACAGAGAACAAAATGGAATCATTGTTTTCTCTCCAATCAAGAAATTTTAAGTAAAACGTATTTTGAGTAAAAAAAGTTTACTGAAAATATTAGTGGATAAAAGTTTAAGTGGAAAAAAATTTTGAGTGAAAAAAAATTTTAAACTTTCTTTTCCACTGAATTTTTTTCACTCAAAATATTTTCCATTGATTTTTTTTCACTATATTTTTAACTTAAATTTGAAACTTTTTTCACTATAATCATTAAATTTGATGTAAAACGTATTTTGAGTAAAAAAATTGAGTGGAAAAAATTTTGAGTGAAAAATAATTTCAGTAAAAAATAAGATTGAGTGAGAAAATTTGGCGTGAAAAAAGTTTGTGAACTTATTTTTCACTGAAATTTTTTTTACTCAGAATATTTTCCACTCTGGAATTTTCTTATTTTTAAGTTTTTAACGCGGAAAGGAATGACGTACATGGAACAAAATAATATGGAACTCGGAACGAATTGGAAAAAATGGAAACAAAATGGAATGGAACAGAGAACGAAAGGGAATGATTTTATTTTCCCCAAATTAGTTTATTCTAAATTTTTTTCATTCCAATCAGGAAATTTTGTGTAAGAAATAAATTGAGTGCAAAATATTTTCACTGATAAATAATTGCAATGAAAAAATAAATTTGAATGAAAAAAGTTTGAGTGAAACAAAAAATTTTAGTAAAAAAAATTTTGTATTTGCTTTTTTACTGAATTTTTTTCCACTCAAAACAGTTTCCACTTAATTTTTTTTAATCAACATGTTTTTTACTCAAACGAAATGGAACGATTTTATTTACTCAAAATAAGCCTATTCAAAATTTTTTTCACTCCAATCATAAAATTTTGAGTGAAAAAAATTGAGTGCAATATATTTTGAGTAAAATCTAAATTAAAAAAAATAAATTTAAATGAAAAAAATGGAGTGAAAAAAAATTTTGAACTTATCTTTGACTCTAGAAATTGTTTATTTTATTTAAAACGTGAATGAAACTTACGTAAAACGAAATATTACGTAACTCGGAATGAATTGGAAAAAATGGGTACAAAATGGAATGGAACAGAGAACGAAATGGCATGATTTTATTTTCTCAAAATAAGTTTATTTTAATCAGAAAGTTTTAAGTAAAACATATTCTGAGCGAAAAAAATTAGTAAAAAATATTTTAAGAGAAAAAAAAAAATTGTGAAAAAATAAGTTTGAGTGGGAAAAAGTTTGAGTAAAAAAAATTATGATTGAAACAACTTTATACACTTATTTTTCACTCAAAATGTTTTGAGCAAAAAAATTAGTTCAAAATATTTTAAGTGAAAAATAATTTTTGTGAAAAAATAAGTTTGAGTGGAAAAAAGTTTGAGTGAAAAAAAAATTTGAGTGAAACAGCTTTTTAAACTTATTTGTTTACTAAAATTTTTTTCACTCAAAATGTTGTCCACTCAAAATTTGTTTTACAAACCTGCTAGAGGAAATGTCTAACCTATCGTAGGGTATCCAAGAAAACATTAAATGAAGTGGAAAATTTGAAATAACTAAAGAACTGAAGATAGGCATGATTTTCAAAATAAAATGTGGGGAACAAAATCTGCTAATGTTTAAGTAGATAGCAAGTGTTGAGTTTTTAGATTTTTTTAAGTTTTTTTTTTTTGAAGATTTGAAATGCTTTTGCTAAAGATGCTGGTATTTTGTGTTTGTTAGTTTCGTACTTACTAACATTTTACGCTAAAGATTATTTTTTTTTCATTAGAGTTTCTTTAGTTTGTTTTTTATATTGAAATTCTTTTTTTTCAAAGTTTTTCTTGATTTGTGATTCCACTAGAAGATTTCTTTCTATGTGACTTTTTAACCTTAAACAAACTATGGCGTCAGTCATCACCAGCCGCCGCCACACGTAATAAATTTCCATAATGAGGTTCAAATAAACGCGTGTAATCATACACTTTTTCCTTTTCTACCACTGAATGGCGGACTTAAACAATGACTGACTGATTCAGCTGAATGACTGAATGACTGTCTGACTCAATGCATGACTGACTGAGTGATGCATATAGTTATAGACAATAATAATACAACCGAAGAAAACTAACGTCATAGACAAAGACATGTGTAGAAAAGGAATATTTATAACCAAATACGAATGAAAATGTTAAGGAAAATTATTTATTTTTCTTTTGGTCTAATGATGACGAAATCTTCAAACTATTGTTTGTCTGTAGAAAAGAATGAAAGAGGAAAAGTTTATTCCATAATATTGATTTTATTGATTTTAAACAGTTGTTTTGGGAGAAGTGTGCATTAAGTGGGACTTATTGTTTTTACTTTTATTAAATTGTATTCGCTTTTTATGCCTGGGTGATACTTCCCTTTGGTAAAATTTTTATGTATATTATGAAATATGTCTTGTCTTTTGTTGCCTTGTTGGGGTGCTCATCTGATGATGGAAATTTAAATAGAAACTCTCAACGCAAAAGAAAAATTTGCATGCTTTCGTTTTTTTTTTTGTATTCTTTACTTTTTTTTTAGATTTTCTACCACCAGGTATTGATCTTTCACCGTAAGATCATTAAATAATCTCTATTTATAGTAAATAGAAAAATAATTCTAAAGAATTAAAGGTTGAAAAGGAATAAAAAGCTAAGAAGTGTTCTTAGGAATTTTAAAGAAGAAAATTTATTAAGGGTATTCAGTATAGTAAATTTAAATGTCCGTCATGCACACCCCTCAAGTTAATCCTTTTTTCGAGTTGTTGCTAAATAATTACACTGTTCGGTAACAAAAGCCTCCTAGTGAAATATCCAACTGATTCTTATAGATTCTGCTCTACTGATTCGAAATCTGCGATCCAAATTTTTCTAGCACTTACAGTTTTTGAGATATAAGCTGCTTAAAAGTAGAAAAAAAAAACAATAATTTCTCACTTTTGGTGGTCCACTTATACATATTTTTTTAAAAAGGGCTTTATTTCTTTTAAATTTGACTTCCTGATATGAGGATTTCTTTAAAGGACATCGGAAATGCTTGTTTTTATTTTAATCTTTTGCGTTTGAAAATGATGTCAGATTTAAATTTAAACAACGGTAATTACGGTTTTAAAATGTTTTTCTTTTTACTTACTTATAATAACATGAATTTGTTTGAAAAATTTCACTTTTTTTTTGCATGGAACTTACCTGAAATGAAAATATAGAAATAAAATTGATTATTGTAATCGTAAAAATAATAAAAATAAATTTCAACAAGTAAAAAAGTTAAATTTCGGTAATTTCGCCCAAAAAAGAAAATAAAAATTTCGTCCAAATTTTTTAACATGATAATGTTTTTAGGCTGGGGTCTAATTTTAAAAAAGTTGCCGGACGCCACCTCAGTTTGACTATATAAGCTAACGATTACACAAAAAAGAAAATGAGAATTACAGTTTTCATTTTATTACAACCTTAAACTTCGATAATTATTTAAAATTAATAAATAAAATAAAAAAACACATACTTTTAGGCGCCGCTACTCGATTAACGCAGTATTGCCATACCAAATATCGCATTTCCAATTAGATTAGTTACCATCATCGCAAAACTAACCAGTATATTTGAAAATAGAATATCTACATGCAGAACTACATACTACGTTTTTTGTAGTAGAGATGCGAACGTGACACGTGATTACGCGTGATCATGAGTGAAATTTACGCTTGATTAAAAAAAAAATTTCGTGCGTGAGATTGCGTGAGTAATTTTGGATTCGTCAGTTTGCGTGATTGTTGTGTGCTGTCTAAAACAGAAAACTACACCATTTACAGATGAAATTCGAAAAAGATCAATTGTTATTCGAAGATTATATTTGTAATTCGAAGATTCCGTTTGTAATTCGAAGATTCCATTTGTAATTCGAAGATTCCATTTGTAATTCGAATACTCCAATTGTAACTCGAAGATTCCATTTGTAATTCGAAGATTCCAATTGTAATTCGTAAAAGATCAATTGTAATTCGTAAAAGATCAATTGTAATTCGTAAAAGATCAATTGTAATTCGTAAAAGATCAATTATAATTCGAAAAAGATCAATTGTAATTCGTAAAAGATCAATTGTAATTCGTAAAAGATCAATTGTAATTCGAAGATTCCAATTGTAATTCGTAAAAGATCAATTGTAATTAAAAAAAGATCAATTGTAATTCGAAGATTCCAATTGTAATTCGTAAAAGATCAATTGTAATTCGTAAAAGATCAATTGTAATTCGAAGATTCCAATTGTAATTCGTAAAAGATCAATTGTAATTAAAAAAGATCAATTGTAATTCGAAGATTTCAATTGTAATTCGTAAAAGATCAATTGTAATTCGAAAAAGATCAATTGTAATTCGTAAAAGATCAATTGTAATTCGAAAAAGATCAATTGTAATTCGTAAAAGATCAATTGTAATTCAAAAAAGATCAATTGTAATTCGTAAAAGATCAATTGTAATTCGAAAAAGATCAATTGTAATTCGTAAAAGATCAATTGTAATTCGTAAAAGATCAATTGTTATTCGAAGATTCCAATTGTAATTCGTAAATTATCCATGGAAATTCAGTTGATGTTTTTCGAATTACAATTGGAATCTTCGAATTACAATTGATCTTTTACGAATTACAATTGATCTTTTACGAATTACAATTGATCTTTTTCGAATTAGAAATGATATTTTACGAATTACAATTGATCTTTTCGAATTACAATTGATCTTTTACGAATTACAATTGGAATCTTCGAATTACAATTGATCTTTTTCGAATTACAATTGATCTTTTACGAATTACAATTGGAATCTTCGAATTACAATTGATCTTTTTCGAATTACAATTGATCTTTTACGAATTACAATTGATCTTTTTCGAATTACAATTGATCTTTTACGAATTAAAATTTATCTTTTACGAATTACAATTGATCATTTACGAATTACAATTGGAGTCTTCGAATAACAAATGGAATATTCGAATTACAATTGGAGTATTCTAATTACAAATGGAATCTTCGAATTACAAATGAAATCTTCGAATTACAAATGGAATCTTCGAATTACAAATAGAATCTTCGAATTACAATTGATCTTTTTCAAATTACATCTGTAAATGGTGTAGTAAGAAAATCGTCATCATATTGAATTTAAAGGGTAACTAATACAAAATTGTGATTAAAATAAGCTTTTATGATTAATTTTAGGAAATTAAATACCTTTTGTACAAGAATTTGACATAAAGTCAAATAAAATTTAGTTTATTTTATTTTCGTGAGTCTTTGTAAGCGTGATTATTTCGTGAGCGTGACAAAAATTTTAGCTACTCACGTGAGCGCGTGTAAACGTAAGCAGAAAAAACTATTTTGTAAGTGAGCAATACTTTTATTTCGTGTGCGTGAGTAAGTCAAAATCACTCACGCGCCCATCTCTATTTTGTAGTATGTGTCTATAATATTGTCGGATAACCACAAGCAAGAACATAACACTGTTTATGTTGGCATTTAAATATTATGCGGTAGCCTAGCTGAAGTGTGTCAGACTCGGAAACAGTGGGTCCGGGGATCGTCTCCGTGATCAGTCAACATATTTTTTCAAATTTCGTTTTTTTAGCTTGTTTATTTTTTTTTTTGTTAAGACCAAATTTTTTTTAAACCTTTATACTTTTTTTTATTAAATTATAAAAAAAGTTAGATAAAGGTATTGTTTTAAGTATTGGTCATTGTTAAGTATAATTTAAAATTAAAAGACTATTTGATTTGTATAAAAAAAAGGAATAAATAAAAGCTTATCAAAATAATAAAAAAAAATAATTAGAATCTTATAAATCAGTTAAAATGTTATATATTCAGGTTTCTCTAAATTTTCCAGTAGTTTTTGTTTTAAATTTTGTGATTTTTCTGAATTTATCTGCATTTTTTTGACTAATTTTTGGTTTTGTCTGGATTGTTTCTTAGTTTTTAATTTTTTTTCTGAATATTGAATTAATCCTGCAAGTGTATTTAAGAAATTACTTGGAGTTATTTTTTTCTGAGAAAATATCGTTTTTGGAAATATGTGATGTTTATTCGTAACAACTTTTTATTAAATAAAACATTATCATGATTTAATATTTTGGGCAAGAGTACAAAACTCTGCGGCATTTTTCATTCATATTTGGTTCATATTTCAATGAAAAGTTAGCCACGTTAAAAAATAGCCCAACAATGAATATAAAAATTTGCCCATTTTGGTTTTAGTTTTTGTTAAAATCTTAAAAATTCAAAACCGAAATAGAAAAAGAAAAATTATTCTACTGTACCTAAAAGCTATTTGTTACAAATTTAAGGCCACTCCGATTGAATTAACGTGTGACGCCCGGCGATCAAAGTTTTGGATTTTTGAAATTAAAAAAAAAAAAAGTAAAAAAATATGCCTTGCGACACAACTGTTACAAAGTAAAAAAGTTAAATTCGACCATGCCGAATGTATTGATACCCTCCACAATGTAAAAAAAATATTTGCCAAAAAAAATTAGTTGAAAAAAAAATCCGCGAAAAAAATTTTTGGCGAAAAATTAATTTCGGCGAATTTTTTTGTAAAAAAATGTGTTTGTATTTGTTTAAATACCATTTGGTGATCAATTTTGTTCACAAGCGTCAACCAGCAGCCGAACTAAAGCATTTTGTATTTTTAGGTTATGTTGAATGTACAAAAATTTTCGAGGAGTCCTTACATTTTCTTTCATAACTTTTGAACCGCTGATACGATTTCACTCAAATGCAATACCATATTACTTAGGCCAACAACAAGTAAATTTGCTAAGTCTTAGTCATATCTGTTTAATACCATTTTCTAGACCTATTTTCGATGAGTTACAAACGAAATGACAAACTTATATATACCCTCTAAAACTAACAAGGAAGGTTTTTCACAGGACACCCACCGATTGTCCTGAAACTTGAATATAGGAAAGAGGGGGAAAAAATAAGTGTTTTTTCTTAGCTGCCCAATCTGAAATTTAAAAAAGTGTTGCCACCTTATGAAAAAATGAGGGCTTTCGGGAAAATCCATATAAAAGTCGAACTAGCAAAATATACATCTCCATAACAAACTACCCCAACGATTGTTCATTTTTGACAATAACGAACTTAACGAAGCCGAATTTGGACACGACCGATACACCATCGGATAGGCCTTCAACAAACCTTAAAAATGTTCATATAGTTTCCTTTGAAGAAATGGGAAAACAACTCACAAAACTAAAAAATTCCTGATTAAAATTTGCTCAAAACGCTCTAACTGCCCTAATAGTGCCCTTAGAGCAACAAAATGTATGACCGACCCACAATATTTTCCAAACATTTTCTCTGAACACACCTACCCTCTATCTTTAACTGTTAAGGCGGTCAACATTCCATTTTTTTTTATTTTTTGTAAATTTGTTTTATTTAATCAGCTTCTATCGGTCCAATGGTGCGTCCGAGAGGGGTCATTAGTGAGACCGACCCCCATTTATTTTTACCCTACAACATTTTTTTTTAAATATACCTACGCCCTATCTCCACTCCCTAAGTATGCTCACATACAAATAACAGTTGGAGCAAATTTTATAAAAATGTAATTTTGTAAGGGAGCCTACTTAGCGAGTGGAGATAGGGCGTAGGCATGTTTTAAAAAAATGTTTTAGGGTAAAAATAAATGGGGGTCGGTCTCACTAATGACCCCTCTCGGACGCACCATTGGACCGGTAGAAGCTGATTAAATAAAACAAGTTTACAAAAAATAAAAAAAAAATTGTATGGGGACCGCCTTAATAGTTAAAGATAGAGGGTAGGTGTGTTCATAGAAAATGTTTGGACTAAAAAAATATTTTTGATCGGTCATACATTTTGTTGCTCTAGGGGCACTTTTAGGGCAGTTAGAGCGGTTGGAGCAAATTAAAAAAAAATGTCGTTTTGTGTGGGAGCCCCCTTAGAAATTGGAGATAGGGTATTAGTTTGTTCCGAAGAAATGTTAAGAGGTAAAAATTAATGGAGGTCGGTCTTATAGAGGACCCCTCTATGATGCACCATTGGAGCAGTAGAAATGATTTTAAGATTGGAAAATTACAATAAAATTTTTTAAAAAAAATTTTAAAAATAGTAATAATCGCTATCCCACGATCCTCCTAGGCAAAAAATTTGTAGAATCGATAGAAGTTTTACACAAAAAAATTTCAAAAAAATCGAAGAGAACAAACATTTTCAAAAATGAGATTTAAATTTTAAAACTTAAAAATCGCATACTAGAGCGTTTTTAAGAATTTGTTGGGATTTTTTTTTTTTTAAGTAAGTAAAAAAAGAAAAATTTTGAAAAAAAATTTAAATTTTGACCATTATTGAAGAAGTTATGAGTAAAAGAAGTTTGAGTAAAGGAACAAACTACCAATTTTTAAAAATTCGATATCTTTTGAACGGGTCACCAAAAAAAATCTGAAAATTTACCACGAAGGAGTTTTCGAAGGTAACTAAAACTGTTAACAAGTTGGGAAAATCTAAAAAAAAAAAATTTCAAAGTGTCCGATTTGACATGGAATGCCCCATATACTTTATGGAGTCCCCGACCGATATTTCGATGCGTTACAAACGGAATAACAAAGTGAGTATACCCCCATGGTGTGGTTGGAGGGTATAAAAATAATGTAGCGCATGATATATATTTTTTTTGATTTTTCAAAATATTAGTGGAAATTTTCGAAAAATCTAAAACTTTGATCGATAGGCGCCACAGATTATAGTGATTGGATTTTTCTTAAATTAAGTTTATTTGAAAGACAGTCTCCAGCTCTTGAAGGACATTTTGAGATTTTTTTAAAAAAAATTTTGAACGTTGAAAAAACACCATTTTTGCAAATTTCAATGGCAATTGTGAAACCAAAAGCAAATGAAACTTTGAAATTTTCCATTAAAAGCCACTCAAACTCAACACTCTTTTTATTTTAGTACTACATTTTTTTTTTTGTACACGCATTTGAAGTTGGTGATATTAACACATTTAAAGTTTTTGTATACTAAATATATCATAATTTAAAAGCCCCTGGTGCCGTTATTATTGGACATGTGGGGTCCAGCGTCCAAAATAAGGCTCAGAATTACGTTAGCTATTACCGGTATGAATTTTGCTGCAATCGGTGTAGAACTTACTGAATAACCGAAATGTTAAAAATAAACCGTGCACCGTTGCGTATGATTGTTTTTTTACTATTTTTTTATTGCACCAACACTCAGGGATACTCCCTACAAATTTTGACCATTGTGTTGATATAACTAAATTAACAATACGCCTTTTATACAGTTTTCAGGTAATTATTATAATAGTTCAATAATTTCCTATGCGTGTAAAAAAATCTTGCACTAAACCAGCGATGCGCACACACATACTATAACATTTATGCTTGTGTTGGTAGTAGCAAGCGAAAAGTCAACAAATTTGCTCAAGCAACAGAATTTTATAGTGTATGTGTGTTGACAGCGCACAAGCAGCATCTTTTATCTTATTCCCGCGGGAATAGGAATTACAAAAATGCCCATGACTGCACTAAACTAAAAAAAAATTGAGATATTAGTTTAGGAAAATGTTAACTTTCATTTGCTTTTGGTTTTTTTCCATTCCGATTTAGGTTGTTGCACTGTGTTATCAAACAAATCAGAATTAAAAAAAAAATAAATTGCTAATTTTTAATGTAGTTCAATGATAAAATAATTGTAGAACCATTGATTAGAAAATGGTCTCCAAATTAAGCGTTATATTTCTTCATTATTTTTTTTTTCCTTACCTGACTATAAAAAAATTTAATTAATGTTTTCAATGGTCACTTTGTTAATTTCAAAACATTCTTTTTTTGCAATTCCAATTTTTATAAATTTATTTATACATGAAATCAATAAATTTTATATCCCACCCTACCTATTTCCCATTAATATGCAAATTTTTTCTTAAAAAAAATCTAACGTTTATGTCAGCAGTTTTAAAATTTTTAATAAACTTACTAAATTTAACTACTAACAGCAAAAAAAAATAAAAAATATTTTCAAAAACCATATGTATTCAGGTAGTTGGTGAAACTATTAACAACAAATATACGGTAGTACACAATAATGCATCATGGTATCCAATTAAAGACCATGAACTCATTTGTTTAAATAAAATATAGGAAGCTTTTAAATATGTAGATACAACAAAGTAACGGTCTCAAATAACTTCTTGAACTTAAATTAAAACTATAAAAAAAATACATTAAGAAAAACTAAGCATAAATGATTCATAAAGACAACAAGACTTGGCCGATTTAAATAACACTAGTTGACAAAAATAAAAAAAAAAAAAATCATTATGTTCACTGTATACTGAAATTTGTACATGACAATAATGAAAATCTACATTAATGTTATGAAAAATGACGTTAAAAAGGAACCTATGTAGGGTTTCATTGAATTAACGAAATGGGCATCATAAAATGTAATTTCAACAACAAGTTTCATTAAATTAATGAAAATTGTTCATACGAAATATAAATTGTATTTTATGAAAATGTTTCATTACTTTAATGAAAAAAGTATTTAATTCTTATGAAATACTTTCATTGAATAAATCCTACTTTTTATTTTTGAAATTAAATACTTTTATTGAATAAATGTTACTTTTATTTTTAAAATGAAATATATGTATGAAATTGTAAAGATCTTTTTATAGAATTAAAAATAATAAAAAAATGTTTTCACTTAGTTTTCTCGCACAAAATTTTACTCCAACCTTAACTTGTAATACATAACACCGCTCAACAAATCGAAGGTTTTTGGCTCCGGTTTGGAGTTTGATATAAAATTTTTAAAGATTTTGACTCGCTGATTCCAAATTCGTGCTCCAAATTTTTCCATCACGTCTAGAATTTTAATTATTCGCGGTTGAAAATGCGAAAAAACGCGATTTTTGCCTTTTTTGAAAGCCTGCACAGCAGCCGCTGGGTGGAAGAAAAATCTGGTATAAAGCGTGAGAGTAGAATTGAACTATGATCTCAAAAATATGATCAAAAAAATTTTAAGTTGTTGCACTATTATTGGTTAAACATGCATTTTAAAAAAACACTGTCAAAAAAATTAGAAAAAGAACCATTTTTAAAAGGCTCTAATACAATAACCAGATGATCAATCTTTACTGTGATGAGCTCAAAATTTAGGCAAAAGTTCATTTTTTCTTATAGACTTTTAAACCCATTAAATATATCTTCCGACTAACAGACTAAACAGACGATACACGACAAGTGTCAAAAAACAGAAAAATTTGTAAACAAAACTTAATGAATTTTTAATGAAACTACGAAATCTAATGAATCAAAATTAATGAATACACAATATGTACGAAATTTCATTCAGCATATGAAAAAATTTATTGTTGCAATGAACCAACGTTAATGAATTCCATTCATTAGTGATATGAAGCGTTTTTCTATCAGTATACTAAAATAATTTTGTTCATTATAGTTCATACAATGTCTGGAAAACTCATTTGAAGTTAGAAAATTTGTTTTTATTGGATGAATGATTTTTATCATATAATTAAAGAGCTCAATTATTTTATTTACTAAATATATAATTAATTACAAATTTTATTGAAACTGTGAAAATGTTCATACATTTAATAAAAAAGTTTCATAAAAAATAAAATTCATAAAATCAATGATAAATGTCACTAATTTTATTTGATTTTTTCTGTAAGTACAGATCGAGCACGGGCTCTAATTATATTTGTTATAAGGGTTCAAGTTAAAAAATGCTGAAGAAAAATTTAATTTCTAAAAATTATAGACATTTCTGGTATTTCCTATACCGGTTTCAAACACCCCAGTTAGTGTCATCATCAGTAGGATTTTAAATGTCGGTTTGTCTTGTTAATGAAAACTGTTTTTTATATATGTGAATATTTATAGTTTCTACAGAATAAATTTTGACAGTTTCTAACACTACAATTCTATTTCTAGCAATCTCAACCTCACTTCATACTTTCTTTCAACTTTTTTGTCTCTTACATTATTTCGCAAGGGTTACCAACATGATCTGGAATTGCAGACACAAATGAAGGAATTTGCATTTTCTGTTTCGGAGACGTGCCTAATGGCGACATATTTTGTCAGTAATTTTATTTGATTTTTTCTGTAAGTACAGATCGAGCACGGGCTCTAATTATATTTGTTATAAGGGTTCAAGTTGAAAATATGCAGAAGAAAAATTTAATTTCTAAAAATTATAGACATTTCTGGTATTTTCTATACCGGTTTCAAACACCCCAGTTAGTGTCATCATCAGTAGGATTTTAAATGTCGGTTTGTCTTGTTAATGAAAACTGTTTTTTATATATGTGAATATTTATAGTTTCTACAGAATAAATTTTGACAGTTTCTAACACTACAATTCTATTTCTAGCAATCTCAACCTCACTTCATACTTTCTTTCAACTTTTTTGTCTCTTACATTATTTCGCAAGGGTTACCAACATGATCTGGAATTGCAGACACAAATGAACGAATTTCCATTTTCTGTTTCGGAGACGTGCCTAATGGCGACATATTTTGTCAATAATTTTATTTGATTCATTAATTCCATAGAATTTTTTTCTTATATTTTATAAAAAAAATCAAATCTGTTATGAAAAAATCATTGATCTAATGAAATTTTTTTTTTTTGTAAAAAAGTTAAAGAATTATGTAATTAAAATTATGAAAAAGTTCATACAATCTATGAAGAGTTTATTAGAAGTGGGCCATTAATTTTTTCAATTGGATGATTGAGTTTTTTATCAAAATTTATGAAAAATGTTATTGTAATAACGAAAATGTTCACTCATATAATGAAAAAGTTTCATAATGAAAATAAAATTCATGAATATTTTCATTACAGCAATAGCATTTTTTATAAACTTTATGAAAAAAACATTAATCCAGTAAAAAAAATTCATAGTCTTTATTATGAACAAGAATTATTTCTGTGAAGGCGAAGATGCGTCCGTTTGTGACGGGATCCAAGATCTAGATAGAGATCGCGAATACCGTTACATTTCCTTCGAAAAAGTCACAAAAAAGGAAAAATTCTGTAAACTTCCAAAAAAATTTTTTTAAAAATTTAGACAAAATTAAAAAAAAATATATTAAAATTCCGAAAAAATGTTAAAAAAATCAGATAAAGCTTTGACTCTAATTTTCTAAAGCTAAGAATCCCGAAAAAAAAATTCAAATTCGCCGTAAACTAGTGTATTCAATTAGTAAACGTTTTTTTCTATATTTTTTTCTTAAATATTCAAATACAAAGTAAATGGAAAATGTGCTAAATGTTTAAAAAAAAATATTGAAAACAAGGTTGGGCTCGATTGGTTTTGAAAAAAAAAAAATAAAAATTAACACCCAGATTTAGGGCATGTTTAATATGAGAGTCAATAATATTATGTGGCGTAAAATGTAACATGAATACATATTGATGTTAAGGTTAGCATAGAAAAAATCAAAAAATTTTAAAAAAATGATTAATTACATATTAAAACTAACTCAACCAAGATCTTAAGTAAAAGTTAAAAAGCCATAAGTCTGTTTTTATGAGTTTTTGATCACTGCAACTTGTCACTTTTTATTTTTAACATTGACTTTTAGTTTTTATGCTTATGTTGGATTGTTTTTTATGTTCTACATTTTAATGTTGGTCATTAAGGTGGTCAATTCTATGCCATTTTCCTTGTTTTCATAGTTCTTTTGTGGCCTCCAGATAAAGAATGCCAAGAATGCATTTATGGAGTTTTTATAACCTTTTAATGATTTTTTTTTCAGAAAATTTAACAACAGGTTTTTTTTGAACATCAACAAATGTTGTAAGGTTTGTTTAATAACAAATGTAAGACATGGTTTAACATTTGTTCTTTTTACACCTTTGACCCTGACAACAACAATGCTCATTTATGAATTAGAAGAAAAAAATAATTGTGAGGTTAAAAAAATGTTTCTGGTACAATTTAGAGATGGGCGCATGAGTGGATTTTGACTTACACTCACTCACGCTTACGCAAACAAAAAACGAATACTCACGCAAAAGTTTTGTTCAGTCAGGCTCTCAGGCTCTCAAATGAGAAATTTATGGTGCCAAATTTAAACCTTAAGAACGAACAGAAGATTTCGACCGATTCAAAAAAGCTTTAACAGATATAGATTTTTAATTTCCACAGCCGGTAGGTCTATTCGAATCCCACCAGGGCAGCAATTTTTTTTTTTTAGTTTTTTATGTTTTTTATGTTTTTTTTATTTTTGTATTTTTTTTTTAATATATTTATTCAATTTTTATACAATACACCACACTGTAGTACAGCGTATAATGAGTTTGTGCTGATGTTTGTAACTACCCGAAATATTGGTCCTAGACCCACCTTTAAGTATACCGATCGACTCAGAATCACTTTTTGAGTCGATTTAAAAAATTAGTCTATATTTAGACCTAGCCCCCATAAAAAGGTTCTCCTTAGTTTTGGCTTAAATGACTCTAATAACCGTATTTTAATAGGTATATTTTCAAAATTTGGCAGGTAAACGTGTTTTGTCTTCACAAATCACCACTCCGAAATTTAAAGGAATCGGACCAGTTCTTCTTGTAGCCCCCATACAAACCACCTTCCCGATTTTCAAATTAATCTCTCAAATTTCATGAAAATTTAAAATATTTAATAAAAATTGTGTTTGTGTATGTTAAACGCGTACTTCAATAACCTTATCAAATCTGATTATCATCGGACCATTTTTGGACTTAGGTCCCATGTGAAAATTTCGCCCGATATTCAGTTGAAGCGGTTTATTTTCAACAAAAAGAAGCCTTTTCCACTGAAACTTGATTTGTGAGTGCTTTTTACACTTATAAAAGATTTGACAAAATATAGATCTAATCGGTCCATCGGATCCATTTTCCGGGAAACTCTGGTGTAGGGTATTAAATGGTCGTTCTTAGCCGACTATAATTTTCTTACTTGTTTTTTTTTTAAGTTTTTATACCCTCCACTCTAGTGATAGAGGGTATATATAAGTTTGTCATTCCGTTTGTAACACCTTGAAATATTGGTCTAGGACCCCATAAAGTACATATATTTATGATCCTCGTCTGTCTGTCTGTCTGTCTGTCCGTCCGCAGAAAACACGCTAACTTTTGAAAGACTTTACAGAGGCTACTGAAGTTTGGCATATATGTTTGTTATTTACCTGGTCAGGTTGGTATTGCAATCCAGCCAAATCGGTCCAGTGCACAGTGATTCGTTCCCATATATCGAGTGGGCAAAAATAGAATATTGGTCGCAGATTTCTGAAATTTGGTACACAAGCTATAAATTATCTAATCAAGAAAAAAAACGAGTTTTTGGAAAAATCGGAGCAAGGACACGCCTGCCTCCCATATATCCTGAAATTTAAATATGTGATTAAAACTACAAAAATGGTCACAAAATTCCCAAAACTTTGTCAATGTTACCAATTTTGATATAGTATTTTGTGTGTAAATTTTTTTCTAGATTGAAGCAAGGACTCGTGTGGCTGCCATATATCCTTTTTCTTAAAAATATTGTAAATCGCTCAAAAATTACTCGATATCCTTGTAATTTTTTGTCAAAATTTGAATAAGTGATGTCAATGTGTGTGCCAAATTTTGCTGAAATCGGTTTTGTAAAACAAAAGTTATTTATATATCCTTTTTTACTGCAATAAAGTGTTAATATAGTTTAATCACAAAAATAAAATAGAAAGATTAGTCAACGATTTTTCAAATTTGGTACGCAAGCACAAAATTAATTAATAGAAAAAAAAATAAAAATTTTGAGCAAATCGGTCGAAGGACATTTGTACCTGTCGTATATCCTGAAATTTAAAAGTGGAGTTTTAGCCACAAAACTTGATATAAAATTACTTAACTTAGGTATTGTCTTAGAAATTTAGATAACTATCGACGTACAACATTTGTATTTTAATCTGAGCAAGGACTCGCGTGGCTGCCATATATCCTTTTTCTTGAAATCGCTGTAACTATTTTAAAAATCTTTCAATTGCTATAAAATTTTTAATATAGATTAGATCAAATGGCGTTAATAAGTGTGCCAAATTTCGTTGAGTTGCTTCCGGTAACAAAAAAGCTGTTAATATATCCTTTTTTTAAATATAGTCAAAAATATAAAAATACATAATAACTGCAAAAACAAAACATTCGCAACACTTATTTCCTATTGCATTACAAAAATAAATTTATTCAAAATAAGTTTTAAGTAAACTCTTTTAATACATGCTTTATTTCTAAGTATATACCCCGTTAATAACAAAAAACTTAAAAAAAAATTTTTTTTTGGGTACTTCAAATTTGTATTTTTTTTTTTCGTTTTTTTTTCAAAAACTTTGTTATTTTTATAATTTGATCGTATAGAAAACAGTCCAGGATGTTAAAAAAATCAATAAAAAATTATTTTTAAGCACGAACTTTTTTTATGTATCTCAAAAAAAATTTTGGTTTTGATTTGGGATACCAACGAAAATCAAATACTGGTTTTAAAGCAAAATGGCCCACTGTATACTTATTTTATCGAATTATTTACTATAAATTTATGGTATACAATGCAATAAATCCCTTTATATAAAAAAACACTAAAATGTTGATGTATTTTTTAAATTTATTTACAGTAAATAAAATAAATAAAAAAAAAAATAATCCAATTTTAGATTTTTTAAAAAAAAAAATTTTTTCAACTTAAAAAAAAAAACTTAGTTATTTTTATTTTTTGATCTTATAAAACATAGTTAAAGCTACAAAAAAAATAAAAAACAAAAAAATTTTATTCACGAACTTTTTTTATGAGGGCCATTAAAATTTGGTGATTTTGGGGATTTTAGTAAAAGTCATAGATAACTTTTAAAGCAAAACGGCCCACGTACTGCATCGTATTTTTCTGATTTTTTATTATAATTTTACAGAATACTTTATAATATATCAAATTGTAAAAAAAAAAATACTTAATATTGGATTTTTTTTTAAATATTTTTTCCATTAATAGTTAGCTTTTGAAAAAAAATAAATAAAGACACAAAAAAACCCTAACTTTTTTCCAACTTCAGACAAAAACTTAGTTATTTTTATTGTTTTGCCTTATAAACCATAGTCCGAGCTATCGAAAAAGCGAAAAAAATAATTTTTTGACTCACGAACTTTTTTTATGCATTCCATCAAAATTTGTAAATTTTTGGGGATTCGGTAGAAAAAATATATATTTCAGAGCAATACAAAAATGTATTTTAAGATAAATTCTAAAAAATTGCAAATACAACTTTTAGCAAATATATTTAAGTATCTTTTGCAAAAAAAAGTTCGTCGATTTCTTTAAAATTCGATTTTTCATAATTATTTTAGTAAACCTATAAAAATCAATTTTTAGGTTTTAACACAATAGCGTTGAATTTCCATATTTTAGCGCCCTCTTGTGGCAACATATGACTTCTTAAAAATATGGAAAGTACATATTTCTTTTAGTTTACTATTAAACTATAAAAATACAAAAAATCATCAACATTGAAGACATCCTTTTTTTTTGATTTTTGCCAATGAAACGAATCACTGTGCAGTGGTTCAAAAGTTATGAGCAAAAGAGTAAATTTCGGCAAGGGTGTTTCGCGAATTTACGAGATAAAAAACACGATAACTTCCGAAAGACAATAATGAGACTACTGAAGCTTGGCATGTATCTTTGCCGTTCCCCGGGTCTGTTTGGTATTAACTTTCAGCTCAATCGGTCCAGTGGTTCAAAAGTTATAAGCAAAACCCTGAATTTCAGATTAGTTTCATTTAAAATGCCACGTGTTTTAACAAGTTTTAAAAGCATTGGTGGTAACTAAACAATGCTTTTCAAACTTGTTTAATTTTAAAGCAATGCTTTTTAAACTTGTTTAGTTTTAAAAGCATTGGTAACTTAAAAATTAAACACGAAAAAAATTTTACACTGAAAAAAAATTTTACACTCAAAAAAAATTTTACACTCAAAAAAAAATTTACACAAAAAAAATTTTGTTTTTTTTTTACAAAAATTACAATATTTTGTGTACATACATACGTGCATTCACTCAGAAATATTTTTACAGTAAAAAAAACATTATATTTGAAAAAAATCTTACACTCAAAAAAAAAATTAGTAATTTTTTTTTTTTTTTTTTTTAAATGACAAAAAAAGAGTTTTTTACTCAAAATAAAATATTTCTAATCAAAACTGTTAATTTTTTCACGTTAAAAAATGTACTACCCTTTAAAAATATGCATTGTGGAGGGTATTCATAGATTCGGCAAAGTCGAATTTAACTTTTCTACTTGTTTATGTTTTTTTTTTTATTTTTGTATTTTTATACCCTCCAACCACGGTATACTCACTTTGTCATTCCGTTTGTAACGCATTGAAATGTCGGTCGGGGACCCCATAAAGTATATATATTATTGATCCATGATCGATTCTTAGACTTTCTATAAATGTCCGTCTGTCCGTCCGTCCATCCGTCCGTCTGTCTGTAGATAACACAATGCAGTCCAAAATAAAACAGCTAGACTCCTGAAGTTTGGCACAAATATGTGTAGGTTAGGTTCGCGAATGGGCAAAATCGGTCTAGAGGGAAAAAGTTCCCCCTTAAAGAACTGAACCAACCTCTGAAAAAATACACTTTTTTGTATTTTTGTTAAATAAATGAAACATTTGGTATATTTATCGCGATGGGAAGGTGCTCTCAAAGTCCCCTACTTGTATTTGAATTCTGGTGATCAATTTTAGTAGACTTTGATCTCCCGATTCCAAATCGGTTCACCAAATTTTTCCATCACGTCCAGATTTTTAATTATTCATGGTTGAAAATGCGAAAAATTACGATTTGTTGCATTAATTGAAATCCTGCACAGCAGCCATTCAGTGGAATACAAATCTGGTATACAGCGCAAAAGTATAATTTGTCTTTGGTCTCCAACATAGAATACTATTTTTTTCTAATTATTGCGTTTGATTGGGTTACAATTGTGTATAAAAATTACTCTGTTAAAATTATAATTTTTTTAAAAAAGGTAGTTTTTTTTTGATATTTTTCAAAGAAAAACTAAAAAAAATAAATATTTTACACATTTAAGTTTTCTGTGTTATTTTTCTTTTAAACCGGAAGATATCTTTAATGGATTTAAAAGTCTATTAGATAGAATGAACTTTTGCCTAAATTTTGAGCCCATCACTTTTTCTAATTTTTTTCACAGTGTTTTTTTTAAATACACGTTTGGCCAATAATAGTGCAACAACTTCAAATTTTTTTGATCATGTATTTGAGATCATAGTTCAATTCTACGTTAACGCTTTATACCAGATTTTTATTCCTCCCAGTGGCTGCTGTGCAGGCTTTCAAAAAAGGCAAAAATCGCGTTTTTCGCATTTTCAACCGCGAATAATTAAAATTCTAGACGTGATGGAAAAATTTGGAGCACAGATTTGGAATCAGCGAATCAAAATCTTTAAAAATTTTATATCAAACTTCAAACCGGTGTCAAAAACATTCGATTTGTGGAGCGGTGTTATAGAAACATTATTTTAATTATTAAAAAAAAATGAAAAGGCTTAATGATGACATTTTTTCTTTGAATGACATTCATTAGTTCTATGAATTTAACAAAATCTATAAATAAAATTCTATGAAATATTTCACAATACTAATGAATATTCATTCAGTCAATGAATTGTTTCATAAATTCTATGAATTTGGTTTTATGTAATTTGTTCATAGATATTATGAACAATAATTCTTTCAGTGTAGTATAGGAGTTTTATATTTGCTAAATAGGAAGTCTCCCTGGTGTCACCCTCCGATCTTCATGAAACTCGGATATGTTGTTACGAACGAAAATTAATTCGACACGTATTTTTTTTTAGCGGTCCAAACTCATTCTTAGGGGGGGGGGGTCGATTTGTATGGGGGAGAATTGACCTTTTTCAGTTTTCTACGATTTACGCCTATTTAAACAAAATTTATATAGGCATGTGTAGTATCAGATTAAAGGTATTAAGAATACCTATCTCGCGGTAATAACAACGGACCAAAGAAGTTAATATTTTTCGACTTATTAACAAAAATGTCCTAAAATTTTGGTATTTTACTCAATATGACGAAAAGCTGTGCATGGTTGGACACGTTCTTAGTACACGTAGATAGGTTTTCCAAAGACCTTTCATTTGGTATGTAACATGACTTATATAGGAGATAAACGAAAAAATCTGAAAAATGGCCTTGAATTTGGGCCGCTAAAAAAAATACGTGTCCGTTTTTTTCCTATCTACAAAATAAAACCAATTTCATAAAGAGTCGCGGGTGACACTAGGGAGACTTCCCTTGTTAGTGTTTGCCAATTTTAGTTAATTTCGGGATACACTGTCAAAATGTTGACCAGCCATATTGACTTGAAAAATGTAGTGTTAAGAATTACATTTCATAAATTATAATTCTTAAACATTTTTCAAAAACAAACTAAAACATATCATGACCCAACCAATTTTTTTATATTGATTTATTGCTGACATAATCTATTCAAATTTCAATGTTTATAACATAAATCAAAAAACGAAAAACTGACAAAAATTTAGCAATATATTTCCAAACACTTGTGCATACAAGACCGGTTTATTAAAAATCGCTGCTGTTTATATTATACAAAATCACATATAATTAAAACTAATGATATTAAAAGTTTCTTGAAAAATAGTATACCCTCCAACCTTTAAAATTTATTATATTATCAAAGACATATTTTTTTCTTCTCCAATAAAACAAACACCAAAATCTTTCATAAGGCTTCACATTTTGTTTTATGTGAATAAATCCTGACAGAAGTAAAAATGAAAAATTTCATTGCAAATGAATGATAATACAAAATATAAAAACGAAACTTTTTTTGTGTCTTTTTTAAATACGGATGCAGTTTTTTTTTTGTCTTTACAGTTTTTTACTGCCTTACGTTTACAACTTAAGGTTAAATTCATTTGACCCTTTAAGGCATTTAAAATGAAGACGACCCTTTTGGTTATTTTGTATGGGTTATTTGCTATGAAAAACTAATAAAACTAACAATTTTTCTTTTTTTAAACTGGAAAAAAAACCTTAACTCTCACTTTAGTTGAAAATGACAAGAGCTGCAAGGAAATATACTTTGAGGTACGTGCAACAAGACAAATGCCACTTCTTATGAATGCTGTATAACAACGTCAAGAGACAAGAAAGTACTCTTCAGCTGAAAGTTTGGTTGTTAAAACAAAAATGGCAAATTATAACTTGGTAGTTAAGTAAAAATAAAAATTCAACTGTTACAAAATGTATAAAAAAAAATATTTTACTTTTGTTGGCATTAAGTTGCAAAAATAATGTCATACATAAGTGGGCATATTTGGTTCAATATCCGACTTAAGACTTAATTTAATAACAATAAGTACACCGAAAGAATTAAGTTTCATAATGAGCAAATGGTTTTCATAATTAGATAAATGATTTAAAAAAAAACCAGTAAGAAAATTATAGTCGGTCAAGACCGACCATATAATATCCTACACCAGTATCTCCCGGAAAATGGGCCCCTTGGACCGATTAGATCTATATTTTGTCAAATCATTAATAAGTGTCAAAAACACTCACAAGTCAAATTTGAGTGAAATAGACATCTACATATTTGTTGACAATAAACCGCTTTAACTGAATATCGGGCGAAATTTCCACAAGGGGCCTAAGTCCAAAACTGGTCCGATGATTATCAGATTTGATAAGGTTATTTAAGTACGCGTTTAGCACACACAAACAAAATTTTAATTAAATATTTTCTATTTTCATGAAATTTGATAGATTTACGTGAAAATCTGGAAGTCGCACAGTGCCACATTTGGCCCATCTAGGACGACAAAAATCTAATTTTAATTATATTGACTTGAAATTCGGTATAAATGTTCGTATTGACTTCGGAAATAACATTATGAAAAATATGGGAGGCCGGTTAAGGGCCACGCCCACTTTTTTTAAAATTTGTAATTTTGGTTATAATTTCTTTAAATTTGGTATATATACTCTCAATGACTGTAGAAATAATAGCACAAAAAAAGGGAGCGGTCAGACAACTGCCACGCCCACTTTTTTAAAATATGTTTTAAAAATATGTAAATACAAGGTTTGCATATCGCCCCACTGTAGTCGGCGTCGCAGACGGTCGCAAAAGTTAGCCGTTGAAATAAGTACTATGGATATTGGTCAATATATCTGAAAAAGTCCGGCGACCAATACGGACCAAAAACAAAAGTTCTATTCCATCAAAAAAAATAAATATATAATTTTCTTTTCAAAAAAAATTTGTATTTTGTTAAAAATTTAATAAAATGTAGAAAAATTTGTTAAAGAAAGGGGAAAAAAATATGACTTAAAGCACTTAAATATCCTTTAAAATTATCAAAAAAGAGTGGATAAATATCTATTTTTGTTCAAAAGTTACAACAGTTTAAACTCGACTTAATTTATGCAAAAGAATGTACACTAGTAGCAGGATTTTACAAGATGCAACTTTATGCACCCACCTGTTAGTAACGAACAGAATTATCGTTCTTATATGATTATTTCCGAGCTATTCGGAATGTTCTATAATACGTACAAACATATCATGAAAATCGGGGAACTTTTTTTTTTTGATTTTTGTCGTGCTAGATTGGCCTAATGTGGCACTGTGAGTCGGTTTGTATGGGGGCTTCAAGAAGAACTGGTCCGATTTCTTTAAAATTCGGATTGGTGATTTGTGAAGACAAAACACGTTTACCTGTCAAATTTCGAAAAGATACCTATTATAATACGGTTATTAGAGTCATTTGAACCAAAACTTAAGAGGACCTTTGTATCGGGGCTAGGTCTAAATATGGACCGATTCATCCTTGGGCCAAGAGAGGCTTAAGTTTCAAATTTCAAGTCAATTGAATAAAAATTGCGACCTGTATCGTGTTTACACCGTTTACATGGACAGACAGACGGACGGACAGACGGACGGCCATCGCTAAATCGATTAAAAAAGTGATTCTGAATGAACATTAGCACAAACTCATTATTAATATAAAAATTAAAGAAAAAATCGGATTAATTTTTATTAAAAAAAAAAATCGATGTTTAAAATATTATATTTTGATCAGGTTTATTCTACCTCGAGGTCATTATTTCCTTTACTAATTGAATCTGTGATATTTTTATAGAATAATTTTTAAGAAAGATATTTTTTGTTTTAAATTTATTTATGTTGGTAATTTTTGCAAGACTTAGTCCACGCGTGTTTCGGAGTTTATCTGACGATCTTGGTCTTACCAAGAGATTGTACAATTTGCTCTTTGTTAAATAGTCTTTACAATGGAATCTGATAAATTCCGAAGTACGTTCGACTAACAATACGTCTTGCAAAAATTTCCAATATAAATAAATTTAAAACAGAAAATAATTTTCTTAAAAATTATTCTATGAGAATATCATAGTTTTAAATAGTAAAAGATGTAATGACCTCGAGCTAGAATAAACCTACTCAAAATATTATGTGGACAATTTCATTGCATTTATGAAAACAATCAATGATTTTATGAATTCTCTTTCCTATGAAACTTTTCCATTAAATGCATAAACATTTTTATTACTGCAATGAATGAAAACCCTCCACAATGCCATTTTTAAGTGTTAGTTAATTTTCTAACGTGAAAAAATAAAATTTTTGATGAGAAATGTTTTGTTTTGTGTAAAAAAACTTTTTTTAGTAATTTTTGAAAAAAAAAAAAAACAAAAAAAATTTACAAAATTTTTTTGGAGTGTAAAATTTTTTTTAGTATAAAATTTTTAAAAATGTTTGGACTAAGAAAATATTGTGGGTTGGTCATACATTTTGTTGGTCAAAGGGCACTATTAGGGCAGTTAGAGCGGTTGGAGCAAATTAAAAAAAAAAAATGTCGTTTTGTGTGGGAGCCCCCTTAGAAATTGGAGATAGGGTATTAGTTTGTTCCAAAGAAATGTTAAGACGTAGAAATTAAGGGGGGGTCTGTCTTATAAATGACCCCTCTATGACCCACCGTTGAAGCAGTAGAAATGATTTTAAGATTGGAAGATTACAATAAATTTTTTTTAAAAAATTTTAAAAAATAGTAATAATCGTTATCCACGATGATGATTTTAATGATTTTAAGATTGGAAGATTACAATAATTTTTTTTTAAAAAATTTTAAAAAATAGTAATAATTGTTATCCACGATCCTCCTGCGCAAAAAATTTGTAGAATCGATAGAAGCTTTACACAAAAAAATTTCAAAAAAATCGAAGAGTAAAAACATTTTCAAAAATGAGATTTAAATTTTAAAACTTAAAAATCGCATACTAGGCGCTTTTAAGAATTTTTTGAGACTTTTTTTTAAAGTACGTAAAAAACAAAAATTTTTTTTTTTTTTTTGAAATTTGGACTATTATTGAAGAAGTTATGAGGAAAAGAAGTTTGAGTAAAGAAACAAACTACCAATTTTTAAAAATTCGATATCTTTTGAACGGGTCATCAAAAAAATCTGAAAATTTACCACGAATGAGTTTTCGAAGGGTACTAAAAACTGTAGACAAATTGGAAAAATTAAAAAAAAAATTCAAAGCGTCCGATTTGGCATGGAATGCCCCATATATATCGTTGGACTGTATATTTTTTAGCTGAATTTTTATTTAGTTCCTTTTGGGTATATTTTAATTATTTCTGAGAAATAATAATTGTTGTACAATGAGAAAATCTGAAAAAAATCAAGTGACAACACAGGCTAAGTTGAGACGTCGACAGCTTTCGGAAGATGCCACCCTTCCCTCATCAGCACTTCTTCGATTGCCACACACTTACTGCGTGTCAGATTAAAATTGGCCATTTAAATGAAACTTTTGAAAAAATTAAGTATCGGAATTACTTCTCTTTATGTTAAATAACCCGTATTCACCATCATTCGTGTTGTATTCATTTGGCAGTAACTTAATCAATCTCAACTTTTAACAGAGTTGTATTATTCCTATTGTTAACCTTTAGTAGGACTTTTCAAGTCTTGAAAATATTTTATTTAAAATTTTTCTTTTATTTTCCCAATATTTCAGTCAGCATTGTTCACCATCTTCAGGTGTTATTTAAAAATTAAATAAACAAAAAATCACACAGCTGCACAACAGCTCCAAAAAGTAATTTTTGTTTAATTAATAAATAATTCCCTGAAGATGGTCACTACTGCTGACTAAAACATTATGACAATAAAAGAAAAATTGAAAACAAAGAACAACAAGGTTTTTTGATGGAAAAATAAAATTTAATAAATAAAAACAAATTTATGATAAAACAGTTTTTGAGAAATTTGTTTTTTATTTAAAAAAAAAAATGGATAAACAAAAACGTTTGATAAAAAAATGCATATAATGCTTAAAAATTTCATTAAAAATGCTTTTAGGGGGAAAAATTATAAGTCCGGACACAAAAATTTGTTCGTGTTTTTTTGCGTTTTGGTGTAAAATAAAAATGTTTTTTGGAAAAAATTTTTTAGTAAATTGTCTGTGTCCAAAAAAAAAAAAAATAATTCCGGGCACGAAAACTTTTTCGCATTTTTTTTTTTTGCGTTTTGAGCTAATAAAGATAGAGTGTTTAATTCGGATGTGCCGAATCTTTCATAAACTCCAAAATGTAAAGAAAAAAAAAAAAAAAAATTGTTAGATGAGTTTTTTGGGGGTTGTGGGGCACCTTCCCCATCTGGTTTCAAAAATTTGTTGATATTCTTATTCAGCATGCCAAAATTAATAAAACATATATATAGCAAGAAACATATTTTATATTTTTCCAAAATGCAAAAAATTTATGAAAATTTTCCAAATATCCAAAATTTTGATCGAAGGGCGCCACGGGTTTAATTATCGGATTTAGCTTAAATTAAGTTTAAATAGACTGACTTAGCTCTATGAATGGTTCGAGGGAAGGAAATTGTGAGGTTTTTTTAAAAAAAAATCTTAAACGTAGGATAAAAATCGCCATATTTTGCAAAACTCAAACAGCGATATCTCCAAAACCGTTCGACCAATTAAAATTTTAACATGATAATATTTTTAGGCTGGTGTCTAATTTTAAAAAAGTTGCAGGACGCCACCTCAGCTAACGATTAACAAAAAAGGAAATAAGAATTACTATTTTCAGATTCTTAAAACCAAAAATTTTAGTAACTTGGGCTTGTAACTGGATAATAATTCACCCTGTGGTGAGTAAAAAAATATTCACTAGCTGGTGTATAAAACGTTATAAAATTATTTGTAATCACTATCATTTTTTTATCAATATTTTATTTAATCAATATTTTTTCATCAATTTTGTTTTTTCATCAATATTTTTTTTTTTTCATTAATATTTTTTTATCAATATTTTTTTTTGTATAAATATTGTGCATTTATCTGGTCAGGATCGTATTGCAATCCAACAAAATCGGTCCAGTGCACAGTGCCACATTTGGCCAATCTAGCACGACAAAATTCAAAAAAAAAAGTTCCCCGATTTTTATGATTTGTTTGTATGTATTATAAAACATTCCTAATAACACGGAAATACTCATATAAGAACTATAATTCTATTCGTTAGGAAGATGTGGGTGCATAAAGTTGCATCTTGTAAAATCCTGAAAGTAGTGTTCATTATTTCGCATTAATTAAGTCGATTTTAACCTGTTGTAACTTTTTAACAAAAAAAGATATTTATACACTCTTTTGTGGTAATTTTAAAGGATATCTAAAGGCTTTAAGTCATATCTTTTCTTCTTTTTTTAAACAATTTTTTATATTTTTTATTAAATTTTTAACATAATAAAAATTTTTAAAGAGAAAATCATATATTTATTTTTTTTGATGGAATAGAACTTTTGCGTTTGGTCTCTATTGGTCGCCGGACTTTTTCAGACATATTGACCAATATCCATAGTATTTATTTCAATGGCTAACTTTTGCGACTGTCTGCGACGCCGACTACAGTGGGGCGATATGTAAACCTTGTTTTTACATATTTTTTAAACATATTTTTAAAAAGTGGGCGTCGCAGTTGTCTGACCGCCCCCTTTTTTTGTGATATTATTTCTACAGTCCATGAGAGAATATATACCAAGATTAAAGAAATTACAACCAAAATTAAAAATTTTTTAAAAAGTGGGCGTGGCCGTTAACTGGCCTCCCATATTTTTCATAATGTTGTTTTTGAAGCCAAAACGAACATGTACACCTAATTTCCAGTCAATATAAATAAAATTGGATTTTTGTCGTCCTAGATTGGCCAAATGTGGCACTGTGCAGTGGTTCAAAAATTATGAGCAAAATACTGAATTTTGGCAAGTGTTTTTCGTGAATTTACGAGATAAAAACCACGCTAACTTTAGAAAGACTACTCTGAGAATGCTGATGCTTAGCATATATATTTGTCGTGCCTGTGGCCTACGTATTGAGTTTCAGCCAAATCGGTTCAGTGGTTCAAAAGTTAGTAGCAAAACCGTAAATTTCAGATTACTTATGGCGTTTTCTTTTCTGGCAAAAAATGTAGCATTTTGTAACATTTTTTTTATTCTACGAATTTTTGTGTTCTTTTCTAAAAAAAATGCACACTTATAAAAAAATATTATGTTCTTTTCTTAAAATATTGCCTGCATTTGAGGTAAAAAATGCATATTTTCCACCCCGAAATCAAATGACGGGGTGAAAAATTGCCCTGATATTCTCTCATGTAGCAAAACTCAAATTAAGCGAACAAGTTAACTGGTGCTGTTGTGGTGCAGAGGATGTGTCGTGGCATGTGACACCGGAGGTCCGGGGTTCAAATCCCGGTATGGACAAATTTTTTTTTTTTTTTTTTTATTCTGGTATTTTTTTTTATTCCATTACGTATTATTTTTTATTTAATAATGTTTTTTTTTTTTTAATAATTTAATCATTTTTAAAAAAAAAAAAGTAAATTTTCATATAAAATCGACAAAATTTGTTAATTTTTTGGGGTTTTTTTTTTTTAAAGTTTAAATAATTAAAAAAAAATAATTTAAAGCAAAAAAAAAAAAAATAAAAAATATGTAATGGCCATCGCCGGGATTCGAACCTGAGCTGCCAGCAATATAAGCGAAACACACATCCATCGAACCAGCAAATCAGGGCAATTTGCGTACAAAAGAGCATTTTTTGTGTTCTTTTCTGAGTGAAAAAAATGCAACATCGTTTCAGGGCCATGTCAACATTTTAAAAGTAAACATTTTAACAATGCAAAATTTTTTGTTCAGAAAAGAAAACACCATTAGTTTCACCCTAAATTCCCGTGTTAAAAACCCGTTAAACATGTTGTAAAAACATTGGTAAGCCACAAAAATATTTTACAACGTATTTTTGTCACTCAACAATTTTTTACACTAAAAAAAATACACTCGAAAAAAATTTTACACTCGAAAAAAATTTTACACTCAAAAAAAAATTAGTAATTTTTTTTTTTTTTTTAATTATTAAAAAAAAGTTTTTTTACACAAAATAAAATATTTCTAATCAAAAATGTAATTTTTTTCTCGTTAGAAAATTTACTATCATTTAAAAAGGGCATTATGGAGGGTATTCATAGATTCGGCTAAGTCAAATTTGACTTTTCTACTTGTTATACCCTCCACTTAGTGATAGTCATTCCGTTTGTAACTCATCGAAATATCGGTCTGGGACCCCATAAAGTATATATATTCATGATGCCCGATCCATTTTAAGACATTCTAGCGATGTCCGTCTGTCCATCTGTCCGTCTGTCCGTCTGTCTGTCTGTGGAAAATGTTCTCACGGACAAAATATTGCACAGAGATGACTGAAACTTGACATATTTATTGGAAGTTCTTCCGAAAAGTTTGTTATTGCATTTGAGCGATATTGGTTTAGCGGTTCCAAAGTTATGAACGAAAATGTAAGCACACCTCAAAAATTTCAGTACATTTAACATAACCTAAAAATACAAAATGCTTTAATTCAGCTTCTGGTTGACATATGTGAACATAATTGAACACCAAATGGTATTTAAATAAGTACGAACATATTTTTTGACAAAAAAGAAAAAAAATCGCAGATTTTTTTTTACCAAAATTTTTTTTTGCGCAAATTTTTTTTCCAAATTTTTTATTTTTTTTTCAAAAGTAATTTCCTTTTAAATAAAGTTTTTTTGCAATAATCTTTTTGAAATTGTGGAGGGTATCACTACATTCGGCAATGACGAATTTAACTTTTTTACTTGTTTTTCATTAATATTTTTTTTTTTATCAATATTTTTTTTTTATACATTTTTTTGTACATTTCTTCATAAACTTTAGTACTGAAATACTAATTAACCGTTCCTGAAGTGTGTTTTAACTACGACTTTGCCTTTATAATTGCTTTTCTTCCTTATTACCAACTAGTTCTCCCTGCTTAACATTTTGTATACAATAAAAATTTACCAACATTTTGTTTTTTGTTCAAGTCGCTTATTTAAAAAAAAATTATACTTAGATCTCAAGCTGTGCTTTAAAATGGTTTTGCATTTATAAAACCGTTGGTTTTCTTTTATCGATTTGTTTTTTTTTTCTTCTTATTTATTTAGTAATTTTTTTGTCCAAACTATTTTCAAATGCTCTTTGCAAGTTATACAGGTTTATAATAATACAAACAACAACTGCGACGTAGTATTTGACCAACAACAAACCACTAATTGGTTAGAAAAATACAATCCAGTCAACATTTGAACTGTACTAAACGGAACCTCTTAAATTGCTTATGCCAGACGGGGCTTCAAGACTAAGAAAAAAATATATAAAACTCAGCCAGTAAGAAGTTAATAGATAGTATTCCATACAGTATTGTTTACAAGACATTTGCTTAAATTATTTATAACTTTTTTCTTAATTTTAAAAAAAATAAACGAAATATATTTTACTTTATTAGTTATTATTGCTCGTTAGTTATTCATAGATGTTTTTTTTAGATTTAACAAAAATTAATTGAAATAAATTTTATATTTTATCCAATTAATTTTTTAATGTTGAACTCTCAAATTCTTCTAAATGTGAATTTACAGTTTTTAGCTTAAAACCACATTTTTAAAGTTTATTGATCTTATGTTTGTATTTCAAAAAATATAAAAAAAAATTAAGCTGATCATTAAAAATAAAAAATTCAATTTAAAGTTTTGAATTTCCTTTTTCAAGAAATTTCGTAAAGTAAGGGCTTCTTTTTTTAATTTTTTTGCTAATTTAGCTTAAAATAATTATTTTTTTCTTGTTTATTAAATTTATTGATGTAGCAATTTGTTAACTTAAGTACTTGTTGTTTTTTTTTTGGACGGCCATATTTCTTTTTTTATTATTTTTGTTGTTTTTTAATCTTTTTTATGGTTTCCTTTAAAGTACATGACATATAGGTTTTTTACATTTTTGGCTTTTTTGTTTTTTTTGCTATGATTGGCTTATTTTTATGGTAAGAAGTTGCTAATTGAGCTGTTGTTTTGTGGAGTTGAGTTGAATGAACGTTTTTATAAAACCGACAAGTTTTCAAAAAAAAAAGTAATACATTTTTAAACAGAAAGACTTTTTTTTGTAGATTTTTTTATTTTATTTATGAATTTGTAAAACAAAACCGATTAAAAAAATTTTATCGGCCAAGACCGAACATATAAAACCTTATACCATGAGTTTTTGCAGTAATAATGTTTACTCCTGAAAACTCATAAAATCAAATATATATTATAAGTTCTTGGCAAAACCTCAGACCGCAAAAGAACCCAGCAGAAAAATACGGACGGGAGAAGGCTGGCAAAGTACTTTATATGGTCGCTAATGTGCTGCAAAATCATTACAAAACGGCATAGCAAAATTGTCTTAGTCCCGAATAACAATTATTTTCTCGGGTTTTAAAGAAACAAAAAATTCATTGAAAATGATTTCAAAAATAATTTTAAACAAGAAGAAAAGTTAAATTCGACTTTGCCGAATCTATGAATACCCTCCACAATGCCTTTTTAAAGGATGGTACATTTTTTTACGTGAAAAAAATTAACAATTTTGATTAGAAATATTTTATTTTGAGAAAAAACTATTTTTTTGTCATTTAAAAAAAAGAAAGAAAAATCACAATTTTTTTTTTTTTTTAGTGTAAAACTTTTTTCGAGTGTATTGATTTTTTACTGTAAAAATATTTCTAAGTGAATGCAAGTACGTATGTATACAAAATATTGTAATTTTTTTAAAGAAAAACTAAATTTTTTTTGAGTGTAAAATTTTTTCTGAGTGAACAATTTTTTTTTGAGTGTAAATTTTTGTTGAGTGTAAAATTTTTTTCGAGTGTAATTTTTAAATTACCAATGCTTTTAAAACTAAACAAGTTCGAAAAGCATTGTTAAATTTCCACCAATGCTTTTAAAACTTGTTTAACACGTGTCATTAAAGATGAAACCAATCTGAAATTCAGGGTTTTGCTTATAACTTTTGAACCACTGGACCGATTGAGCTGAAATTCAATACCAAACAGACCTAGGGAACCATAAAGATATATGCAAAGCTTCAGTAGCCGCAGTATTGTCTTTCGAAAGTTAGCGTGTTTTTTATCTCGTAAATTTGCGAAAAACCCTTGCCGAAATTTACTCTTTTGCTCATAACTTTTGAACCACTGAACCGATTTGGCTGGATTGCAATACCGACTTGACCAGGTAAATGATCAACATATATGCCACACTTCAGTAGCCTCTGTAAAGTCTTTCAAAAGTTAGCGTGTTTTCTACGGATGGACAGACAGAGAGACGGACGGACGGACATCGCTAGATCAACTTAAAATCAATACTTTATGGGATGCTAGATCAATTTTTCAATGTGTTACAAACGGAATGACAAACTCATATATACCCTCTATCATTAGAGTGGAGGGTATAAAAAAAAATTTAAATTCTGAATTTTGGAAAATTGTCAGTCTCAGTTTGAATATATAACAGGATGACGCAAATTTCCTTTTTTCGAATTTCGAAAACGTCGGGATCAGGAAAGTTGTTTTTCAGGGGCGATATTAACGCATAGAAATTTTGGACCAGTAGCGTTCCTTTTTTTGACTTCAAAATTCCGAACAAGGTGAAAAAATGCCTGCAAATTTTGTACTCTTGCCCAAAACATTAAATCATGGTATTGTTTTGCAGAAGATTTGGGTGTACTTGCCAAAGCAAAGTTTTTTTAGAAAAAAATAATGTCATATTACTTTGCTATTCCTGCAAAACGAATTGAAATATCAGTCGAGGACCCCATTTAAAAACCAAAAGAGCTGTACATTTCGTGAGTGAAAAAATAAGTGCAACAAAGTGTTTTTACATTTTGGAGAGTATAAAAGATTCGGCACCAAAGAATATAACACTCTCACTTGTTTTATGTACATTTGATAAACAAATGTAAAATTTGTATTTTTTCACGAAAAACAAAATTATGTTTAAAAAAAATTTAATGAACGCAACATTTTTGGTGAAAAAAAATTTTGATGAAAAAAAGTTTTTGGTGAATTTATGAAAAAAAAATTTTGACGAAAAAACGACTCTAAAATGTTTTTATTTCTTTAACACATGTTATACAGAAAGGGTGAAGCCTACATGGAACGAAATGAATTGGAATTCAATGAATTGGTATGAATAGAACGGGGAACGAAATGGAATAGAACGGGGAACGAAATGAAATGATACGGGGAATGACATGATTTCAATAATTACGATATAAGGGCTTGCAAATTTAATAATTTTAGAAATGGGGACTTTAATCCTGATCCTTCTTTAATACTTTATTTAATATTACCGGTGACAAAGTTCCGGGCAGGCCTGCTAGTAACTTATATTTTAAGCAAAAAAAAAAACCGTTAATTCCCCCCCCCCCCCCTTTCCTGTCCCCTACGTTTTCGAAATTCGGAAAAAAACTGTTTCACCCTACTATATAAGCAATAAACTAAAAAATGTAAGATTTACAGATGTCATTTTCTTAAAACCAAAAAGGTTTGTTTCTTTGATTTGTAAATTGGATATTAATTCATTTGGGTTTTTAACTTGGATAATAATTCACCTGCTGGTTAACAAAAAAACTTTCACCAGCTGGTGAATTTAACTTAATATAATCATTTTGCTAGAATGTCTTAGAAACCCTCATGCATCAATAATATGTATATAAACTTAATGGTCCTCGACCGATATTTTTATTGCTTTTGCATGGAATGGCAAATGAATATGACATTATTTTTTCTAAAGAACTTTGCTTTGGCAAGAACACCCACCAGAGCAAAAAAATCTTTAAGAATGCTTTTAGGAAAAAAGTTCTAAATCCAAACACTTTGTTTGGCATTTTTCCCCTTTCAGAGTAAAAAAATTATTAAAAGTGCTTTTAGCTAAATTTTTGTTTATCTAATTTTGGGAAAATCCTCAAATAAACGGTGATGTGTTTTGAAAGTGAATTCAAATTTAATAACAAAAAAAAAAAAACATTGCCAAAGCCCCATTTTTTTCATATAATGTGTTATAACCAGGGTTGGCAACCGATACCCACCTAAAATAACGGTATTTGGCTATTGTACAGCAACCAATAAAGATGTGGACATTTTCAAAAGCGATTATGAAAGCTGATGAAATTTCTAGTATTTTAAATTTTTTCACTTCGTGATTCTACCGGTTCGTTTTCGAAATATAGGTCAATGCCTTTACAATACCCTTTGAAACGGTATTATAACGGTATTGGCCTATATAACTAAAACGAACCAGTAGAAAGACGAAGTGACACATTTAAAATACTAGAAATTTCATCAGCTTTCATAATCGCTTTTGAAAATGTCCATATCTTTATTGGTTGCGGTGCAATAGCCAAATACCGTTATTCTAGGTGTGTGTCGGTTGCCAACCCTGGTTATAACTTTGGAGTTAGCCCATGGCTTTTAAACCGACTTTGTTATCTTTCTAAAGGTTTAGGCTTACAAAAGAAATGAAAAAAAAAGGTAATTTGTTACAATTTATATTTTTGTTGATCATCCAAATTTTAATTTTCTTTCTTAAAAAGGACGCATTTTTGTCATATGTGCGCTAATTCCAAGTAAACTATTGATTTGATTGAAAAATAATCTTTGTAAAGTTTGTTGGAAACATGATTCTCTTTAATTTCGTTTTCGAATCTTTACAAGGCGTGATATAAGGAAAGCAGTCAAAATACCTCCAAGAAATGTTTTTTTTTTTTTTTCAAAAAAACTGAATCTGTAAAAATTTTATTTAATAATTTTTTCGTGCGCAGATATTTTCTTAATTTGTAAGCTAGTGTAAAAGTATGCAACTTTAAAAAAAAAATTGCATCCCTCCATTTTCTCTATGAAGTCATAAATATCGTTTTTTTGTACAGGGGAGACTTCCCCGGTTAGTTAAATTACTGCCTTTACATATATGGCCAAAAATCATTAACAATTGTGGTGAATCATAATTAAAATTAAAATCATCTTCCATGTAGGTACAAAAAAGTTATAGTATTAGTGAAGTAAAAAGATTTTTTTAAAAGATTATGAATTTACTATGAATCTGAACAAAAAAAAAACAAAAATGATGACTAACACCTCAATAAGTAAACATCTTAAAAACAACATATAAAATGACAATTTAATTTCTGATTTTTAAAAAACTTATTAACAAAAATCTAATAAAAACCGCATCAAACCGGAAATGAATGGTACAAAATTAAAAATATGTTTTCAATTATTAACACAACTTTTTTCATAGTTAAAAAAAAAAATTAAAAAGTAAAAACCAAAAATTAATGAGACCTAATTAAAAATGTTGACTTTTACGTCTTAATAATAATTTTTAATTGAAAAGTAAGTGGGAAAAGCTGGTGTGATGTTGTCCTTTTAGCGAGCTTTTCTTGTTACAGTTTGTTTACTTAAAAAAATATTTTTTATAGAAGGTACATAATTTTCTAAAATACTATCACCAGTTTACAAATCTTAAAAAATAAAAGTTCTTTATGGATTTTCTTATAAGCATGAGCCTTTACAAAGATTAGAAAGTCGGTTTGATGAAAATCAATGGGTTGTCACCGAAGTTATGACTTATATAAAAAACACTTTGGTATTTAAATAAGTTTTTCGCAATTTTACAAAATTTTTACCAATAAACTTGTAAATTTATAACTTTTTTTGCGCACTAAAACTTAAAAGGAAATCTCGTGAATTAAAAGACAACATCATATTGCCTTTTATTTTTCTTAAATTTTTTGCATAAAGTGAAAGTTTGGGATCAGCTCAACAGACCATTAATAAGTTTGTGAATATTTGTATGTACAAATCTTTTAATATGTTTATTTAAAAAATGAAATAAACTTTTCTTTAATATATTTTTTTTTATTACTAAAATTAATACTTAAAATCTCTTCAACTAATAAAATTTAAGTGGTCAAGCGGGTATTTTGTAACTTTTATAACCCACATGTAAGTGTATACGATTTAAAAAAAAGTCTGTGAATTAACAAAAAAATAAAATTAAACGTGTTTTTTTATATAAATAAAATAAAAACAATATTCAGAAAAAATAATAATCATTTATAATTTATTTTCGCAAAATCATTATTATCTTATTTATATTTTTATGTATGTGAATGTGAATGAAATAAAAAAAATTATTACAAAAAATTTATTTATATTTTCCGCCTCGCTGAAGCCACTCATTGTAAGTTAAACAATTTATATGTTTGCCTTAGTTTCTGACAATTTTTGTTAAAAAAAATCAAAAAAAAAAATATTTCCAACGTAATTAGCATTTTAAAAAACATAATTGTGGGAAAACTTGAAACTAGTTTAATTTAACATAAAACTAGAGCTACTTTTTGTTATTGTTTTGTTACTTCTTTTTTCTTATAATGTAATTTTTGTTAATTACTTTTAAGTAATTGTTTTGGCTTTTTTTCTTAAAAGAAACAAAAGAACCAAAAAAAAAAAAAATATATTTAAAATGTGCTATTTAAATAATTTATACCGGAAATATTTACAAAAATATGTGATTTTTTTTTATTTATTTAAAAAATATTTATATATTATTGTAATTTTTTTGTTTTTAATATAATCGCACGTTTAAGTTCAAAATATGAACTTAATATATTTATGTATTTTGAGTAAAAATTTTACTGTATAAATTTGTAATATGGCAACCGGTTTTGAATTCATTATAAAATTTGATTAACTACAAACATGTTTAATTTGAATATTTTTTCAATATTGCTATAAAATATTATGATCATCATCAGCGGCAGCATCATAATTTTTACTAATTTAACACTTTGTATTTTTCGTTATGAACTTAATACATTTTTTATATATTTTCCAAAGATGGGTATTGAAATGATAGTGGTATCGATTTTAAATAATACAGTGCAATAACCATAATGGGAATGGCATGAAACCAATCAGATCATTAGAACACATAGCGCCCTTAGATCAAAGTTCAGAGTTTTTAGTGAAATTAAAAAAAAAAATGATCAAAGGGCGCCACGGATTAAAATGATTGGATTTGACTCAAACCACTTTTAGATTGAAGTTGGTCATGTTATCTATGCAAGGGTCAAAGGAAAGAAATTTTGGTATTTTTTTTAAGTTTTTGACGGTATAAAAACAGCCATTTCTTGTAAATTTCAAATAGGGAAATCTCGAAAGCCATTTAACAGATTTTTTATTAGCTTGACAATGTTTTTAGGCTGTTCATAGAGTAAATAAAGAAACAGAGGCACGATTAGTGAAAACTTTGTGAAACCCAAATTGCGAACTAGGATTATCTCAAGAATAGATAATAGAATAGATAAAATTCTTTTGTTTTTTTTTTTTCAAATGTATCAAAAATGTAATGTTCAAAATGTATTCGTTTTTTTCTTTATTTCCTTTTGAAAGGTATTTGGGGTTTCTCTTTTTTTTCAATTTCCTTTTGAAAGGCATTTGGAATTTTACTTTTTTTCAATTTTCTTTTGAAAGTCATTTTGAATTTTACTTTTTTTTCAATTTCCTTTTGAAGTATTCTGGGTTTCTATCCCGAGATAATCGGAGTTCGCGGCTAAAAAAAAATTAACAAAAGAAGTGCGGTTTCACCAGTATTACCACTTATTCCTTCTTTACTCTATGGGCTGGTGTATATTTTTAAAAATGATGATTGTCACCTCAGTTTGACTATATAAGCATTCGACTAACAAAAAAGAAAATAAGAAATACTGTTTTCATTTTCTTAAAAGCAAAAAGGTTTGTAACTTAGATAATAATTCACCTGCAGTTGATTAAAACCGTTTCTCACCAGCTGGTGAACAAAACGTAACAGTATTATTTTTTTTTTATCCAAAAAAAAGTTTTTTTTTGTATTATATTTTTTTATTCAAAAATTTTTTTTTTTTTTATAAAATTTTTTATTTCATCAAATTTGTATCCCCCCCACTTAGTTTGTCATTCCGTTTGTAACTCATCGAAATATCGGTCTGGGACCCCATAAAGTTTATATGTCTATAATTGATCAGTGATCGATTTTAAGACATTTTAGCGATGTCCGTCTGGCTGTCTATGGAAATGGTGATCACGGCCAAAATATTACGCAAAGATGACTGAAATCCAACATATTTTTGGAAGTTCTCCCGAGCAGTTTGGTATTGCATTTGAGCGATAGCGCTTCAGTGGTTCAAAAGTTATGAATTAAAATGTAAGGACACCTCAAAAATTTTGGTACATTCAACATAACCTAAAAATACAAAATGCTTTAATTCGGCTGCTGGTTGACATATCGTCGCTGCGCCTAAAAATGGAGTCATGTGTAGTTTTTTAAATTTTTTTTATTACATCTTTATGATCCCCTATTGGTCATACGTTTACTTACTAAACCGTTTTTTGATATCTTGATTGGTTCAGAAGTTAGTAAAAGTAGCTATGTTGTCGTCATACTAAAAATGGTCTGAAAAGGAGTTATGTGTTAAGCTACACATAACTTTTTTTGATAAAAAAGTAACAGGACGTGACAAAATGTACCACTTTTTTAGTAATATGAGGTTCACACATAGCATCCAAGTATTTTAAATGAATTTGTCAAGATTTTTTTAAAAATATTTGCAAATTTTCATCCTGTTAATTAAACCCTAAATGGCGGGTAATAAAGCCTTGTGAAAGCAATTAAATCATTAACGGCGGAAAATTTTAGTATCTAAAGTACAGCATCGTTCGCACATGTCAATTTTTTTTTTTTTTTTTTTTATATATATAATATTTATTTATCATTCATGTACAAATAAAATACAAAGTTATTATGGTCTCAGCGCCAAAAAGGCATTATTGAGACAAGTTGGCAAAAAAATATATGCATGTACTATTTAAAATTCAAAATTAAGTAATATTAAACAAAACTACATTTGAAATAAAATTAAAAAAAAAAATATATATATATATATATCTATTTACTACAAAAGCGTTTCAAGATTTTGATTCAGAAAATCTTTTAGATCTTTTTTAAATATTGATATTCTGTTAATTGTTTTCAAATTCACTGGCAAGTTATTATATTCAAAGACTCCAGTATATTCTATACGCTGCTTCGTGGTTTCCAATCTGCATAGTGGTAATCTAAGATTTTGATGATTCCTTGTGTTAAACACATTCTGGTTTTGGACGAAGTTTATGGTATGATAACCTATGTTGTGTAACGATTTAAATACATACATCAGTGCTTGGTACTCGTAAAGTGCATGGATCGGAAGAATTGGTTTACAAATCTCTTTATAAAGAGGTAATGTTGAAAACGTTATTGGTAGACTGTAAATTGTTTTCAATGCTTTATTTTGCATACTTTGCAAACTTTTTAAAACTGTTGTATTCTTACAACCATATATAATGGCCATATAATTCAAATGGCTTTGGATCAAAGCCTGATATAATAATAATTTGGTTTTTTTATTAAGTTTGTATTTCAATTTGTACAACATACCAATAGCTGGGGCTATCTTAGACTTAATTTCACATATATGTAAATCCCACGAGAGGTTACTCTGTAGTGTTATTCCCAAGTATTTTACAAAATGGGATTCTTCAACCGTTTTACCATCAACAAAAATGCTGAAATTGTTATCCTCATTTCGAGAATGTGGCTTAAAACGAATAAGTTTGGTCTTACTAGCATTTAAAACTAACTTGTTAACACGAGCAAACTCAAATATCAAAGAAACGTCACGTTCCATATTTGTTTTTAGTGCCAAATCGTATTTATATGGATAGAAAAGACTCACATCATCTGCAAACATATACAAGCGACCAGATAAGTTTAAATTCTTTATATCGTTTAAATAAATAGAAAAAAGTAGGGGTCCTAAACAGCTACCCTGCGGCACACCACATTCAATATTTAACAAACTACTTTTAACATCGTTAATCTGAACAAACTGCTTCCGATTTTCAAAATAATTTTTAAACATTTGTAGTTCTCTTCCAGTTACACCATAATAGTTTAACTTTTGTATCATTATTTTATGATCAACCAGATCAAAAGCTTTCGAGAAATCCAGAAATAGCCCTGCAACTCCTTTTGAACCCCGATCCATACCATTACATATAAAATTGACGACGTTAACAACTGCTTCATCCGTTCCACAACCCTTCTTAAATCCAAATTGATATTCATAAATGTATTTTTTATTTTCAAAATGAGATAAAAGTCTTTGGTAAATTAATTTTTCAAAAATTTTATCTATTGTTGAAAGAACTGCAACTGGACGAAAGCTACTTTCTGTAGATGCATTTAAAGTTTTAGGAATTGGAATAATTTTACTCACTTTTAAACAATCTGGAAACATTGACGTGCTTATAATTTTATTGAAAATATTCTTCAAAATTGGTGCAACTATTTGCTTACAAATAACGACTGATTTAGGTGTAACGCTGTCATAGCCTGTTGCTTTTTTTACATTTAAAATATCTACAACATCACATATGTCTTCAGTAGAAACAGGCGGAATAGAAAAATCACAAGCATGTTGGCATAATGTTCTAAACACATTGCAATTGTCACCAGGTAACGTTGGAATTCGTTGCCTTAAATCGCAAACCGATTGTATAAAATACTGATTCAGGTTATCAGCGATCACTTGGTCATCATATATCGGTACACCAGCTGAGGTTAAAAGATTAAACTCTCTTTTTTTCTCTCTTCCAAGTACAGTATTCAAAAAATTCCAACACTTTTTTGGATCCCCTTCTACTTGACTCAAATTTTCAAAATAGTAATCGTTTCTACATGTTCTGCAAGCAATTTTAATAATTTTGCTTATCTTTTTTAAAAGGAAATCATACTTCCCAGATTTTGATTTCCGTCGTTTTACCAAAACTTTTTTTTTAAACAAAATAAGACTCTGCAGATTTTTATTTATCCATGGAGCTACTTCATACCGTAGTTGGGTGTTGTACTCAGTGTTCGTTGTTGAATTAGTAATTGCATCACTAATATGATATATTAGGTTCTCTGTTAAATCTGAAGGATTTGCATTCACATCCAAGTCAATTTCGGCCAAACTATTTTGCAAATATTGTTTAACTTTATTGTAATCACAATGAATTTTATTCACTTTAACATCTCTGTTTGAAGCAAAATCACTTTTCAGCTTGCAACAAATTATATTGTGATCCGTTAACGTACACTCTACAGAATCCACAACTATTTTTTCAAAGACGTTACTAAAAACATGGTCAATGCACGAAAAGCTGCTTGGTCTTGTCACTAGAGCGTGACAGCTATGACAATCGTAGTTTAGAAACAAGTTAGACAAGTCCAAATACTGGGAGCTATTAAATAAATCAACATTAGTGTCTCCAACAACAATCAAAGGACTTTGTGCCTGAAGTTCCAAAAAACTTTCCAAACTTGTTATAAAATCATTTACCAAACATTTTTGAGAACGATATATCGAAACTATTTTTAAGGGTTTATTATCAATCCAAAAATTATTTAACGAAATTGCAATTAAATTTACAAAATTTCTACTACTGCAATGCTCCACAGTGTATTTTAATTTGTTGCTTATATATAAAGAGGTGCCACCATATCCATCACTCCTACAACAGTGTACATTAGAATATCCAGCAATAGAATAAAGTTGTGTTAAATCAGATTCAAACCACGTCTCTTGAATAGCAATAACATCTGGTAGTCTTGAAAAACTTGCAATTAACGATTTAAACTTGTTAAATTTATTAAGAGATGAAACGCTTCTTACATTTATTGATATTATATTTAAAAAAGAATAATTTACATTGAATAAAGAACTATTAAATTGGGAAAAACTGTTAAAATATTGATTATAATTCATTATATTATTTTTTTGTTTGTTTTAAATAAGTACATATATAACCAAAAGCAAAATATATAAATTTATGTAGGAGAAACATACGATGCATTATCAAATTCATCCTCAGACTCTTCAACATTAGCAGCAGCATCATTCATCAGCATTGACCTACGATTCCTTGGGTTACCAGTTGTTGCATTTAACAATAATTTATCAACATCTTCAAAACATCTTATTACTTGGGGCTTAGAAATCTCACTCCTCTTAAACAATACTCTACCTCCTCTTGCAAATACAAAAGAGTATCCAACATTTTTTAAGCTTCTAGCATAATTTAGAAGATTCAACGTCTCTTTGCTTAAAAAGTCGTTAACGAAAACACCACTGGTCCCCTCATTCTCCTTCAATTTGGGTTTAGCAGTCATCAGTTTTTGTTTTGATTCCTTGTTCAAAAACTTTACCACCATAGACTTTTTTTCTTTTGTGCCTTTTTTATTAATTTTGTTGTTTTTATCATTTTTATTACGGAGAAAATACGCTACATCAATATTCGCCTCTTCTATATCAACACCAACACTCTTTGACAACTCAATAAATGAATCCACTGCAGAAGCACCAACATCTACCTCTAACCCACTGATAATGCAGTCATTTTTTACTCGGCTGTCGTTTAAAAATTTGACTGAAGATTTTAAATCTGCAATTTCAGTTTTTAAAAATCGGTTTTCTTTTTCAACATCACTTAGACGCTTTTTATTATCAGCGACACTTTTCAAAACAACATCATATTGTTTTGACATAAAATGTATTGCCTCTTGTATTTCAGTCAGCTTGTTTAGTTTAGTTTTTATTTCATTTAGCTCATTCTTTATTCCTGCTTGTCCTCCTTCGCATTGATGACAATTATAAATCTCGCTCTCATTTTTAAGTAAATGTTCAAACTGACGTTTATCCAAACTTGTGCATTGAGCATGATATTTCTTTTCACATTTATCGCATTCTATAAATTCATCACTCTCCTCTTTAATTTCAAATTTGCATTGATCACATATTATTTTTTTAATTTTAAGACTTCTTCGATTTGCTCGAGACATACTTCACAATTTCCCGAAACAATTCGATTTGCTTTTTATTATAATAATATTCGTTATTAAAAAAAAAACGTTAATTTAATAATAATTGTTTGTTTAAATTCCAAAGATTTAACACTGCTAAAAAACTTGTTTACTCGCTAGGGTTGCCAACTTTTATGTCAAAGCTCTTGAATATTTACAAGAAAAAACAAAAAATCAGCACCAGTTTTGCGAAAAATCTCTTGTTCGCTGTTTAATGAAGAGCTTTTAAATATCAACATTTTAAGGACCTTGTCTAACTATTGTCGCTTTAACCCGCCAACAAACTATATTTAGTCTTTGTCCCTCTCGAAAAGAAATTAACAATAAGAATGGTTTCATAAGCAAAAGGAGTTTATATGTAAAAAATATTTCCATTTATTTAAATTTTGTTCCAAAAAGTACTTAAAAAAGGAGTTATGATTTAATAAATTTTTATTAAAAATTTACTCAATATTATTAAATTGTTTACTGGTGCAAAATTGAGTAATTTTTTACTCAATAGTATTAAAAATTTACTTAAATATTTTTTTTATTTTTTTCTGTGTATGATATTTTCATAGAATAATTTTCAATAAAATTATTTTTCTGTTTTAAATTTTTTTGTGTTGGTCATTTTTGGAAAACTTAATCGACATGTGTTTCGGAATTTGTCAGTTTCTATTGTCAAGATTATTTAGCAGAAATAAAAACCCTATACTACAAGTAGCAAAGGGAATAATGAACTAGAGCTAAAATAAACCTACTCAAAATATGATATTTAAAAGGCCGAATAAAAAAATTTTTTTTTTAGTAAATATTAATCAAAGTTTTGTTTTTCGTGAAAAAAAAAATAGTTTTTTTCACCAAACCTACTTTTTCACCAAGTCTAAGATTTTGACATAAAAATGTTCCATTTGTTTAACAAATGTACAAAAAAAAAATAAGTGAGAGTGTAAAATTCTTCGGTGCCGAATCTTTTTTACTCTCTAAAATGCAAAAACACTTTTTTGCTCTTAAGTAATACACTTATTTACCAAATTTACAGCTATTTTGTTTTTGACTGCATCTTGAATCCAATTCAGAAACATTAAAACTAAATCAGGAAAATTCAGAAAGAAGCTAAAGACGAAATAAAAATAAATAATTGAAGCTAAAAATTTTTATAAAAACAAGAAATGTTCCGAATAAGCAGCATTTCTTCGGTTTTGGCAACCATTTTAAAATTCTATTTAAGTGGTTGAATATTAAAAGAGTATTTGGTGGCCAACTTTGATATTTGCATATAAATTTGTTTAAAGTTATAATTTGTAGCCTAAATCCTAAAAGAAAAAAAGGTTTATTAGCACAATTAATTTTATTTTTTTTAAAGTTAAATTTTTGAAAAAAAAAAAATAACATGTTTTCTTTATATGACAATATACATAAGAAGTGCTAATAACAAATAATCGTATTATGAAATACATAAGATTCTAAAATAAGATTCTAAATAATAAGTAGAAGTTATGGAATTAAAAATTAACCCCTTCATGCCCATAAAACAAAATAAAAAAAATCGTCACAACAAACTAGATAGTCTATTTGTGCTGTCAAAAGGCGTGAGCAGTCACATCAGACGTAAATTTTAAAAAGATTAACTAATTTCGAGTAAAATATTAATTGCCAAAATATTTTTTTGAATTATTTTTACAAAACCAGGAATAGGAAAAAAAGTAGAAAATGTTTAGAATTGAAATGTTAGGCAAAATCATACAGTTTTAATCACTTTTTATGATTTAATGTTTTTTTATATTTTTTTACCTTACATGCAACACCTTCGGATGTTATTTCCTGAAGATTTGTCATTAATGATACCGTAATTTTATTTTTTTTTAATAAATCCCATAGCCAATGTGTATTACCCATACATGTTTCATGTTTAAATAATGACATTTTACAATTTTTGAAAATAAAAGAAACATTACACAACCAAATTTCAAAAGGTATTAAACCTTTAATAAAATTTTGAAACCCAAGAAGAAATTTTTGACGGTGCAAAAAAAAATATATAGAATACATTTAATATAAAAACTACTTATTAAATGGTGAATAATTTCATAACCCCCCAATTTTGATTCTGGAAAAAACAATTGAAATTCTGTAAATTCCAAGTTTTGAACTAAAAACTGCCGATTGTATTTTTCTACCTTGCTAAAATTACAAGAAACACTTACTTACAAATGAAAATCAAATAAATCATTAAATAACATCATGAAAACAAATAAAAATAATTTCTCAATTTTTTTTATTTACTTCAAAAATGATTTCCGAAAATGTCACGTAAACCTAATCTTCTTCCAAAGAATTATATAGCAAACATGTTATAAAAAGAAGAAAATATATATAAAAAAGTTAAATAATAGAAAATAAGATTTCAAATGATGAAATAATGTTTAACGAAAAAATAAAAATTATTTGATAGAAAATATATTACTACTTAAAAGAAAGATAATAGACAACAAATCACAAAAGATGGTCATATAAAACTAACTTTAAAAGATTTATGGAAGCTGAAGCACGTACAATTGAGTTAAAGGAAAAAATATCAAATCACATTGAAGATTTGAAAACCATGCAATTTTTTTAACATAGAAAAATATTGGGAAAACTGTATAAATAATTGCTAGTTTGGTAAAAAAAAAGGGAAAATTTTGTAATAAAATCGAAAATTCTAAGAAAAGAAAGTTTAACTTTCAATGTTAAATTATATATACTTTTTTTTGGGGAAAAAGGGAAACTGTTTACAATATATAAATAGAATTAAACTTTCAATGTTTTTTTTTACTTTTTTTTCAAATGATTGCTTTTAAAAAGAAAGTATTGTTATGTTACTTGAAAAAAAGTATTTTTTGTTTATTATAAATTTTAGTTCACAGCACAGTACATAAGTAGTATGCAAACAAGGTTGCATTAAAAGTGTACTAGTATGACAGCACACAGTGTAACTATTGACGTTTCATATTAACAACACAACAAAAAGAAGCAATCGAAGTAAAATAACAAAAACCAGTTTTTTAAACAATCGCACTTTTTATCTATAGAAATCGTTGAAAAAACAAAAAAAAAGCTATAAATTTATTTAAATAAAAGACAAATTAAATGTTTAATAAACAAACAATTTAACTTTACACGTAAAGTTGTTAATAAGAATTGTTGCAAATGCTTAACATTTTCCACTTTTTTATATTTTCCACTTGAATACATTCCTGTTTGCATACTTCTAATGTACTGTGTTATTAGTAATTATAGATTTATGCATAACATTTTTTATGTATATAAGTGTATTCAATTTTACTTTTAATTTTTATGTAGTAAAATGTGATGTTAAACATAAAACTATTTTTTTCTTTTATTTATAGTCTGCCATTAAACAAAAATTTTACAATTTTTTTTTTAACAATATGCATTTTAATTTTTAACGATTATTTTCTGAGATTTGTTTTTTGTTTAAGTATGTATGTTTTTATTAGTTTTGATTTTTTAATATTTTTTTTTTAATTTTTTAAAGTTTTAACAAAAAAAAGTTGCTCTTGTCTTTATTTGTATGGTTTATTTGAAGGCCAACAAGTCAAGTTATTGTTTTTATTTTTTTGTTTGAAATTTATTTTTTTATATTTTTATTATAGAGTGCAGCGTATTCACAAATGTTTAAAAATGTTTATAAAAAAAAATTTTTAAGAAAAACAGATACAAAAAAATATCATATTAATGTGTATTTGAAAGCTTAAACACCAATTGTTCAATTTGTTTAATGTTTTTTGTTGTTTAGTTTAAAACTATAATAAAAAAATATATGCTTAAAAATAAAATCGTTAATTCTGGTTTAAGTTACAGAGTTTTGTGTCAGTTTTAGTTTATATGCTAATATAATGCAAATGTAAGCGATATTAGTTTTTACGTTAATTAGTATAATAAATGCTAGAATTTTTATTACTTTTGTAAAAAACACTAAAAAAATAAAATAAGTGCACACAAAAAAAAACCTTGTCAATTTACTAGAAAAAGTCTCGTAATCCCATTTTACCAATATTTGACAGTTTTCCGTGTTTTTTAATAAAAAATTTTCGATTTAAATATATTTTTTTTTTTTGTAATTTAAAATTTTTTTTTTGTAATTTTACAAATTTCGAAAAAAATTTTCCAAAAATAAATCTAGTAAATTTTCGAGAGTTCCTTGTAAGATTTAAAAAAAAAAAAAACGTAAATTTGCAATTCTATTGGTAAAAAGCTTGTTAAATAACAAAAAAAGCTCGTAATTTTTACTAAATTTAAAATAATTACTCTGTTAAATACTCAATTAAATGACTTTAATCTCAATTCGACAGATATTTGACAGCTTTTTGAATTTTTAACTTAATTCTAAGAAGTTATGAATAATTGTAAGTTCTAACAAGGTATTAACAAAAGTAGTCTGTGCCTCAGCATACTTTGCAGGTGAGGGACCGATACCTCCGGTGGAGGTCACAAAGCTGTAAGTTATTGTCAGAAAAACAACTTTCAGTTTATAATTGGGTGTAATGCCAACGCACATCATACCATATGGGCAGTGGCGTATACAGGGGGGGGGGGGCCCGGGGGCCCGGGCCCCCCCCGAAATGATTTCACAAATTTCAGGATTTGGTATCAAATAACAAGTACCATATTAAAAAACTTCTTAAAAAAAATCGAAAAACATTAAGAATCTAAAATTTGTTGAAGAAAAATGTTTTGAAACTGAAAATTTTTCTGTTAAAAAAATCACAAAATTTGAAAATTTTTTCTTAGAATTTTAAACTTTTCAACTTAAGATACTAATGAAAAAATATCTTAGAACCTGAAGTTTTATGTACACAAAAAATGAACCTAATTGTATATAAAATGTAGTTAAATCTTAAAATGCGTTTTTGTCTTTTAGAAAAATGTCTCAGAACGAGACTAAAAATGTCTCAGAACGAGACTATTTCTTAAAAATAATGTCTCAGAGTCTTACACTTTTCTAAAAAAAATGGCTCAGAACCTTAAACTTTCTATAAGAAAACTGTCTGAGAATCTAAGACTTTTTCTATAGGAATAATGTCTTTTTCTATAGGAAAAATGTCGCAGATTCTAAGGTGAAAAATGTTTCAGAATCTGAGAACTTTCTATAGGAATAATGTCTCTGGATCTGAAAAATGTCTCAAAATCTGAGATTTTTTTATAAAAAAAATGCTTAGAATCTGAGGCTTTTCTAAATGAAAAATGTTTTAGAATCTCAAAACTTTTTATAGGAATAATTTCTCTGAATTTTTCTTTCAATCTAGGAAAATGTCTCAGAATCTTATACTTTTTTTTACGAAAAATGTCTCAAAATCAACGAATTTTTCTTAAGGAAAATTATCTCAAAATCTAAGATTTTGTGTATAGGAAAAACGTCTCAGAGACACATGCTGAGATTTTTTGTATATAAAATGCTCAAAATCTGAGACTTTTTCTATTGTAAAAATATCTTTGTCTATAAGAATAATCTCTCAGAATCTGAGTAATTTTCTATGGCAAAAATATTTCAGAATCTGAGACTTTATCTTCAGGAAAAATGTCTCAGAATCTGAGGCTTTTTCTATATACAAAATTTTTCAGAATCTGACAATTTCCTATAGGCAAAATGTCTCAGAATCTGGGACTTGTTCTATAGGAAAATGTCTAAGAATTTGAGACTTTTTCTATAGGAAAAGTGTTTAAGCATCTGGACTTTTTCAATAGGAAAATGTCTCAGAATCTAAGAAATTTTCTGCAGAAAAAATGTCTGCGAATCTGAGGCATTTTCTATAGGAAAAATGACTCAGAATTTGAAATTTTTTCTATAGGAAAAATGTCTAAGAATCTGAGACTTTTTCTATATGAAAAATGTCTAAGAATTTTAGACTTTTTCTGTAGGCAAATTTTCTTAGAATCCGAGAATTTTTACTTTACGAAAAAGGTTTTAGAATCTAAGACTTTTTTATACTGTTTTCTTTTTAAAAAGGTCTCAGGATCTAAATTATTTTTCTTATAGAAAAAGCGAAGATTTTCTCAGAATCTAAAACTTTTTGTAGAATGTTTGAGAATCTGAAAAAATGTGCTAGACTAGAAATATCTCAGATTCTGGGAAAATGTCTTACAATCAGAGTCTTTTCTTTTGGAAAAGGATTTTATAAATATGTTTATAGAATCATTTTCTAAAGTGACTTTTTCCCGAGAAACGTTTTCCATTGAAAATATGATTTAGAGTCTTTGACTTTTTCTATAACAAAAACTGTGTTAACTGGAAATTGGCATAGAATCTTAGACTTTTCTTTGAAAAAAATTAAGATAATCTTCTTTGTAAAAATGAATCAGCATCTGATACAATTCACTCTTTAAAAAAAGGCTTAAGTCTCTCAAAAAATTTTAATATATAAAACAAATTTTATTTGTTCCCCCCAGCAGTTTTAAACTTACGCAAAAATTAAGAATCTGATTGTGTTACATTCAGTTCAAGGAAAAGATCGAGAAAAATTCTAAAACATGTGCTGTTATGTAAATTTTTTGTAAAAAAAAAAAAATTAAAAAATTTTGGGCCCCCAGCGAAATAAAATCCTGGATACGCCCCTGCATATGGGGGAGTAGCAACATAAATGATAGGGGTAGGGATCTTCTTGATTATTTAGGTTTTAATCAGATAGATATTTTGAACAAGGGATCCAAACCTACTTTTATTAATGTTATTAGGGAGGAGGTATTAGATCTCACTTTAGCTAGTCCTTTCATATCCACTTATATAAACAATTGGAGGGTGTCAGATGAAGTCTCAATGTCTGATCATCAGCACATTCGATTTGACATTCCGGGCAATCTGTCACTCACTCAAGAGTTTATATCAAGGAAAAATACTAACTGGATTTCTTATAGGGAATCTATCGCTTCTAAAGCTGACCTGCTGATCACCGATATTGGTTCCATAGGGGACCTAGAAGTGGCAGCAGGACAGCTTGATCAAGTGATTAAATCCTCGTATCATGAAAGCAGCACAATACGTCAACAAAAGGTACGACGTAAGGTCCCATGGTGGAGTGGTGCTCTTGATGATATGCGGAAGAAAGTTAGAAAATTTTTTAATGAGGCCAAACGTACTGGGAACTGGGATACTTATAGAAGTTCTCTGACTGAGTACAACAAGAAAATTAGAAGATCCAAAAGGGCATCTTGGAGGAAATTCTGTGAAAGCATAGAAGATACTCCTACAGTCGCAAGACTACATAAAACGTTAGTGAAATCCTCTACGAACGAAATGGGTCTCTTAAGGGGAAATAACGGTATATATACCAAGGACCGAAACGAGACTTTGGAGTTGTTATTACATATTCACTTTCCTGATTCGATCATTTGTGATCCTTCAGGAAATAATATAATACACGACCCCATAAGATTTTGTAGGAGAACATCTAATCTTTCAGGCGTCATCTTCGACCCGGATAAGGTTAGATGGGCCATTAAGTCCTTTGATCCTTTTAAATCCCCTGGGGGGGACGAAATCTTCCCCGCTCTTTTGCAGAATGGGTTAGACTTTCTTTTAGATACATTAGTATCTCTTTTTAGATCCAGCTTTATATTTGGACACATCCCTTCTCTTTGGAGGAAGGTAAATGTTGTATTCATACCTAAAGCTGGAAATAGACCGGCTGAATTGCCAAAATCGTATAGACCCATAAGTCTTACATCCTTCCTACTGAAGACTATGGAAAGATTACTGGATCTTCACTTAAGATCCACGTACTTGGACCAATATCCTTTACACAGGAATCAGTATGCATATGCAAAAGGCAAATCTACTGATTCGGCTTTACATCATCTGGTGACAGTTATAGAAAAAGCCCATAAGGACAAGGAATTAGCTCTTTGTGCCTTTCTGGATATTGAGGGAGCTTTTGATAATACTGGTTATGACTCCATTGAGTCTGCACTTCGGTGTAGAGGTGTAGATAAGGGTACATGTAGATGGATTAAGAACATGCTAGAGAGCAGGGAAATATCCGCATCTATGGGTTGCACTCGAGTCACAGTGAATGCCGTTAAAGGCTGTCCTCAGGGCGGCGTTCTATCTCCACTACTTTGGTCCTTGGTGATAGACGACTTGCTTCAGAGGCTAGATAATATGGGTTATCAGGCAATAGGTTACGCGGACGATTTAGTAGTCATAGTAACTGGTAAATTCGATAATATCATCTCAGATATTATGTGCAACGCTCTACGTTTGGTAATGGGCTGGTGCACTGAACAGGGTCTTTCCATTAACCCTAACAAGACTATTATAGTCCCGTTTACTAGGAGAAGAAATCTCAAGTAAGGTATAATTTCCGTAGGGAATACTATTATCCAACCGTAAGACTAGGCAAGGTACAGCGTCTGGCCTGCACTCTAATCACGGGTGCTATGAGAACCTGCCCAACTTTGGCCCAAGAAGCCATTCTGGGTCTCACACCTCTCGACATATTTATTAGATCTACGACAACTATGGCTGCGTGTAGAATGAATATCGATTACTCTGACCCTCGCAACTTGAGCGGTCACTCCAATATTCTTTCTTCAATAGGAATTAGGGAAAACCTAGATATGCCGACGGATAGAATAAACACTGTGCTTCGCTTTGGAAGGAAATTTGAGATCGTGATACCGAGTAGACCAGAGTCGGATGAAGGTGGTCCACATGTGGATACTAGAAGCCTAAACTGGTATACTGACGGATCCAAATTGTCCTCTGGAGTTGGCGCTGGTGTCTACGGTCCAAACACGCGGATCTCCGAACCAATGGGTAGGTGGCCTACAGTTTTTCAGGCTGAAATTCAGGCTATTACAATATGCGCTAGAGTTAATATTGCAAAGGGTATGAAGGGTACTCATATTTCAATCTTCTCAGATAGCCAGGCAGCACTTCAAGCGCTGTCTTCTTGGGAATTTAAATCCAAAATGACACTGGAATGTATAGTTGTGTCGTTCACGAACGAACTAGTTCAATTGAACTATTCACTTAACTGAGCGGTTTATCTAGTTCGTTCATTTCCGCTCTTTTATGTCTTTTCGTTCATTCAGCTCAATTGGTCATTATTTCATTTTGATCTTTCAGTTCGGTCGTTCAATTTTTTTTTGAATTTTGTCATGAGGCGTTTGTTTTATCTTCTCTTTTGGCACGCTTTCTCAGCATTTATGTTTTTTTTTTACAAAAATTGCATGTTTCTTTTTTAAATTCATGTTTTTATTCAACATTTTTGTAATTTTTGATCGAAAGCCAAAACAAAAGACATGATCAAAATGATTCGTTCAAGAACTGTTGAACGAAAACAAAAACTGAACGATTTGAACTAGGTGAACGACCAACAGACATGATCAAAATGATTTGTTCACGAACTGTTGAACGAAGACCACAAAAGAGCGATTGAACTAGATGAACGAACTAGGTCTTTTATCTGAAATGAACGAAAATGAGCGCTCACTCAATTGAACGATTAAGCACAAGTCTACTGGAATGTTTTGATACCCTTCAGCAGCTGGCCGGGAGAAACAAAATTATTCTATTTTGGATCCCTGGTTATAGAGGTTTTGAGGGTAATGAGATAGCGGATGAGCTTGCTAGAAATGCCTCCGCTACTCCTATGACCGGACCCGAACCCTATTGTGGGGTAAACTGGTCCACCTTCTCGAACATGATTAGGGGTTTGGAAAGAACCGACTTCTTAAACTTGTGGGAAAATTCAGGAGGTCTACGACAATCCAAATCACTAATCGCTCCATTATCATATGGAAGTATACTTAATCACACCAAAAGTGACATTAGGTTACTGACAGGTTTTCTTACAGGGCATTATAAGATAAATTATCACTTGCATAATTTAAACCTTTGTGCATCGTCTTTGTGTCGACTTTGTATTGAGGAAGTGGAAACAACGCAACACATATTATGTGAATGCATCGCAATATGTAGGATCAGAAGACGGTTAATAGACAAGGAATTGCTTAGTTCTGAGGATATAAGGCTAGCTTCTCCATCCTCTGTTATAATGTTCATTAGGAACATTGAACAGAGTTTGAATTAGATAAATGGATCTTGGCACAAAAGAGCCATAAGGGTCGCAGTGCCGGCCGTTAGGGCTAGATCACACCTTGAAAAAAAAAAAAATAAAAATACTGATCGACTCAGAATTACTTTTTGAATCGATTTAGCGATGTCCGATGTAATTGACTTAAAATTTAAAACTTAAGCTTCTTTTGGCCCAAGGACGAAGCCTGTTGAAATTAGAAAAAATCGGTCCATGTTAAGACCTAGCCCCCATACAAACGCCCCCTTTGAATTCCACTTAAATGCCTGTGAAAACAATATTATAATAGATATCGTTTTGAAATTTAACAGGTAATAGTATTTTATATGCACAAACCATCATACCAAATTTCATAGGAATTAATTCAGTCCTTCTGGTAGTAATAATTCCCTCAAAATTCATAAAAATTCAAATATTTAATAAACATTTTATTTGTATGTGTTAAACGTGTACTTTGGTAACCTTATCAAATCGGAATACATTTGGGCCGTTTTTGGACTTTGGAGGAATGAAATGTCATTACCCGATTTTGTCACTATTAAGCAAAACCTAAACTTGCTTAAAGAAGGGTGTGAGGCATCCCAGATACATAATCAAGAAATACATTTAAAGTGTTTCGCAACTTGTGTTTAAGGTCGTTACCGACGACAGCTTTTTTTGCTGGTATATCAAATTTTTAATATTATTTTTAGAATTATTTAATATAAAAACACCCGAAAATCTTTATGGATATTTAACTTAAAGGCATAATAATAAACAATAAATAATAAAAATAAAAAGTTCTACTCACATTTTTTATACGTCTAACACCTTCCAAATAAGACGGTTATTAATCCATCAATTTATTACAGTATTAAAATGTAAATATTTTTATATTTTGAAAAATTAATTTATTTATCAACACACACTTTAATAAAATTCAATACAAAACGAATTGTAAGCTAATAATATGACACAATATTTAAAGATTTTTTTTGTTTTGTTTGATTGGAAAATTAAAAAAATTCTTTTAAAAAAATTTTTGTTTCGTTTAAATGATTATAATTTATTATAAAAACAAAACACATACACACACTCAAAGTATTATGCTGGTATTCAAATGATATACATATTTCAAACACGTAATCTGCATTAACAAGACAATTATTAATTTCTTTCTATTATTTTGTTAATTTTTTTTTTTAATTTTTTTTGTGACTTTAGGTTAAACAATTTAATAAAAATGTCGTCGTTGTATTATTTCTATTATTTTAATTTATTTTTTTGTTGAAATTATAAACACGTTTTGTATTATTTTAACAATTCTTATGCATTTAACTAAAAAATGAACAAAAAAACGAAAATCGAGAATCGAGAATCACTATTTGTTTTATTTAAGTATTTTTTTTGAATTTTGTAGTATATTGGTTTAGATTTTTAATGTTAGAAATACGAGATAATCTTTTATTTTAGATGTTAGATGTACAACATTATTTTTTTTTATAAATTTTGTTTAGTTTTCCTTTTTTTTTTTGTTGAAGAAGAATAAGGTGTGTTTTTTTCAAGTTGTGGTGTTTTTTTATTTTTAAGACACGTTTATTTTTTTTTTGGTTTGTTTGTTGAATGCTGTAAAGAAAAATAAAATAAATTTGTATTAGATTATAAAATGTTGATAATAATTAGTAAGGGTAAAAAAATGTTTGTTATTCTATAAGACAATGAACCAAAAAGATGAAATATTTAGACTGGTTTTTGACATGTTTATTTTCTTTAAAACACAAAAAAGTGATCAAGTATTTTTCCATTGTTTGTATAAACATTTTTATAAAGACATCAAATAATAAGATCATAATGATAATTTTGTTGGATTTATTTAAAAAAATTGGTTATAAATAATTTGGTTATGAAAAGAGGAGTGTGATATTAAATTTCAGTTGCTGAATATTTTGAATATAGTGAGTAGGGATAAGATTTTCATGCACTCGAAAATATGCGCTTAAAATATGCGCTAAAAAATTCAAAATATGCACTAAAAAACCTAAAAATATGCACTAAAAATAAAATGTATACAGAAAAAAATCTTGTTTTCATGCCAAAAAATTCTAAAAAAGTAAAAAATAACGACGGGGTTGAATAGCAACATATAAAACTGAAACTAAAACAATATATACCCGAGTAAAAAAGTTCCTATAAGAGTCGATAAAACTATATAAAATTTGATCAATGTTTCTTATGTTTTGATAAATTAAAACAAAATTTTATGATTTATATAAAACTTGATATAATTTTATATAACTTTATACAATTATATATTGTTTTATATAATTTGATATAGTTGTATATAATTATATCTGATTATATAAATTTGCTGTTGTTAAATAAAAATAGGGGTCCAAATTTCGCATAAAATTATATAAAAAATTTATCAAAACATAAGTAACATTGATAAAATTTTATATGGTTTTATCGAATCATTTTTAGCATCAAATTCTATATAATTCTATATTATCATATATGATGTTTATAAAATTATATACAACTATATAAAAACTTTTTTACTCGGGTATAAAAAATTTAAAATAATAAAAAAAAAAATTTCTTATTTTCAAAATAAATTTTTCAAATTTTAAACAGTTTTTGAAACAAATAAATTTTAATTTGTGTGTTTGCTAGTTTATGCCAAAATATGCAAAAATATGCACTTAAAAGTTGGAAATATGCACAAAAAATGCATTTAAAACCAAAATATGCTTAAATATGCATTTTAACCAAAATATTCAAAAACAAATCGATGCCATTTTAACGCAAATTTCCTTTTTAGACTATCGACAAAAAACATGCATTTGCATGGAAATCGCATCCCTAATAATGACAATACCCATTTGATCAAAAAACTAATATTAAAACATTTCTTTACAAGAAGAAATCTTGGCAAATTAAAATTTTTTTATGTATATAAAAACCTTTACAAAGTGGATTTCATAAAAATCTATTGGCAAACACCAAAACTATAAAGAATTTTATAAAACTATGCAGAAAATTTTCCCTGTATATTTTTATTTTCAAAACAAAAGTAACTCTATTATTTTTGTGTATTTTCTCATATAATTTGTCATAACTTCGAAGTTAACCCATAGATATTCATCAAACCTACTTTGATATAGAAGTAGAAAGTTTTTTGTAACGATATTTATTTTTGTCGATCATCCGAATTTAGATTTTTGTCATGTGTATGCTTATTCCACGTGTATGATTTTTTACTATAATTTGTTTTTTATTGCGAATACATCGGATTAATATAACGCGGGTTAAAAGGAAAATAGTCAAAATACCTAAAAAAACGCTAAAAAGTCTTTTTAAAAAAACTTAATTCGTGAGTTTGAGTTTAGAGGTTTATAATATATAAAAAATATAGTCACTTTTCGCAGAATTTTTTATTTTGTAAACTGGTGTTATTAACGAAAATATAATGAAACCTAGAAAATTTTTTTACATTTTACATAACCTAACAAGTAAGAAAGTTATAGTCGGTCAAGACCGACCATATAATACCCTACACCAGAGTTTCCCGGAAAATGGGTCCCAAGTTTAAACATGGACTGATTAGATTTATATATTGTCAATTAGATTTATATATTGTTAATAAGTGTAAAAAGTACTCACAAATCAAATTTGAGTGGAATAGGCTTATTTTTGTTGACAATAAACCGCTTCAGCTGAATATCGGTAGAAATTTTCACATGGGACCTAAGTCCAAAAATGGTCCGATGATAATCAGATTTGATAAGGTTATTAAAGTACGCGTTTAATATACACAAACAGAATTTTAATTAAATATTTTATATTTTCCTAAAATTTGAGAGATTTATATGAAAATCGGGAAGGTGGTTTGTATGGGGGCTACAAGAAGAACTGGTCCGATTTCTTTAAAATTCGGATTGGTGATGATTGTGTGGGTGAAACATGATTACCTGCCAAATTTCGAAAAGATACCTATTAAAATGCGGCTATTAGAGTCATTTGAGCCAAAACTAAAGAGGACCTTTGAATGGGGGCTAGGTCTAAATATGGACCGATTTTTTCCAATTTCAATACGCTTCGTCCTTGGGCCAAAAGAGGCTTAAGTTTCAAATTTCAAGTCAACTGATTAAAAATTGCGACCTGTATCATGTTTACACCGTTTACATGGACAGACGGACGGACGGATGGACGGACATCGCTAAATCGACTCAAAAAGTGATTCTAAGTCGATCGGTATACTTAAAAGTGGGTCTAGGACCAATATTTCGGGAAGTTACAAACATCAGCACAAACTCAATATACCCTGCACCACAGTGTGGTGTAGGGTATAAAAATACAAAATGCTTTAATTCGGTTTCTAGTGGACATATGCGAACATATATTCATAAAAAATTTTATTTAAAAAAAAATCTTATAAAAAAAAATCCCAAAAAAAAACTAAATAATTTTTTGCCAACAATTTTATTTAACAATTTTTCTTTTGCCAAAGCTTTTTTTCAACATTTTACACAAAATTTCTTTTTCAAATTAAGTTTTTTACAATAATTTCATACCATCAATATATTCCGAAATTATTTTTATACCCCCAACTACAGTATGGTCCCATATGTGGGTATACTCAATTCGTCATTCCGAATGTGACGCATAGAAATATCGGGGATCCCAAAAAGTATATTATAGATTCATGATAGTTTCTAAGAAATTCTAGCGATGTCCGTCTTTCCGTACGTCCGTCTGTCTGCGGAAAGCACGATGCATTCCAAGCTAAAAGAGCTACATTAAAAATATTTTGTAGGCAAAAACAAATGAAAACCACATTTAAAACAATTAAAAACCATCCGAGCAATTATTCATTTGTTCTAACGAACATCAGCATTTATTTTTTACTGTTCATAAAATTTTCTAAATTAATTAATGAACATTAAAAAATAACGTCACATTAATATTTTTACCAACAAATTCGAAAAAAACAACCTACAAAAATAATTAAAAATTAATGATGGTTATGTTATCACAATGGACCTCAGAGTCTACGTGTGTTGACTTACAATCTAACCTATGTTTTTTTTACCAAAAAAAAAAAATAGCTACGAAAACATTAAAAATTATTGATTTCGTATGTTATTTTTACAATTTTTCTATTAAATTATTTTTTTAAAAAATTTTTAATAAAATTTTGGGTAATCGATCGCGCAATCAACTACATTTTGGCCAGACACTCTGCCAAAGTCACTTGACACAAACATGTTTTTATATTTCTATAAACAATTTTTTGAAATTTTTTCATACAAAAAAAAAACACACACACACAAGTAGTAAAAATTAATTCTCTTTTAAAATTGTCAAAAATTAAAAGAAAAAAAAAATAACGTACATAAATCATTAAAAATTAAAGAAGAATCACTTATTTTTACTTGCGGTACAAAAATAAATGACTTTACAAATTTAATGCTAATGAAAGTCTTTATTTTTTATGTTGTTATTTTTGAAACAAAGAAAAGAAATAGTCATTTAAAAAAACTGAACATTACACAAATGGTTTTTCTTTAAATAACAACAAAACGTAAATCTTTTTAAATAAACTACAAACCGTTAATGACATAATTTTTGGATTGTAGGCTCCTGAAGTTTAGCACGAATATATCTTATTGTTATAGCCTGGTTAAGTACGGAAATGGGCAAAATCGGAGCTGGGGAAATAGTTCCCCTTTAAGAACTAAACCTAATTTATTCATTTTTGTAACAGAGGTAGTTCAAATATGCCCCCAATGCCTATCGCCAACACGTAGCAGTTTTAGCGCGATTCGATGTCACCACATTCAGTATTTTTTTATCAATTCATTTTTAATTCAGTATCTCTGAACCATTCAAATCAAGTAAGAAAGTTATAGTCGGTCAAGACCGACCATATGATACCCTACACCTGTGTTTTCCGGAAAATGGGTCCCAAGTCCAAACATGGACCGATTGGATCTGTATTTTGTTAGATCCTTATTTAGTGTAGAAAACACACACAGATCAAATTTTAGTGGAATTGGTTTATTTTTTGCCAATAGACCGATTTAACTGAATATCGGTCGAAATTTTTTTTTTTAATTGGGGACTAAGTCCAAAAATGGTCCAATTATATTCCGATTTGATTAGGTTACTAAAGTACACGTTTAACAACAAAAAATAAAATTTTTATCAAATACTATTTCCATTTTTATGAATTTTGAGGGAATTAAGGAATATCGGGAAGGTGGTTTGTCTAGGGACTACCAGAAGGACTGACCTGATTCCTTAAAAATTTGGAATGATGATTCATGCATATTGGATTATCTGTTAAATTTCGAAGCGATATCTGTTATAATACGGGTATTAGAGTCATTTAAGCCTAATCCAAAGGGGGAGTTTGTATGGGGGCTAGGTCATAACATGGACCGATTTTCTCAAATTTTAACAGACTTCGTTCTTGGGCCAAAAGATGCTTAAGTTTCAAATTTTAAGTTAATTGATTGAAAATTGTGACCTGTATAGTGCTTAAACCGATAGATGGACAGACGAACGGACCGACAGACGGACGGACGGACATAGTTAAATCGACTCAAAAGGTAATTCTGAGTCGATTGGTCTAGGACCATTATTTCGGGTAGTTACAAACATCAGCAAAACCTCATTATACCCTGTACCACAGAGTGGTGTAGGGTATAAAAAGTCATGACGAAAACTTTTAAAAGTTTTGTATTTTTTTTTTTTTTTGAGTGTACATTATGAAGTCCACACAATTTTTGGATGTAATGCGTATAAAATCTATTGAAATACGAAAAATGCATTTGAAACTTGAAGATCAATTTGAAATTTAAGGATTCTAATCACAGAAAGAATTAACAACGAAAGTCAATCAACAAAAACGCGGATTCAATTAATTTTTTAATTGAAACTCCTCCGATAAAGAAAATTGTTATATCAATCATCAAATTGTAGGTGATTAATTGATTTGTATTTCAATTAACCATTTTTTCGATTTTGATAAAAAATTTGATAAATTTTTTATTTAAAGTCAATTAAAATAATGATTGATTTAACAAATGAATTTCAATCTTATGGAAAAATTATGAAGAAATTCATATTTTTTGCTTTCCAATATGTTGCCGACAATAAAAAAAAGTAAAACCCTAGTATAAAGTATATTTTTGAATCATTGTTTTAAATAAATTGAAGCAAAAAAAAATTTGGTTGTTGAAAATTTGTAATTTGATAGTTAAAGAAAATAACAAAAATGTTGATCAAAACAATAATTGACTCATTTAAATTTTGTTGATCAATAAATTTAATTGAAATTTTTAAGCCAATAATTTTTTGTGTGATTGTATATTCCAGCCGAAATTCTGAAATTGCATTTCAAACTCGAACATTCCATTTGAAGTTTGAGAATTCTATTTGAAATTCGAAGATTCCCATTTTGAAAATTGCAAATTGCATTCCCAATTTCAAAAATGTTTTACTTAGTTGTAGTAAAATTTTTCAAATTTTAAATATTTTTTTTAATTTTAAGTGGTTTTTTCGAACTTCAAAAATAATCTTCAAACTTCATGGAGTCTTCCAATTTACATTAAACCTTCGAAATTCAAATGGAGTTACCGTTATCAAATTTTTAATATTAAATTGTTGATGGATTATTTTAATTTCAAATGGAATCTTCGAATTTTAAATGAAATAATCGAATTTAATTGACTTTTTACAAATAGCATCAGTATACTTTATCCAGAGTTACCACTGAATGAAGATAATAACAAAAAAGCTCTTTGTGTTTAAATCAGCAAAGATTTTTTTTGAATATCCAGCGTCTACTATTCTATTAATATTTATTATCTTTTAAAATTTCTCCACAGTTTCAAAAAAATAAAAAATTTTCAAATATTTCAACCACATAATATAAAAAAATGTGAAAAAATAGATCAACCAAAAAAAATCATATATATATTTCAATAACTATTATCTTCTATTTTGAAGTTTATATTTTTGACCTCATTCAAGGCAACCACAGCAGCAAAGAAATTGCGTTATAAACTTAAAAGCCAAAATAAAAAAAAAAAATTGCCGTTAAGCACTTTGCAGAAAATGTGCAGTTGTTAAACAAAGACATGTCTCATTTTTTGTAGTTTCTGTTTTTTTTAGGTTTCTTTCTTTCGATTTTATTACAATTTTTGTTTTATTTTTTTTAGCACATTTACAAAGAAAGAGTCAACAAAAAAAGTAGTTGAAAACTATTCACAATAGTTGGTTTAGTTTGGCGGGATGTTGGTTGTTGGTGTGTAGACGGACTAGCAGCAGTCAGCCTTTTACCAATTGTTTGGTTGTTTTTATTAAATGAGGTCAATTGCATGCGCCGACGTTGCAGTGTTACAAAGCCCAGAAACAAAAAAAAAAAAGACATCATATAACACTAGGTGAGTTGGAAAATGAGGAACTTATTTGAAAGGGGCTTTAAATTTTTTTTTAAGGATTACGGGTGCCAACTAGGAAAGTTTTGATTAATTTTTAAGAACATTTTCGTACGTAATCCGATTGGATTTTAATAATATAATAAAGTATTTCTTGCATTATTATTGGGTTTCTTGAGAAAGTCCCAAAATAACGGTTAGCCCTCAAGTGGGCGCCATTTTTTTTGAAAGGCCCTCAACTTAATGAGTTTATGTTAAAATATGTTTTCTTCTGCTTTTAAGGTGACTTTTATAAAAGTTGTGCTTAATTGACTATTGTTCACAAAAATCAAGAGGTCCTAACCAAATTCAAATTCTTCAGCATACCAATTACCATGGTTGCCAAATATTACTTAATATGCTGAATTGATTCTTAAGCAACGGGTCCACAAATGGGCGTTTTAAGATTTGATATTACGAAATATTTGTATACCCTACCCTTAGTGACACTCCGTAACACTCCGAAATTTAGATTTAAGACCCCATAAAGTATACAATATATTCATAGGTTAGGTAAGGTTTGATAAGCGTCCGCCATTTGGGGAAATCACTCGGAGGCCATAAAGCCCATTGTGATTTCCTTAATTATAATTTCCCTTTTCCCTCTCTGATAAAAAGTTTTACTTCTTAAACTATTCCGATTCTAAAACATCTTCTTCAAAAGACGTCAATGAAACACCGTTTAGGCAATCCAGGTTATCGAAAAATCTTTGTCTCAAATGCTGAAGGCGGGGAGTCGGTGCAGGTTTTTCAACGAGCTTGCGAGATTTAGAGAAGACTTTTATCCTTCCATTTGACTCTAGCATTTTCCAGGCCAAAATAGTTGCCATATGCAGGGTGCCATATGCAGTTCGGTGATGAGACAAACAGAGTATTTAACATTTACGTTGACAGCCAAGCTTCTATAAAAGCTCTTAAAAGCTTTTACATCAAGTCGAAAGTAGTTTTCGAATGCTTCGAGAACTTACAAAGTTTAGGGAGTATGAACAAGGTGAAACTAATATGTATACCAGGTCACAAAGGTATTCAAGGAAACGAGAGAGCGGACGAGCTCGCGAAACAAGGTGCTGATGGTATTGGTATTTCTGTGCATATTGATCCACCAATCCAACACTTCAGATCGCTACGCGACATTCAAAACACTGCAATGGCTAATAGAAAGTGGAGAGAGCTAACAACAAGTGAGATCAGTAGAAGATTGTTGGCATGCTACAATCTAAGAAAAACTGAATACTTACTCTCACTCACTAGATGGAACTGCCGTGTACTTACTGGAGTGATCACCGGGCACTGCCTAATAGGTTATCATAGAAAGAAGATGGGACTTATTTCTGATGCATGCTGTAGAAGGTGCGATGAACCTAACACTGAAGAAACGGTCGAACATATTCTTTGCCAATGTCCTGCTTTGGCCAGAACCCGACTGCACATTTTAGGCAGACATGACTTCGAGAGCTTGGAAACGGTTTCGAATGTCGACCTAAGGCAAATAGTACAATTCGCGATGAGGACAAACGCGTTCTATTAGCGTCGCTGAGGAATTTTTGTGGTTTCGTTATGGACCATCCGGTCTATGTGAGGAGTCTTTGACTCCGCCACCTCTAACCTAACCTAACCTTAAGACGGGTCTTCTTCAGACCCGCACATTCACATAACAAATGCTTCACTGACTCCACCTCCTCCACTTTCCTACAAACATCGGAGGGACGAAGGTCCTAACCATCTGCGCGGCTTTATCAATTGCAAGTACATCAGCCTGGAAAACACTTCACTTAGCCGGAAGTCTCAATGAAGTCCCGATTTCTAGGCGTTCATAGTATATTCCAGGATTCGTACCCATCTCCATCGTCGATCCGTCCGTTAAGATTGAAATCGCATTCTTTGTTATGACAGAGTTTTCCGCCCAGTCTTCCCTAGATCGTCGAAAGTTTTGTTAAAGTTCTGTCATAAGTTTTCTGTTTCAGTTAAGTCCCCACCCTTTTTAATATGGTCGAGCGTTGCTGAAGCATTTGCGACTCTCTTAACCTGAGAGTTGATTTTTCTCCTGTGCTCTTGACGTAGATATATAAGGGCTGAATGTTAAGTATCACTTTCAGGCCGACTTTGGGTACCGATTTATTATCACCAGTGATACCCACACACGCCAGTCGTTGTACCATCTGAAGCAGAGTTGGGTCGAATCATTGAGTCACTGATTTTTTCGTATAAAATGCTCAATGAAATCGATTTCATTGAATCATTATTCCATACAAATTATTATCATTGCCCAACTATGATCTGTAGGTTGCAGAGTTATGATTTCTTATCCACCGCTCTCCACCATACAAGGGCACTATAGATAAGTATTGGTCTTATTTCGGATAATATACTGTTCTAAATCCCAACTTCTTCCAAAAGTTTTCCTGCAGGTGTAAAAAGCATGTAACGACTTTTTCATCCTTTTCTCTGTATTTCATTTCCAAGAAAGCTTTGAGTAAAGTAACACATCCAAGTATTTCGCCTCATTAGGTAATTCTAGGGTGATTCCATCTTATTTGGGATTCCTTCTATTTAATACTTTTTGTGAACAAGAAAAGTTCGGTAATGGCGGGATTAACTCTCAAACCGTTGTTCTGTTCCTACGTCGAGAGTGTCTTAAGTGCTGATTCCATGAGATCGCTAATCGTAGGAAAAAATTTACCCTTGATTAGGATCACAAAGTCGTCAGAGTAGGCAACTACCTTGAGACCTTTTCCATTGAGTGACTAGAGGATCTTATTTTTTACAAGATTTCACAGAAGGGGAAAGATCACTACCCTTGTGAAGACTCCCATAAAATAACTTTCCTCGTTTCACCAACACCTATCGTCAAGTTAACTGCCCTGCTTTTAGGCATGTTGCCCGCCCATAGAGTAATCTGTGTGTCCGTGCCTGTATTTTGTAGGGCACTAAGGATTGATGATATTTTGACATTGTTGAATGCACCTTCCACGTCCAAGAATGATGACAAAACATACTCTTTTTTATGAAGAGTATCCTCAATCAACCTGACAACATCGCTTTAAGCCGTCTCAACAGACCTACCCTTAAGATAGGCGTGTTGGGCTCCGCTGAAGTTGTCTGATGTAAGGGCACTTCTTAGAGACATCTACCATTATTTTCAATGTTTCAAAAAAATGATTATAAGAGACGTTTTTTAACGAAAACAAAAAACTCGTTAGTTGGTACGCGGCTGACAAAATTTAAAATTGGGGATACGCGATCCAAAAAGGTTGGTAACCGCTGCACTAGGCGATTGATTATGTCTGATCTTTAAAACATGCCCTCAACTGTGCGCTTTAGTAGTGAATTTCTCAAAATATATTTTTCAGCTTAGAAATGCAGACATTTCATATGACAGATTTTTAGAAAATATGTGTATGAAAGTTTGCCACCTTTTTTTAAAGTTACACTCAGAAAAAAAAATAACTAAAAATTAACTAAATTCAAGGAAAATTGATAATGATTTTTAAGTTCATATTTTTCTTAAAAATAAGGAAAGAAAACATTTTTTAATATTATGCCAATTTGAACTAAAAAATGGGAAATTTTTTTTTAATTTAGTTCATACACATTTAAAGACCCGATTGGAGGCAAGATGGGCCCAATATGGGCCCAGTCCCAGTTGGGTTCCTTAAGAATTTTCATAGGTTTTGAACCAAAATGTTTGCCCGTTTCGCTCTAACTTAAAAACAAGTCCAAATCACTCTAAATTCCTCCGTTTTCAAATAAATTTCACCCTAACATAAAAGCGTAGCCATGGCACATCATAGCCGCCGTCAAAGACTATATTGTACTATAAACAGCAAATCACCTTAAGGCTTTCTGAATTAAAAGTCATAAGCATGCTTTAGCTGTTTGTTGTTATATGCATGAATGTTGACGATGATGATTATGTTGCTGGCTGCTATATTGCTGATGAAAATGATGATGATGATTATGGTAAAATGTTGGTAGTATTGTAAAATTGTTTTTTATTTTGTTTAGCTGCTTAAAGCAGTAGTATTTACCTGTAGTAAAAGTCAGTTGTTTATTCACATTTCTTTAATTTTTTTATGTTTTTTTTTGTCCATTTTACGGTTTAGAAAAGTAACAAATAGTAGTTAGTACGAGTATTTTGGGGCTTAGAAAAAAAAAATCATCAATTGATGATCTTATACACATATGCATGCATTTAGGTATGTTTGAATACCAAAATAATAAAAAAAAGGAAAAAAAAAATTCACTGACGTTTTTTTACTAAATGTTTATCAAGATTTTGCTGTACTACAAGACCTGGTGGATTAGTTAGTATTGGCTTTGTTTTATGAATATGCACATACGAGTTGCAGCAAGAAAAAAAAACTGCAAAATACCTTTCACTTTAATGTTATTCAATTTGATTTTCAAACTTCAATTTTATTGATATTGAGGGAGTTTTGTTTTTTTTTGTTTTAGCAAATAATTATTTTATTTTAACGTTTTTTTTTCTTTAACGATTTGCTTGTTTGCAAACAAATTTTATTTACAATATCCGCATAGTATTGGTTAATTAGTTAATTGTTTTACTATAAGAGTAAAACAATTAACTATTGAATTTTTTTTTATTATTTGTGTCAATGATTAAGGAAACATTTCTATTTAAATTAATTTTTTTAAGTTAATTGTTGCGAATAAAACTTTCGACTTTTTAGGATTTTAAAAGAGTTGTTGCAATAAAAATGTAGAGTAGAAGGTGGCAGATTTATATTGGAGTTAGTCCTCATACCGATACTAATTGAACCTAACCTAAAACTGGTCAAAAATTACTATTGTCTTGTTGTAGCGAAACACACCAACCACAGGTGGAAATCGAACCTACGATCCCCACATTCATAGACCAATAAAATTTTTAAACGTAACTAAAAATTTTGCAATATTTTTTTTTAAATAATGCATTTAAAATGTTTATATATATTTTTTTCAAATTCCCATTAAAAAAATAACTTTTTAATATTTTTTTACACTTATTCTTATACTCAAACCGTTTTGAGCCATATAGTGACTCAAAGTAATAATGGAAGAGCATATATTTGTTAGCAGTTCTTTAAAGGAAAAGTGATCAATACTAAACCTGATTATTATCAATCGACTATTTTTGAAAAAAGTTCTATAAAGGAAATTTTCTAAGCTTTGATTTTAGCTTGATAGCGTCCAGATTGTGCAAATATTTAATCAGATCTAGTGTCGCACAGGAAAATGGAATTATTTGTAGATGTTTTTATTTTTTAATTTTTTAAAAATATTTCTAAGTCCACTTTTTCCAAGTTCAAACATTAAAAATTTAAAATGTTCCAATAATTTTTATTTAGTTCCCATTTAGTTTTTCCAACAACCCAAACAAAACATTAAATTTTTTAAATACAGTGGACCACCACCGCATTTTGTTTGACTACCAATTTTTTGTGAACAAAGAAAAATTTTAATTATTCTTATATCTCATTAAACAAAAAAAACAGCCTGTTTTTTGTTGTTTTGTCCAATAAAAAAATATTGTTTTTAAACATGTTAAAACCCAGCAAATTTTTGCATTACTAGTAATGAGTATAGTAATTAGTAATAATTATTGGTATGTACTTATTCATTGCATGAAACACTACTTATTCTATAAAGGCCGTGAGACAAAAATAATTAGTGCCTACAAGCTTACGAGTAGGGAGATAAATAACTACTTACCTATAACGAGTAAAATAAGTAGTTACTTATAAAGAATAAAATAAATAGTTGCAAACAGAGTTTGAAATAACTATTTATCATTAGATTATTCGTTTTCGCGAAACTTTAAGCTAAAAAGGTAAAACAAATATTGTTTTTTTCTGATTGGACTTAATTTCGGAAGTGAACCTGCAAATAAGTATTTATTTTTAACATTCTCAATAACTTATTATTTATATTATTGCAAATAAGTACTTACATATTACAATATAAGCCACTAGTTGCTTTTTGGACTAAAGTAATGCAGTGGGTAATGAGTAGTTGTTATAAGTAATGTAATTGGCAGTCATTACTTTTCACAACACATTACCTAGTTTTTGCTGGGAAATGTTAAAACATAAAAAAAATGGTCAATATGAAAGGTGATTATGTGAGAAACGATCACTTTAATTTTTTTTTTATTTTGGTTCAAAATTACGCCCTCTATTGCAAAAAAATTAAAAAAAATTACAAAAAATCAATTACTAAATACACCGATTCAATTACTTCGGTATTTGAATTTCCTCCGAGCACGAAAATTGTAATATAGATTGCTCAAGTAATTGGTTCAATTACTAAAATAATTGAACCAATTACTTTAGTAATTGGGCCAATTACTTGAGTAATCAATATTACAATTTTCGTGCTCGGAGGAAATTCAAATACTACAGTAATTGAATTGGTGTATTTAGTAATTGATTTTTTGTATTTTTTTTATTCATTTTTTTCCAATAGAGGGCGTCATTTTGAACTAAAATTAAAAAAGTTGAAAGTAGTTCGTTTCTCACATAATCACCTTTTATATGCTGGTGTCGGCCATTTTATAAGTAAATGGTGGACACGTTTTGACGAAGATAAAATAAATTGGATTTGACAATCACCTCTTTGGATGGATATACTGGTGGGAGGGCACCAATAAAACTCTGACGTTAATCACATAATTTTCGTGCCTTCCATTACAAAGGTAATCGTTGTTTGATGAAATAAATTGGATTTGATCACATCATTGGATTGATATACTGGTGGGAGAGCACCGGTGACAGGACATAATCCCCACGGACATTGCCCCCATAACGGAAATGGGGATTACGACCGAATTCATTTCGGTCGTAATTTGATCATAGTCCCCGTTTTCTGCAGAGAGGGTGGATTTAATGCATGGAGTTTGTAATCCCTAAGCCCGGCCGAAGGCCGGCTACGCAGAAAAACTTTTAAGTAAAAAAAATTCTTTTAATTTTGGGAATTATGACCAACTAGTATAGAAGACATAATCCCCATAATGGGGATTATGGCCATTTGTTACGTGGTCATTATCCCCATAAATCTGGGAATTATGTCCGTTTTTTATTGGGATAATGTCCAAATAATTTTCGGTCATAGTCCCCACTACCATTATGGGGATTATGTACATGGGGATTATGGCATGTCACCGAGAGCACCAATAATAAAACTCGGACGTTAATCACATAGTTTTTATGCCTTCCATTACAAAGGTAATGGAAGTTTGGTGCATGGAGCTATTAGAAGAAGACCCTGCCTTTTTGTGTGCTTTTCATGAGTGCCGGCATTTAAATTAAAATCAAAAACAAAAAAAAAATCTGTAAGTTGCCAACATAGAATAATTTTTCTCATAAATTGTTGCACTGATAAAAGATTTTACCACATATAGATCCAATCCGTCATATATTGTCGATCATGCACCGGTGTTTGATATTTGCTTAATGTGTACAATTTTCTGAGCCTTCATAAGTTATGACTTTTTCAAGGCTCCAATTAATTAATAGAACGCTCTACATTTGGATTCCTGAAAGATTCATGTTTGACTCTTAATTTTGGATATGTAAAAAATTCAAAATATGTTTTTTTGAACATTAATAAAAGAGTCAGAAAAGAATACGAACATATATTTTTCAGAATAAAAGAGTCAGGAAAGAATACGAACATATATTTTTCAGAATCTTTTATGAGCCATATAAGGCCCCTGTAGGTTAGTTGGTAGCATGCTATCCTATGAAACAGGGGGTCGTGGGTTCGATTTCCACTAAACCCTTGGTCGATTTCGATACAACGAGACGACGGTCATTGTCACCAGTTCTCGGTTAGGTTTAATTAATTATTTAAAATGATTTGTTAAATTGCGAAAACTAAATAAAAACTGATCGTTGGATTAAAAGTATTATGATGATTAGGGATGAGATTTTCATGCACTAAAAAATCGAAAATATGCGCTTAAAATATGCGCTAAAAAATTCAAAATATGCACTAAAAAACCTAAAAATATGCACTAAAAAATAAAATGTGTGCAATAAAGATCTTGTTTTTATAGGAAAACTTCTTAAAAAGCAAAAAATAACCCCGTGTTTAAATAGTAACATTTAAAACATTATATAAGCAAGATTTTTTAAGAATTAACACAATCTATAAAAAAAATATTTAAAGAAAAAAAAATTTTTTTCTTATTTCCAAAATAAATTTTTAAAATTTAAAATAGTTTTTAAAACAAATAAATTTCGATTTGGAATTTTGCTAATTTATGCTAAAATATGCAAAAATATGCACTTAAAAGTTGGAAATATGCACAAAATATGCATTTAAAACCAAAATATGCAAAAATATGCATTTTCACCAAAATATGCAAAAATATGCAAAAACAAATCGATGCCATTTTAACGCAAATTTCTTAATTCGGAAAGATAAATGCTTGATATTGTTTTTAGACCATCGACAGAAAACATGCATTTGCATGGAAATCTCATCCCTAATTATGATATTATAAGAGCGCTAAGAAAAAGGGATTATGTTTTCTGAACGTCTAAGAACACTTTTATGTGTCTTTTCGAGCTCCAAATGAACGTTTGGTTATATTTTTTATTATTTTTTTTACACTTGATATAAAAAATTAATTGAAAATACATAATAAAAATACATAATGTATTAATTTTTTCAATACTTTTGTAAAAAAAAGATTTTTTTTCAGAAATAAAAAGTTTTTCAAAAAAATATATGGCAACACTGGACACGAGGTCTGACCATCATTTCTATATAATTAAAGCATGTTGATTTCCCTGGTGATGTCCGTTCTTGCAAAATTAATAAATTATGAGAAAAATTGTGATTTTTACCACTAAAACGAAAACAATTTTACCAACTTTTCCGCGCTATTAAAAGTTGATCTGAACACTTTGTTAAAATATGCACTGCACCACCTTATCTTAATTATTCTTAAAGTTTTGTTGATAAGAAAATTTCAGTACTGTCAGATGTAATTATCCGGTTCTTGAAGACCTAATGTGATATACAAATTCTAAGAGAAATATATTTTAGACAAATGTACCCTTGTGGCAACGTAATAAAATATTTTTTTTTTTTGGAACCGCAATACTAATGTTGCTGTCAATCCTTGAAATTTGTTGAATAATTTTCAATTTTAAAATATTAAAAATTTTATAATTTATTAAAAAGAAGCTTTTATGTTTTAAATATTTAAACTTATACAATTTACACAGTTTTCCTGTTTTTAAAAGATTTCAATAAACACAAAACACCTGCAAATATTTTTAAACTGTTGTAGAATTGATCACAAATTTAGGTTTTTTTTTTTATATTTCAAACATTTCAAAAACCAGTACGATTTAATTATTTTTAAAAAACACATGTTCACTTAATGAATTTAAGGTAAATTTGTTAAAGAAATTTAACTGTTAATCTTAATTATTTTTATTTTTTAATTTTTATTGCAATTTTTAATTTTTTTTTTATAATTTTTTAATAAAATTTTTTTTTTGCAATATTTTTTTTATTTGTTTCTTTTTGGAATTTAAATTTTTTTCTGATAATTCGTAAACTCACTTTTTTTAGAAAATTATTTAATTAATTTTCGTTTATTACGTAAATAAACACCTGTTGTTTGTTCTATATAATAATCCACATAAAAGAACACGTTGTGTTGTGATTAGCCAACAAAAAAAAATATTTTTTGTTTCGATATTTTAATATTTTTATTATTTTTTTGCACTACACATGTGCAATGTTTTACACATACATTAACACACAAAAAAACACACGATAATATGGTTTAGGCGTTTTCATAAACAATTTTGTTTGTGCAATTAAATAAACCGCTATATAGGCACATTCAATACAAGAAACAACAAAAAAACCCGTCGGTAAACAAAAATAAACGGTACTACACTATTAATGCGGCAACACGTTAAAACGCCTCAATAGTTCGCTCTAAACTGAAGTTAAAGTCTAACAGAGAAACAAGTGGGAGCTCCAAACACAGAAAAAAACATACACTCTAGCAAAACAAAAACACTATTAAACCGCAGAAGAACAACAAAAACAAAATAAACAAAAGCATGGTTAGTTTGGATGAAAGATGGGAGACTTGTAAACCAAAAAAAGCAACAACAATATCAAAAAAACTAATCAGATAACCGGTTTTAATTCACATATTTTTGTTGTAGTAGATTGCAGGTGTAATAATGAGTATAAAAACAAAAAACCTCAAGAGAGACTTAAAATTAATAAAACAACAGCTCAAATACACACTTTGCTATGTGAAGTTTAGTTTAACAGCAAACGGTTAAACAATAACAGTAATGTTAGCTTGTGAAACGGTTAACAGTGTTATGTTAATGTGAAATATGCGAAACATGAGAGCGAGTGTAAAGGAATGTTTTTTATTAAAAACCAGTTGGAGTTTGGAAAATATCACAAGAGTTTTTTTAACCAGAGAATATCAATGAGTCAGGGAGTATTGTTTTTAGAGTTGCCACTTAAAAAAATTTGAAACTACACATGGGTGCATTCAAAATTACACATGAATCCTAAAATTACACATGCAATTTTTATACCCTCCAACTACAGTATGGGGGTATACTCACTTTGTCATTCCGTGCGTAACGCATCGAAATATCGGTCGGGGACCCCATAAAGTATATATATTATTGATCAGTGATCGATTCTAAGACATTTTAGCGATGTCCGTCCGTCCGTCCGTCCGTCCGTCTGTCCGTCCGTCCGTCCGTCCGTCTGTAGTTAACACGATGCAGTCCAAAATAAAAGAGCTAGGAACCTCAAGTTTTGCACAAGTATGTCTTATGTTCCTAGGCAGGTTAAGTTCGGAAATTGGCCAAATCGGACCAGGGGGGAAAAAGTTCCCCCTTGAAGAACTAAACCAACCTCTAAAAAAATACACGTTTTTACAGGTTTTTTTGTATTTTTGTTAAATAAATGAAACATTTGGTATATTTATCGCGATGGGAAGGTGCTCTCAACGTGCCCCACTGACCCTATCAACTTCGCCCCCCCCCCCAAAAAAAAAAAAAGAAACGCCCCTGTCAATTTTTTTTTTTACATTTTGGAGGGTATAAAAGATTCGGCACGGCCGAATTTAACACTCTCACTTGTTTTTAATTAAAATTTATTTTAAATATCAATTTCAAACGAAAAATTGAGTCATTTAACAATTTTGTGGCACCAATCTTAAAATAAGTAATAAGCAAGGAGAGGACTTTCATGCAAATGCATCTTTTTTTCCTTTTAGTCTTAGAACAATGTTAATCACATATCTTTGGAAATCAAAGAAATTGCTTTAAAATTACATCAATCCGTTGGTGCATATTTTTGCATATTTTGCTGAAAATGCATATGTTTGCATATTTAGCCAGAATTCTGCTATAAATGCATATTTATACCCTACACCACTCTGTGGTACAGGGTATAATGAGTTTGTGCTGATGTTTGTAATTACTAGACCTACCTTCAAGTATACCGATCGACTCAGAATTACTTTTTGAGTCGATTTAGCGATGTCCGTCCGTCTGTCCATCTATCGGTTTAATAACGTGACAGGTCGCAATTTTCAATCAATTGACTTCAAATTTGAAAGTTATGCATCTTTTGGCCCAACGACGAAGCCTATTGAAATTGGAGAAAATCGGTCCATGTTAAGACCAAGCCCCCAAACATATGCCCCGTTTGGATTCGGCTTAAATGACTCTAATAACCGTAATATAGTATATATCACTTTGAAATTTAGAAGGCAATAAAATTTTGTATGCACGAATCACCATTCCAAATTTCAAAGTCAGTCCTTCTGGTAGTCCCCATACAATCGATATTCGCATAATTCCCTCAAAATTCATAAAAATGGAAATATTTGATAAAAATTTTATTTTTAAGTGTTAAACGTGTACTTTAGTAACCTATTAAAATGGGAATATAATTGGACCATTTTGGACTTAGTCCCCCATATAAAAATTTCGATTGATATTCAGTTAAATCGGTCTGTTGGGAAAAAAAATAAACCAATATCACTAAAATTTGATCTGTGTGTGTTTTGTACACTAAATAAAGAGCTAACAAAAGACAGATCCAATCGGTCCTTGCTTGGACTTGGGACCCATTTTTCGGAAAACACTAGTATAGGGTATCGTACGGTCGCTCTTGAATTTGCCTTAAATGGCTGCGATTTGTTTTGCATATTTTGGTGAAAATGCATATTTTTGCATATCTTGGTTTTAAATGCATATTTTCTGCATATTTCTAAATTTTAAGTGCATATTTTGGCATAAATTAGCAAAAACACAAATTAAAATTTATTTGTTTCAAAAACTATTTTAAATTTTTAAAAATTTATTTTGAAAATAAGAATTTTTTTTTATAGATTGTCATTTTTTCTAAAAAAATCTTGCTAACATAAAATTTTAAATGTTACTATTTTTTGCTTTTTAAGAAGTCTTTCATATGAAAACAAGATTTCTATTGAATTGAATTTATTTTTTAGTGCATATGTTTACGTTGAGAGCACCTTCCCATCCCGGTAATATAACAAATGTTTCATTTATTTAACAAAAATACAAAAAAACATGTAATACAAGTAAGAGTATTAAATTCGGCTGTGCCGAATTTTTATTACCCTCCAACTTGAAAAAAAAAAATGCAGGGGAGTTTTATTTTTTTTTTGCGAGGCGGGGGGGGGGGGGGTCTGTAGGGGTAATTGGGGGGGGGGGAATTTCCACTCGAATATGTGTTAAAAAAATTATTCTTATGCTTTTTGCACTAAAGAAATGCAAGTTTATCATTATTTTAAAAAAAAAAAAAAGTTTTTCCACGCCCATAGAAGGGGGCGGACCGAAAAAAACGATATTTTCTAATTATCAGGGTCCAAATGCAGGACTTTATATTTCTTGTAGCATAAAAATGTTGCATTTGTTAAACAAAAACACAAAAAATCATGAAAAAGTGATATTTTTCAGAGGTTGGTTTTTTTTTTTATACCCTCCACTCTAGTGATAGAGGGTATATATAAGTTTGTCATTCCGTTTGTAACACCTCGAAATATTGGTCTAGGACCCCATAAAGTATATATATTCGTGATCCTCGTTCGATTTTAAGACGATCTAGCGATGTCCGTCCGTCCGTCCGTCCGTCCGTCTGTCCGTCTGTCTGTCTGTCTGTCTGTCTGTCTGTCTGTCTGTCTGTCTGTCTGTCTGTCTGTCTGTCTGTCTGTCTGTCTGTCTGTCTGTCTGTCTGTCTGTCTGTCTGTCTGTCTGTCTGTCTGTCTGTCTGTCTGTCTGTCTGTCTGTCTGTCTGTCTGTCTGTCTGTCTGTCTGTCTGTCTGTCTGTCTGTCTGTCTGTCTGTCTGTCTGTCTGTCTGTCTGTCTGTCTGTCTGTCTGTCTGTCTGTCTGTCTGTCTGTCTGTCTGTCTGTCTGTCTGTCTGTCTGTCTGTCTGTCTGTCTGTCTGTCTGTCTGTCTGTCTGTCTGTCTGTCTGTCTGTCTGTCTGTCTGTCTGTCTGTCTGTCTGTCTGTCTGTCTGTCTGTCTGTCTGTCTGTCTGTCTGTCTGTCTGTCTGTCTGTCTGTCTGTCTGTCTGTCTGTCTGTCTGTCTGTCTGTCTGTCTGTCTGTCTGTCTGTCTGTCTGTCTGTCTGTCTGTCTGTCTGTCTGTCTGTCTGTCTGTCTGTCTGTCTGTCTGTCTGTCTGTCTGTCTGTCTGTCTGTCTGTCTGTCTGTCTGTCTGTCTGTCTGTCTGTCTGTCTGTCTGTCTGTCTGTCTGTCTGTCTGTCTGTCTGTCTGTCTGTCTGTCTGTCTGTCTGTCTGTCTGTCTGTCTGTCTGTCTGTCTGTCTGTCTGTCTGTCTGTCTGTCTGTCTGTCTGTCTGTCTGTCTGTCTGTCTGTCTGTCTGTCTGTCTGTCTGTCTGTCTGTCTGTCTGTCTGTCTGTCTGTCTGTCTGTCTGTCTGTCTGTCTGTCTGTCTGTCTGTCTGTCTGTCTGTCTGTCTGTCTGTCTGTCTGTCTGTCTGTCTGTCTGTCTGTCTGTCTGTCTGTCTGTCTGTCTGTCTGTCTGTCTGTCTGTCTGTCTGTCTGTCTGTCTGTCTGTCTGTCTGTCTGTCTGTCTGTCTGTCTGTCTGTCTGTCTGTCTGTCTGTCTGTCTGTCTGTCTGTCTGTCTGTCTGTCTGTCTGTCTGTCTGTCTGTCTGTCTGTCTGTCTGTCTGTCTGTCTGTCTGTCTGTCTGTCTGTCTGTCTGTCTGTCTGTCTGTCTGTCTGTCTGTCTGTCTGTCTGTCTGTCTGTCTGTCTGTCTGTCTGTCTGTCTGTCTGTCTGTCTGTCTGTCTGTCTGTCTGTCTGTCTGTCTGTCTGTCTGTCTGTCTGTCTGTCTGTCTGTCTGTCTGTCTGTCTGTCTGTCTGTCTGTCTGTCTGTCTGTCTGTCTGTCTGTCTGTCTGTCTGTCTGTCTGTCTGTCTGTCTGTCTGTCTGTCTGTCTGTCTGTCTGTCTGTCTGTCTGTCTGTCTGTCTGTCTGTCTGTCTGTCTGTCTGTCTGTCTGTCTGTCTGTCTGTCTGTCTGTCTGTCTGTCTGTCTGTCTGTCTGTCTGTCTGTCTGTCTGTCTGTCTGTCTGTCTGTCTGTCTGTCTGTCTGTCTGTCTGTCTGTCTGTCTGTCTGTCTGTCTGTCTGTCTGTCTGTCTGTCTGTCTGTCTGTCTGTCTGTCTGTCTGTCTGTCTGTCTGTCTGTCTGTCTGTCTGTCTGTCTGTCTGTCTGTCTGTCTGTCTGTCTGTCTGTCTGTCTGTCTGTCTGTCTGTCTGTCTGTCTGTCTGTCTGTCTGTCTGTCTGTCTGTCTGTCTGTCTGTCTGTCTGTCTGTCTGTCTGTCTGTCTGTCTGTCTGTCTGTCTGTCTGTCTGTCTGTCTGTCTGTCTGTCTGTCTGTCTGTCTGTCTGTCTGTCTGTCTGTCTGTCTGTCTGTCTGTCTGTCTGTCTGTCTGTCTGTCTGTCTGTCTGTCTGTCTGTCTGTCTGTCTGTCTGTCTGTCTGTCTGTCTGTCTGTCTGTCTGTCTGTCTGTCTGTCTGTCTGTCTGTCTGTCTGTCTGTCTGTCTGTCTGTCTGTCTGTCTGTCTGTCTGTCTGTCTGTCTGTCTGTCTGTCTGTCTGTCTGTCTGTCTGTCTGTCTGTCTGTCTGTCTGTCTGTCTGTCTGTCTGTCTGTCTGTCTGTCTGTCTGTCTGTCTGTCTGTCTGTCTGTCTGTCTGTCTGTCTGTCTGTCTGTCTGTCTGTCTGTCTGTCTGTCTGTCTGTCTGTCTGTCTGTCTGTCTGTCTGTCTGTCTGTCTGTCTGTCTGTCTGTCTGTCTGTCTGTCTGTCTGTCTGTCTGTCTGTCTGTCTGTCTGTCTGTCTGTCTGTCTGTCTGTCTGTCTGTCTGTCTGTCTGTCTGTCTGTCTGTCTGTCTGTCTGTCTGTCTGTCTGTCTGTCTGTCTGTCTGTCTGTCTGTCTGTCTGTCTGTCTGTCTGTCTGTCTGTCTGTCTGTCTGTCTGTCTGTCTGTCTGTCTGTCTGTCTGTCTGTCTGTCTGTCTGTCTGTCTGTCTGTCTGTCTGTCTGTCTGTCTGTCTGTCTGTCTGTCTGTCTGTCTGTCTGTCTGTCTGTCTGTCTGTCTGTCTGTCTGTCTGTCTGTCTGTCTGTCTGTCTGTCTGTCTGTCTGTCTGTCTGTCTGTCTGTCTGTCTGTCTGTCTGTCTGTCTGTCTGTCTGTCTGTCTGTCTGTCTGTCTGTCTGTCTGTCTGTCTGTCTGTCTGTCTGTCTGTCTGTCTGTCTGTCTGTCTGTCTGTCTGTCTGTCTGTCTGTCTGTCTGTCTGTCTGTCTGTCTGTCTGTCTGTCTGTCTGTCTGTCTGTCTGTCTGTCTGTCTGTCTGTCTGTCTGTCTGTCTGTCTGTCTGTCTGTCTGTCTGTCTGTCTGTCTGTCTGTCTGTCTGTCTGTCTGTCTGTCTGTCTGTCTGTCTGTCTGTCTGTCTGTCTGTCTGTCTGTCTGTCTGTCTGTCTGTCTGTCTGTCTGTCTGTCTGTCTGTCTGTCTGTCTGTCTGTCTGTCTGTCTGTCTGTCTGTCTGTCTGTCTGTCTGTCTGTCTGTCTGTCTGTCTGTCTGTCTGTCTGTCTGTCTGTCTGTCTGTCTGTCTGTCTGTCTGTCTGTCTGTCTGTCTGTCTGTCTGTCTGTCTGTCTGTCTGTTGAAAACACGCTAACTTTTGAAAGACTTTACGGAGGCTCCTGAAGTTTGGCATATATGTTGGGCATTTACCTGGTCAGGTTGGTATTGCAATCCAGCGAAATCGGTCCAGTGGTTCAAAAGTTATAAGCAAATGAGTGAATTTCGGCAAGGGTTTTTCTGGAATTTACGAGATAAAACACACGGTAACTTTCGAACGGCAATTCTGAAGGTGCTGAAGTGTTAAATTTCAGCCAAATCGGTTCAGCGGTTCAAAATTTATTAGTAAAACCGTAAGTTTCAGATTAGTTTCACCTTAAATTCACGTGTTGAAAACCCGTTAAACATGTTTTAAAAACATTTGTAAGTCAAAAAAATATTTTACAACGTATTTTTGTCACACATAAATATTTTTACACTAAAACAAAAAAAAAAATAAACTCAAAAAAAAATTTACACTCAAAAAAAATTTTACACTCAAAAAAAAAATTAGTAAATTTTTTTTTTCAAAAATTAATAAAAAAAAAGTTTTTTTTACACAAAATAAAATATTTCTAACCAAAAATTTTATTTTTTTGACGTTAAAAAAATTTACTATCACTTAAAAAGGGCATTGTGGAGGGTATTCATAGATTCGGCCATGTCGAATTTAACTTTTCTATTTGTTTTTAATTAAAAAAGAAGCAACACTCAGGCAATGCTGCCTATCAATTACTAATGTAACCGTGATGCTTCTTTCGGAAAGGGGATAGAAGAGAGATGAAAGATTTGAAAGATTTGAAAGATAGAAGGGCTTCAGTATGGCAACACTGTTATTGCGCGTGTTGATAGTTTTGAGTACAGTTGTTGCATCGCCATCTGTTATTGATCTGGCGAACTATTTTTGAAGCTGTGTTTATAGCCATTATTTTTTATTTTACTTCGTTGACGTTTTTAGTGCTATTTATCAACGAAGGAGGGTGCTGCGATAGATATTAGTTATAAATAGAAACTAAAAAATATCTGAAAAAATGTTGTTCTGCCTGAGCTGAGAATCGAACCCAGGCTTGAAGGCTAGTAGTCCAACGCGCTAACCACTAAGCCACAGCACCCACTAAAGGGAAACTTTTTTCCCCCAGGTCCGATTTTGCTCATTTACGAACTTAACCTGCCTAGGAACATAAGACATATTTGTGCCAAATGTCGGGAGTCTGGCTCTTTTATTTTAGACTGCATCGTGTTAACTACAGACGGACAGACGGACGGAATGACGGACGGACATCGCTAGAATGTCTTAGAATCGATCACTGATCATAAATATATATACACCAAAAAAAAACGTGGGTATTCAATACTAAAAATTGAACTAATTTTAGTCCAAAAGGACCTAGTGTAGAAATTGGTAACCAATACTAAAATTTTTAACTAATATTAGTCAAAACCAGTAAAAATTACTAATTTTAGTACTTTGAAGATACTAAAATTAGTAACTAATTAGTAGATTTGGGTACAATATCACTTACTAAACCTTTTACTGTAGAATTATTTTGAGTGTACTTTATGGGGTCCTAGACCGATATTTTGATGCGTTACATACTGTAGTTGGAGTGTATACAAAATTTTTTCAGAGGTTGGTTCATTTCTTCAAGGTGGGACTTTTTCCCCCTGAGCCGATTTTGCCCATTTACGAACTTAACCTGCCTATTAGTGTGGTTCATATATGGCACTTTTTTTTTTTTTTTTGGATTTTTGTATGGGGCACCCGGAATATATATTAAGCACCATGAAAAACTGACCCGTGATTTTTTTCAAATTTTTTCATTAACATTTAGGGGTCGCTACCGGGCCCTAAACTTTGGGTCATAAAAAAAAATTTTTCACACAATGAAAAAAAAAAAAATTTCGTTTTTTTATATTTTTTTTTTTATTATAATTTAACTTCATTAGCTTATTAACGGCAAAAGATTTCATTTTGGTGGGACAAGTTTTTCAGTTCCAAAATTGACCATGAAAAAAAAAATTGAGGCTGGTTGGGGTCTTACTCTAAAATTTTTTTAAAATTTTTTTTTTTTTAGTTTTGATAAGCTTACGCTATAGGTCTTTAGTCCCTCTTGATACTACATTCTTCGTAAAATTTTTTGTTCTTTCCGAAACATCATTAACATGCGGCGAAAATCAGACGGATATTAAAAAAAAAAAAACATATTTTCAATGTAAATTTTGGAAATTACATACTTTTCCGACCATATCGAATTTTTGTTTGCCGTTAATAAGCTGGATTAGCTTATCAAATTATAATTAAAAATTAAAAAAAAAAAAATCGATTTTTTGCACCGTTTTTTTTTTTTTTTTTTTTTTTTTTAATATCCGTTTGATTTTCGGCGCATGTTAATGATGTTTCGGAAAGAACAAAAATTTTTACAAAGAATGTATTATCAAGAGGGACTAAAGACCTATAACGTAAGCTTATCAAAACTAAAAAAAAAAAAATTTAAAAAAATTTTAGAGTAAGACCCCAACCAGCCTCAATTTTTTTTTTCATGGTCAATTTTGGAACTGAAAAACTTGTCCCAACAAAATGAAATCTTTTGCCGTTAATAAGCTAATGAAGTTAAACTATAATAAAAAAAAAAAATATAAAAAAAACGAAATTTTTTTTTTTTCATTGTGTGAATTTTTTTTTTTTATATCCCAAAGTTCAGGGCCCGGTAGCGACCCCTAAACCTTAATATAAAAATTTGAAAAAAATCACGTGTCATTTTTTCACGGTGCTTAATATATATTCCGGGTGCCCCATTCAAAAATCCAACTTTTGTTTTTATGAACCACCCTACTGCCTATGGACATGAGACATATTTGTGCCAAACTTCAGGAGTCTAGCTGTTTTATTTTGGACTGCATTGTGTTATCTACAGACAGACGGACGGATGGACGGACAGACGTACATTCACAGAATGTCTTAGAATCGATCATGGATAAATAGCACAGTGATACAAAATCGAACTTTCGGAATCGGAATGGGATGAAACCAAAAGCAAATGAAAGCTTACGTTTTTCATAACAAAACCCTCAAGGCCTTTTTTTAGGTCAGAGCTAGTTTTTTTTGCACGCATTTAAAGTTGGTGATTTTAAAGCAATTAAAGTTTTTGTGTACTGAACATGTCATACTTTTAGGGCCTCTGGTGGTGCCCTTATTGGACATGTAGGGTCCAGTATCCAAACTTAAGCTCAAAATTGCTTTAGCTATAACTGGTATGAATTTTTCTGCAAGCGGTACAGTACCTATTTACTGAATAGCCAAATTATTAAAATAAACCACTGCACACCGTTACGTATGATTGTTATTTAAAGGCAATTATTAAAATAAACCACTGGGCACCGTTGCGTATGATTGTTATTTAAAGGCAATTACACTATTAATCATACGCCACTAATACAGTTTTCAAGCATTTATTATAATTATAATAAAAGTTCACAAACTTCAAATGCGTGTAAAAAAAATCTAGCTCTGAACTAGAAAAAAGCCATGAGGGGTTTGTTATGGAAAATGTCAACTTTCATTTGCATTTGGTTTCATCCCATTCCGATTTTGGGTGTGTAATATATGGGGAATTCCATGTGAAATCGGACACTTTGAAAAACTTTTTTTTTAGATTTTCCCAATTTGTTTACAGTTTTTATTACCCTTCGAAAGCTCCTTCGTATTAAATTTTCAGATTTTTTTGATGACCCGTTCAAAAGATATCAAATTTTTAAAAATTGGTAGTTTGTTCCTTTACTCAAACTTCTTTTAATCATAACTTCTTCAATAATGGTCCAAATTTTTTTCAAAATTTTTGTTTTTTTACGTACTTTTTAAAAAAAATCCCAAAAAATTCTTAAAAGCGCTCTACTATGCGATTTTTAAGTTTTAAAATTTAAATCTCATTTTTGAAAATGTTTGTACTCTTCGATTTTTTTTAAATTTTTTTGTGTAAAACTTCTATCAATTCTACAAATTTTTTGCCCAGGAGGATCGTGGGATAACGATTATTACGATTTTTATTGTTTATCGACCTTTTTCTAATTAATTATTTGATTTTTATAGAAATTATTTCTAAAACAGGCTTTTAAGGTCAGTTTTTTCTCCTAAATGTAAATAAAAGACATTATTTATTCATTTTCTATCCGACGTTTCGTTGGGATTTTTCCAACATCTTCAGGGGAATTTTTATTGAATATATAATTCTTTAGTCAGTTTTACATTTATTATTGAATAAAAATAGTTTTTCACGACACAAATAGTACGACATAAAACACATAATTATGTATAAATGCAAAAATAATTAACACGAAAAATATCACAGTATAATTGTTTCTTAATATTAGGTATCACAGTTGGAATTAAATAATATTAGGTATCACAGTTGGAATTACTATTTTTTAAAATTTTTTGAAAAAAATTTATTGTAATTTTCCAATCTTAAAAGTATTTCTACTGCTCCAATGGTGCGTCATAGAGGGCTCCTTTATAAGACCGACCCCCATTAATTTTTACGTCTTAACATTTCATTGGAACAAACTAATACCCTTTCTCCAATTTCTAAGGGGGCTCCCACACAAAACGACATTTTTTAAAATTTATTCCAACCGCTCTAACTGCCCTAATAGTGCCCTTAGAGCAACAAAATGTATGACCGACCCACAATATTTTTTTAGTCCAAATATTTTCTCTGAACACACCTACCCTCTACAATAAAATTTTTTCAAAAAATTTTAAAAAATAGTAATAATCGTTATCCCACGATCCTCCTGGGCAAAAAATTTGTAGAATTGATAGAAGTTTTACACAAAAAAATTTAAAAAAAATCGAGGAGTACAAACATTTTCAAAATTGAGATTTAAATTTTAAAACTTAAAAATCGCATACTAGAGCGCTTTTAAGAATTTTTTGGGATTTTTTTTAAAAAAGTACGTAAAAAAACAAAAATTTTGAAAAAAAACTTTGAAATTTGGACCATTATTGAAGAAGTTATGATTAAAAGAATTTTGAGTAAAGGAACAAACTACTAATTTTTAAAAATTCGATATCTTTTGAACAGGTCATCAAAAAAATCTGAAAATTTAATACGAAGGAGCTTTCGAAGGGTACTAAAAACTGTAAACAAATTGGGAAAATCTAAAAAAAAAGTTTTTCAAAGTGTCCGATTTCACATGGAATGCCCCATATATACTTTATGGAGTCCCTGACCGATATTTCGATGTGTTACAAACGGAACATCAAAGTGAGTATAACTCCCATACTGTGGTTGGAGGATATAAAAATAATTTTTTCGTTAAAAGGACTATTATGAGAAACTACACTCAAAATAATTCTACAGTAAAAGGTTTAGTAAGTGATTTGGTACCAAAATCTACTAATTATTTACTAATTTTAGTTTCTTAAAAGTACTAAAAATAGTAATTTTTACTGGTTTTCAATAATTTTAGTAAAAAATTTTAGTATTGGTTAGCAATTTCTGCACTAGGTCCTTTTGAACTAAATTTTAGTTAAATTTTTAGTATTGAATACCCACGTTTTTATTTGTAATTGCTGTGTTTTTCAATAAGTGGATTTATTTCGGATTAATCTTATTTAGTTTAAAATAAATATTTTAACGTGCCAAAACTAATTTGGAATATTTTTTTCCGTAATCTATGATTTATTAGCATTTAAAGTCCGAAAAAAGCTGGAAAATGTAAAACGTTATAAATAAATCAAAATTAATCCAACTAAATTTTAGGACTTAATAAGTCCATTTGGGATTAATTTTAATTTATTTGCAACTTTTTTCATTTTCCAAATTTTTGTATTATTTTTTCGGATTATAATTGCAAATTTATCGTAGATTACGGAAAAAAATATTCCAAATTTGTTTTGGTATGGTAAAATATTTTTTTTAAACAAAAGAAGATTAACCAGAAAATAAATCGACTTATTGAAAAACACAGCACATGAGTTTTCTACACTTCCTGCAAAAACTTCCAGGTTTTGGTAAAAAATTTTATATAAGTTTTAAGAAACTGCATCTGAACAAAATATTTCAATTTAATAAATTTGCACATAAATTACACATGAAAGCAATTACACATAAGTTGCACCTGCAGCCGAAAATTACACGTGAAATGTGTAATTTCTCATGAACTGGCAACACTGTTTATTTTTCTAAATAAATGAGTATTACATATTAACCGTTTTAACAGTTTGCTTTTGTTGTTAGGTTGTAATAGAGTTTGAATAAAAAAATTCTTGTATTTCACTTGTCTACTTCGTTCATTAAATAATAAAAAAAAGTAGAAAAATCTTGTCAAAGATCAGTTACGTATGTTGGAATAGAATGGTGTTGCCTGTATAGCCTGACTTGAGTATGGCTAAAAAATTCTCATGTGCTATTGTTTGAAATATTGAGCCTGGCTGGCACAAGTGTTTGATGAAGTGAATGCCATTCTATTCTTTTGTTTAGTTTTTTTTTGGTTTTTGTTTTTTAGTTTCGTATGCAGTTATTATTAATAAAAATAAAGTTAACATTGTAAATCAAAATGTTTTTTTTTTGGTTTATTATGAAGTTAACAAAAAAAAAAACTAGTTATTACCATAAATAACATTATTTATGAGCTAATAATTTTTACCAGTTGCAATTGTGTTAACAAAATAAAAATTAAATTAGAACATTGTATGATAATGAATATTGTGGATACCCAAAAAAAAAAACTTGTCAAATCACTATAAAAAGTCCCGTAATCCCATTTTACCAATATTTGACAGTTTTCCTTGTTGTTTAAAATTTTTTTTTTGTAATTTTACAATTTTTTTATAAATGTACAAATTTCCAAAGTTATTTTAGGAACAAAAATCTAGTTAAGGCACGAGAATTCTTTGTAAGTATTATTGCATCAAAAAAGTTGTAAATTTACAATTTTATTGGTAAAAAAACTTGTAAAATTACAAAAAGCTTATAATTTTTACTAGAAATTCTCTTTAAATAGAAGGTAGCACAAAATCTAGTAAAATCCTGAGAAGTCCTTGTAATTTGTATCGCGTCAAAAAAGTTAAATAACAATAAATTTAAAGTTTTATTGGTAAAAGCTTGTAAATTGCTTGTAATTTTACAAGCTTTTTACCAATAAAATTTTAATTTTAAATAGACAACAAAAATTTTTTTTGGTAATTTTTACACGATTGTTTTTTTTTTTTGAGTGTGGCACAAATTATGACTTATTTCCAAGGTTGGCAATCGAAACGAATAACGGTATCGATATCGGTATTGGTATCGTTTTTTTTTATTTATTTCGGTATCGGTATCGGTTACGGTATTTGAGTTGAATCGGTTACGGTATTACCGATACCGTAACGTCGATACCGGTACGTACCGATATTATCGAAAAAAATTTTAAAAATATAAAAAACGCATAAAAACTTACATTTTTTTTCAATTTTAATACTAAAACACGTATTTACGTATTTATTTTTAGCATTTTTGCTAAAATGAGCTTTAAAATGTGAAAAAAATTAAAATTGCGTTTTCTTAGGGGGTCGGCGGGACGTTGCCGGACCACACCTACAAAAGGGGGCGGACCGAGAAAACTGTAATTTTCTTATCCCCTTGATCAAAGTGCAGGACTTTGAAGTTGTTATGACATAAAAAGGTTTCATTTGTTACAGAAAGTAAAAAAATATGTAAAAAAAGTAGAAGAGTTAAATTCGACTTACAAGGTTTACAATTTTGATTAGAAATATTTTATTTTGAGTAAAAAACTTTTTTTAGTCATTTTTGAAAAAAAAAATTACAAAAACTTTTTTTTTAGTGTAAAATTTTTTTCGAGTGTAAGCCTTATTGTAAAAATATTTGTGAGTGACAAAAATATTTTGTTAAATATTTTTCTATGACTCTTCCATGTTTTTAAAGCTGGTTTAACGAGTTTTTCAACACGTGGACTAAAGGTGAAACCAATTTGAAATTCAAGGTTTTGAAATAATTTTTGAACCACTAAGTCCTATAAATATCAAAAAAAATCCTTGGGTACCCACATCGCGGATTAAATAAAAATCCCCAAAAAACTTAACTATACTAAGGGTTGCGGAAAGTTTCTATTGAGAGTCTAAATATTTAAAAAAAAATTCGTGAAAATCAATAATTTTCTTCTGCTCCCGCATAGCGGTTGAAGTATGATTTTTTTTGTTGAAATTTTTAGTTAATCCACGATGTGGGTGCCCAAAGATTTTTTTGATTTTTATGAGACTTCGGGGAGGCATTTGGAGTACGATTTTTCATTTACAAAAACCAAAAAAATTACAAATTTTCTATTTTTTTTTTTTGTAAAAAAAACATGTTTTTTAGAAAAAACCGTTTCAATACCGTTTTAATACCGGTACGTACCGGTACCGAAGGAAAAGGTTTTTGGATACCGGTATCCGATACCAAAACTAAGTTTCGGTATTGGTATTGTTACCGGTATTCAATTTAAAGGGTTTTTAATCGGATAACGGTATTGAAAAGGTATCGATTGCCAACATTGCTTATTTCGAATTTCGTCGATCACCGGGCAAATTATGGTTCGTTTTGGTCTAAAAACTCTATGTTTAAATTTTTAGCCAAATCGGACAATATTAGCCTGTGCTTTTAGTAAAGTTTTTCCCAAACATGTTTTTTTTTCATTCAAAACAAATTTTTTTTTCGATTTTTTATTTTTTTGTTTATTTATTGTTTTGCCTGAATAGCTTATTACTGACTAAAAATTTCATTTTGGTGGGATGAGTTCAAAACAAAAAAACAAGTAAGAAAGTTATAGTCGGTTCAGACCGACCATATGATACCCTACACCAGCGTTTTCCGGAAAATGGATCCCAAGTCCAAACATGGACCGATTGGATCTGTCTTTTGTTAGATCTTTATTTAGTGTAGAAAACACACACAGGTCAAATTTTAGTGGAGTTGGTTTATATTTTTGTCAATAGACCGATTTAACTGAATATCGGTCAAAATTTTTATATGGGGAATAAGTCCAAAAATGGTCCAATTATATTCCGATTTGATTAATTTACTAAAATACACGTTTAACACCTAAAAATAAAATTTGTATCAAATATCCCCTTTTTATGAATTTTGAGGGAATTATGTGAATATCGGGAGGGTGGCTTGTATGGGGGCTACCAGAAGGACTGACCCGATCCCTTTGAAATTTGGAACGGTGATTCGTGCATACAAAATTTGATTACCTGATAAATTTCAAAGCGATATCTAGTATAATATGGTTATTAAAGTCGTTTAAGCCGAATCCAAAGGGGGCGTTTGTATGGGGGCTAGGCTTAACATGGACCGATTTCTCCAATTTCAATAGGCTTCGTCATTGGGCCAAAAGGTTTCAAATTTCAAGTCAATTGATTGAAAATTGCAACCTGTATCGTGCTTAAACCGATAGATGGACAGACGGACGGACGGACATCGCTAAATCGGCTCAAAAAGTAATTCTGAGTCGATCGGTATACTTGAAAGTAGGTCTAGGACCAATATTTCAGTTAGTTATAAACATCAGCACAAACTTATTATACCCTGTACCACAGAGTGGTGTAGGGTAGAAAAATTAGGGCCGTTGCACAGTGCGTTGAGCCCATTAACGAAGGGACAAAAATAGAAGGAGTAGTCAGATATTTTTGAAATTTGGTTCTCTAGCATAAAATGTTTTAGTAAAGAAAAATATGATTTTTTGGAAAATTCGGCCCATGAGTCCTGAAATTTAAAAATTTTATTTTAGCTACAATATTGTTTGCAAAATTACAAAAAGTGGTCATACTGATACACATGCAACTAGCAATGTGTGCGTAAATTTTCATTTAAATCGGAGCAAGGATTAAAGGTCCTGCCATACATCCTTTTTCTTAAAAATTTGTTGTTAAAATTTTTCGCCTGCGTCGCTTTCACAGCACCTCCATGCAATATTTTTCTTTTTCATCATAATTTATGTAACACACTTTTTGTAACACACACGTTTTTCTGCGTGGACGGCCTTTGGCCGGGCTTAGGGATTACAAACTACATGCCTTAAACCCCCCTTTTCCGCAAAATAAAACTTTTTTTGAGTAAAATGTGTTTTGGGGAAAACGTGTTTTCGGAAAAATCATTTTGTTTTTGGGTAATTTTTCATTTCTTTCTTGGAATTTTTTTCGTAAATTTTGGGTGAAATTTCGTATTTTTCTATTTGGGTAATTTTTCATATTTTTTTGGTCGATTTTGCATTTGGGCGATTTTTCATAAAATTTTTTGTTGGGACTACAACTCTATTGAATTCAATGCTAAAATTCTTTTGGAACATTGTAACCCTTTAAACGCAAGTTGAATTGGTGTTTAATGATATTTGAGAAAAAGGACTAAAATGATCCCTTGAAGTAGGAGATAGCTTGTTAATATATTCTAAGAAAATAACCGCTATAAAATTTTACTGTTTACTTACTTTTGCCAACGCCATTAAAAAAATTTAAAACTACAGCGGACCATAAAATTTTCTTTTCATATTTTTTTTTAATTTGAGAGAAAAAGAATTATTTTTTTTTAATAAAAGTGTCCTACATAAACTGCACTTTTGTCATAAATACCCATTATAGCCATAACCAAAAAAAAAATTCTCATGGAAGGAATGAAAAATACGCAACTTTTCTTTTAATTATCAGAAAGATATTGCTTTGGACTACACAATAGGGTATTCAATTTATCGAGGTTCTGGTTTAATCGGTTAATCGAGCAAATATTTAATCGGGGTTGAGATTTAATCGGTTAATAATCGGTTTAATTTGAATTATTCGGTTAACCGAATAATATCAATTTAAAATTTAAATTGAATATAAAACCACGAATTGTATATGAGGCATTCCACACCAAATGTCCAGCGAAAAAAAACACGTGTACCGTAAACTTCTGAATAGCTTGTATGGATAGCCCTATATGGAACTTAGAAAATTGCGTTTTTGGTTTTTCAAAAACTGGGCTTAGGAGGCGTGGTCAAATATTGAAAAAATGGTAAAATTTGTGGCGATTTGCCTTGATTAAATATTTATCACATTAAAACGGAATGCACCGCAATCTTAAAAATTTGCATTCTTATATAGTTTTGTATGGGCTGTCGATTCAAATTTTTTTTTTTTTTAAATTTTCAGAATCCGTTCTGCAATTTTCCATTTTTTAAAAAAGTCAATTTATCAAAAATCCGGCCACTTTTTTTTATTTTTTTAATTTTTTTTAAGTTTAGATTTTTGCCCATCCACACAAAAAAAAAATCAGAAAAACATTTTTCGTTTTTTTTTTTTTGAGAAAATCGCATTTGAATTTTAAATTTCATAACAATTTTGTAATTTGCTTGTATTTTCTTGTATTAACGTTGCGAATGAGTAATATTCATGCAATTAATATTACTCATTCGCAACATTAAAAGAAGAAAATACAAGCAAATTACAAAATTGTTATGAAATTTAAAATTCAAATGCGATTTTCTCGAAAAAAACGAAAAATGTTTTTCTGATTTTTTTTTGTGTGGATGGAGAAACATCTAAACTTTAAAAAAAAAATTATAAAAAAGAAAAAAAAAGTGGCCGGATTTTTGATAAACTGACTTTTTTAAAAAATGGGAAATTTTAGAACGGGTTCTGAAAATTTTCCAAAGAAAAAAATTTTAATTGTTAGCCCACATAAAACTACATAAGAATGTAAATTTTTAAGATTGTGGTGCATTCCGTTTTAATGTGATAAATATTTAATCAAGGCAACTCGCCACAAATTTGACCATTTTTTCCAATATTTGACCACGCCTTTTAAGCCCAGTTTTTGAAAATTAGAAAAACCAAAAACGCAATTTTATTAGTTCCATATAGGGCTATCCATACAACCTATTCAGAAATTTACGGGACATATGTTTTTCTGTAGCAGGACATTTGGTGTGGAATGCCTCATATTTAGATTACCGTAGAATATACATATTTTGAAATCAATTGCATTATCTGTTCAAAAGAATTTTCCGGGGTATAGGATATTTTGCTTGTAAGTGGAAGCTACAACAAAAAATAAAAAAAAAAAATAAAATAAAATAAAATTGAAGATTTGGAAACAGTGTTGAAAAGTTCTGACCTTTTTGGCATTAATTTGAAATGATAGTGAGCAAAATACAATATGTAAAATACTTATCAACTTAATATTTTAAAACAAAGTAAATACAAAAATGTTGTTGAATAAAAAAAGCAATAGATAAGAGACTTTACTTTGCTATAAAAATCAATTTCTGACAGCAGGCGCGGATCCAACTTTTGGTTTTGGGGGGGGGGGGGGGGGTAAATTTTTTTCTGCTCAAAAATTTTTTTTGCATGGAACTTCAGGTCGAATTTGAATAATTGGTTAAGGTTTTTTAGTGTTCAACTCTTGTTAATTATGATTTTTTCAATAGAAACATTTTCAAATTTTAAAAATTTATTCCTATAATAAAAAAACTTAAAAGTTTATGGAAAATTTTCCGAGTCATTTGCTTAAAGGGAAAGTTTATGATTCTGAGACGTTATCCCAATAGAAAAATTCTGAGGTTCTGAGGAATTTTGATACAGAAAAGCTTTTAAAAGTTATAAAAAAATTTTTTGAGTAGGTTTATTCTAGCTCGAGGTCATTATTTTCTTTACTTATTAAAGCTATGTTATTCTTATAGAATAATTTTTAAAAAATTACAATTTCAGAGTCTAAATAAATTAAGGAAATAAAGCTAGAATTAACCTACAAAAATATAATATTTTAAATATTTTTGAATAAAATTAATCAGAATTTATACAAAAATTTCTAAATTCTGGTACACTTCCATATAGAAAATTCTCAGATACTTATGCAATTCTCACACCAAAAATTTCCATATTTAGAAAAAATTTTCGTTAAGAAAAATTCTCAGATTTAGTGAAATATTAAAAATTTTCTTACAGAAAAGGTTTAAGATAAGGATGACTTGTGCAGATGGTGCGGGGACGAAGAGACAGTGAAAGATTCACTCCATTATCTTTGTCAGTGCCCTGCACTATCTCGCACTCGATTTAATTGTTTTGGCTCTTATTTCTTTCAGAATGTGGAGGAACTAAGAGGGATCAGCCCGTGGAAGATGTTAAAATATATCAAGCTGAGTAAATTTGATGAGACGCATGTGTGGACTTAAATAGTCATGCTATGGGACAGGAAGACGGAAGAACGTGAATTAATGTGTAGAGAAGCCCAACACCCCACCACAATCCCCCCTCCCCGCCCCCTTCAACACCCCCCTTTTTCATGAGGTATCACTATGGATCAGGATCTGGTCTTGTGGACATTACGTCAACCTCTCAACCTAACCTAACCTAACCTAAGATACCGAAACGATCTTTCTACAACAAAATTTTTAGGGTTTGAAAAAATATTCCGTAGAAAGTTCCTGAGATTAGAAAAATTTAAGACTTTAATGCTTTTTAAAATTTTTGGAGGCAATTTTCTAGATTCTGAGACATTTTTCTATTATAAAAAATTTTAACATTCCGCGACTTTTTTTCTCTAGAAACATTTTAAGATTCTTTAACATTTTTCATAGAAAATTGTTTAAGAACCTTGGACGTTTTTCATAGAATTTTTTTCTAGATTATTTCCTTTTCACTTTTTTTTTTTTTTTTTTTTTTTTTTTTTTTTTTTTTTTTTTTTTTTTTTTCTTTTCTTTCCTTCTTTTTTCCTTTCTTTTTTTTTTTTTTTCCTTTTTTTTCTTTCGAATTTTTCTTTCGAAATTTCAAAAACTGAAATTTAAAAAATCTTTTAAAATTTTCTGCAAATTTAAAGTTCAGCCAAATTTCACATTTTTTTTCGCTTTTACGGGACGAAATATAAAATTAAGCCGTATTTTACAATTTTTTGTTGCTTTTTTTTGGTACAAAAGGAAATAAGAAAAGAAAATAAATCACGCAAACTCACGCAAAAAAATCGAATCACGCAAAAATCTTACTCACGCACAATCACTCACGCAATTATTTTCTACACTCACACTCACTCTTGATCACGTAAGTAAATTTTCAGATTTTTGGATTTTTAAAAATTGAACTTTTCTAAACCCTCCATTTTTGAAAATTTTTTAATAAATTTCAAATGGTGATATCTCAAACACCGCTCAACTGATTTCAGAAATCGTTTGATATTCGTATTTAGCATGTCAAAATTAATACAAATAATTTAACGCAATATATTTTTTCAAAAATTCAAAATTTTTGTGGAAATTTTCCAAAAATCTAAAACATTAATCAAAGGTTTAAGTTTAAATTGGAGATTGTCTTAAGCTCTATGAAAGGGAAAGGACTTTAGATTTAAAAAAAAAAATCTTTTTAAATTATTGTTTCTGTAAAGACAGTCGAGCTCAGGCTCTAATAAAATATGGTTTTGAATTGAGAAAAATGTGAAAGAAAAATTTTAATTTTTCTGAAAATTTAAGACATCCTGGTTTGTTTCTCACTAGTTTCATATTATCCAGTTATAATAATCTTCAGAAAAACTTTTAATGTCAAATTTATTCAGTTAATAGTCAATAGAACTCTATATGTGAAAATTATTTACAGATCGCAGCCGACAAGGATTGAACCCATCATCTGTAATACTTTGCTATTAACTGCTTGTAACGTACAATCACTCTAGACCAGCGATGTGCACACACATACTATAACATTTATGCTTGTGTGGGTAGTAGCAAGCGAAAAGTCAACAAATTTGCTCAAGCAACAGAATTTTATAGTGTATGTGTGTTGACAGCGCACAAGCAGCATTTTTTAGCCTATTCCCGCGGGAATATTAATTACAAAAATGCCCATGACTGCTCTAGACCGATACGCCAAGAAGGCGTTTTTTCTTTTACTTAGAAAAAAACCGCCATTTTTTGCAAATTTCAAATTGTAATAACAAAAAAACCGCTCGACCGATTTAAAATTGTTGTTTTGATATTCGTGTTCATTGCATCAAAATATAAATGAGATGTAACCCAAGTAGAGTTTTCACGGAAATTCCCGGGATGGGATTTCCCGGGAATTTCATTTTCTTTTCAAATGTTTATGAATGGCTATTTTTTTATACCCTCAAACCACAGTATGGGGTATACTCACTTTGTCATTCCCATAAAGTATATATATTTTTTGATCCGCCTCCTATTTTTACCGGTTAAAATTAATTGAAAATTTCAATTTCTTATTTTTTTTTTTTCAAAAAATCTCTGATGTCATTTTACTTCTGAACACATAACAAAAATTTCCATTTATGAATAAGCTTTAATGTCAAATATTTCACACTTTATTGTTAGAAAGATAAATTATATTGTTAGTAATCCATAAGAAAACGTGCACACGAATATAAGTTATAAATTACTAATACTCAATTTAAAACCTCATTAAAACTTATTTAGTGTAGTGACGGAACATAATTTTTTTAAAAATTAGTGTAATGACATCCCCACTACTAAACATCCATAACAAATGACACTAATTTGCAAAAATACAAATCTCTAAAGATGACTAAAGATCAAGCATAAATAACTATTCCACATTATTTTCTTTGTATGCAAATTACACAGTGAAACAAAATCTTACTTTTCGAATCGGAATGGGATCACTCAAAATATTTTGTAGGCAAAAACAAATGAAAAACAGATTTAAAACAGTGATAAAACATTTGAAAACCATCCCAGTAATTATTCATTTGTTTTAACAAACATCAACATTTATTTTTTACTGTTGACAAAATTTTCTAAAATAAATAACACTGAACATTAAAATATAACGTCAATTTAAGTTTTTTTTACTAAAAAATTTGAAAAAATAACCTACGAAAACTTTAAAAATTAATGATTGTTTTGTTATTTTTACCAACAAATTAAAAAAAAAACAAGTGAGTGTTACATTCGGCTGTGCCGAATCTTTCATACCCTCCAAAATTGGTTAAAAAAAAAAACCAGGGGCTTTTTTTTTGGGGGGGTTGGTGGTAGACGTTAGGGAGCACCTTCCCCTTGCGATTTTGAACTTCATCTGAGATAGGAATGTTGCATTTACTTAGCAAAAGTACAAAAAACCCTGCAAAAAATGTGATTTTTCTTAGGTTGGTTTAGTTCTCCAAGGGGGAACTCTTTTCCCCTTGGTCCGATTTTGCCCATTTCTGAATTTAACCTGCCTAGGAATATGAGACATATTCGTGCCAAACTTCGGAAGTCTAGCTCTATTATTTTCGACTGTATCGTGTCCTCTACAGACGGACGTACGGACGGACATGTCTTAGAATCGATCACTGATCAATAAAATATATACTTTATGGGGTCCTAGACCGATATTTCGATGCGTTACACACGGAATGACAAAGTGAGTATACCCCCATACTGTGGTTGGAGGGTATAAAAAATCCAGGGGAGTTTTTTTTTTTGAGGGGGGTTGGGAAACGTTTGGGGGCACCTTTCCCTTGCGATTTTGAACTTCTTCTGAGATAAAAATTTGCATTTGCTAAGCAAAAGTACAAAAAACCACCCAAAATGCGGTTTTTCTTAGGTTGGTTTAGTTCTCCAAGGGGGATCTTTTTTTCCTTGGCCCGATTTTGCCCATTTCCGAACTTAACCTGCCTAGGAATATAAGACATATTCCTGCCAAACTTCGAAAGTTTAGCTCTTTTATTTTGGACTGTATTGTGTCCTCTACAGACGGACAGACTGACAGACGGACGGACGGACATCGCTAGAATGTCTTAGAATCGATCACTGATCAATAAAATATGTACTTTATGGGATCTTAGACCAATATTTCGATGCGTTACACACGGAATGACAAAGTGAGTATACCCCCATACTGTGGTTGGAGGGTATAAAAATTACCTACGAAAACATTAACACTTAATGATTTCGTAGGTTATTTTTTACAATTTTTTTAAAAATTTTTAATTAAAATTTTGGGGAATCGATCCCGCAATGAACTACATTCTGGCCAGACATTCTACCTATCGTGCCAAATTCACTTGATACAAATATGTTTTTATATTTCTAAAAAAAATTTTTTGTCTACAAGAAAATAACCAACACAAGTAGGTAAAAACTAATGACTTATCTCTAAAAAATGACAACAATTAAAAAAAAACGTACACAAATCATTAAAAATTAGAGAAGAATCACTTGTTTTTACTTACAGAACAAAAATAAATGACTTTGAAATTTACAGGCCTATTCTCAGTTATGACTGGTTATGACTAATTTTATTATTTTCAAACTTCATATTCCCTGTGTTTGTTGTAAACAAAATCATAAAAAGTCTCAAAATTTAAAATTATATGTCAATTTTGAGACGATGTGGGTAGCAGGTCTTTATTTTTTTGAAATTTTCAAACAAAATTTGAAATTTTTTATGATTGTTTACAACAACCACATGGAAAAAATTGAGTTATTATTGAGTTATGACTTTTTTTTGTGAATAGGCCCCTTAATGTAAATGATAATCTTTACTTTTTATGTTGTTATTTTTGAAACAAAGAACAGAAATAGTCATTTAAAAAACTGAACATTGAACAAATGTTTTTTTCTTTTAAAATCGTCAAAACGTAAAACTTTTTAAATAAACTACAAACAGTTAATGACATAATTTTTTGAGTGTGGGAGCAAATTTCATTTTGTTTGGGATCCCCTTAAGGGTTGGGGATAGGCAATAGTTTTGTTCAGAAGAAATGTTGGGGTATAAAAATTAGTGAGGGTCGGTCTTACACTGCACACCTCTAGAAGCGACTCCGAGGAAGGATTTTTATGTTTTTTACCGCCACCTTTGATACGATGAGAAGCCATTTGCCGCGTAAATGCCTAGGAGTCGCTTCTGGGGGGCTGCAATATCAGGCTGAGCCCCATTAATTTGTGCACCCCAAAATTTGTTCTGAACAAAATCTACTCCATATCACCAACCCTTAAGGTGGCTCCCAAACAAAATGGCATTAGTGGTGATATGGTCGAATTATTTAAAAAAAAAAATCGATTTTATACCCCTGAGCAGCATTGCGTATGATTGTTATTTAATTGGATTTACAAAATTAAGTATACGCCACTTATACAGTTTTTAAGTAATTACACCGTCCGACAGCCAATATTAAATATTAACCGGATGATATACGTCGGAAATTAGAGATTAAATGGAGTAAAACTGCATTTACAGTTTTTTTATTTCATGATCCTGGTTCTTTTTAAAAGGACATCAAAGTTGTAAGGGATAAATTTTGTAAATTATTTTTGAAATATTTTTAATTGTCCTCATATGACACTGGTGATGGCACATGAAAGAGGAGGATCTTCCCTTATTTTTCCATTTTATTATTTTCCCATGTCAGAATAAAAGGATGTGAAAACTTTATCAAAATATCTGTTGAAAATTTTGAATGATATTAAAGGACACATTTTTGAATGGACGTAACTTACCTCCTTTTTCCTGATATGTAAAAATAATAAAAAATTAGGGGAGATCATCCTCTTTCATTTGTTATCAATAGTGGCCTCCTAGGACAAGAACAAATATTAAAAAAATATTTTATAAATCTAATCCTCTAAAACTTTGAAGTCCTTTTAAAAGGAAACAGGATCACGAAATAAAAAACTGTAAATGCAGTTTTACTACATTTGTTCTCTAGTTTTAAACGTATATTATCCACTTCGTGTCCAAAGGCTTTTTTCATTTTTGTCGGATGGTGTTATTATTATAATTATAATAAAAGTTCACCAACTTCAAATGCGTGTAAAAAAAATTTAGCACTGAACTAAAAAAAAGCTTTGAGGATTTTGTTGTGGAATTTTTGTTGTTGCACTGTGTTATTTTTGTTAACCACAAAAACATTTTTTTTTTTTTAATTTGAACACATTATACAATCCCACCTATATTCTAACAAAACTATTTTAAGGTCTAATATTTAAGTGGCCTTCCTGCTGTTTTTGTATGGTCTGTTAAAATGACACTTTAGTGTTAAAAAAAAATAAAATTCTAAAATATTCAAATATATTTTATGCTAAACAACAAATACAACATATGTGCATAACTTTATGTATGAAAACATGTTGCTATTATAGTTATGTATTATGAACTGGTAACAGCAACAATAATAGTTGCAGCCGCAACAACAGCTACAAACGAAATACGAGTGTTATTCCAATTTCAATTTTGCAAACAAAACGTAACCAGCCAGACGGACGACATTAACAAGTAGACCTTAAAAAAAAGTGTTTGTGTGATATTGCAAAGCTCAACAACAAGTCACGAATATGTCGCACACCTTTGAATATTCAAATTGAATTAACGAGCTTAAAAAAGGAACTTTGGTAAGACACACACACATATACAGCAAACAGCAACAAAACATTAACAATAATGCATAATAACAAGAAAGAAAAATGAGCAAAAAAACGGCAACAGTTCAAGTATTAGCATCATTCATAGTTAGAAGGTGCCGCCACCGACACCGACGCCGCAACCACCAGTCATTGACAATTGTTTGTATTAATTCTAAAGGATGTACTTAAGAGAAATTTAAGAAAAAGATATTGGAATTCCAAAAATACGGTGGGGCCTACATTGGCAAAACATCCGTTTTACAAAAAACACTGCATTCAAAAATTATGTCATTAACTGTTTGTAGTTTATTTTAAATTTATAACGTTTTGTCGTTTTTTAAAGAAAAAACATTTGTTTAATGTTTAGTTTTTTCAAATGACTATTTCTGTTATTTGTTTCAACATAAAAAATAAAGACTTTCATTAGCATTCAATTTTTAAAGTCATTTATTTTTGTTCTGTAAGTAAAAATAAGTGACTCTTTATTAATTTTTATTGATTTGTGTACGTTATTTATTTTTTAATTGTTGGCATTTTTTAAAGAAAAGTCATTAGTTTTTACCTACTTGTGTTGGTTATTTTTTTGTAGACAAAAAATTCAAAAAATTATTTATAGAAATATAAAAACATTTTTGTATCAAGTGACTTTGGCACGATGGGTAGAGTGTCAGGCCAGAATGTAGTTGATTGCCGGATCGATTCCCCAAAAATTTGATTAAAAATTTTTTTAAATAAAATTCAATAGAAAAATTCTAAAAACAACCTACGAAATCATTAGTTTTTAATGTTTCGTAGGTAATTTTTTTATTGAATTTGTTGGTTAAAATAACACAACAATCATTAATTTTTAATGTTTTCGTAGGTTTTTTTTTCGAATTTTTTAGTAAAAAAAATTAAAGAAGCGTTATTTTTTAATGTTCAATGCTATTTATTTTAGAAAATTATATTAACAGTAAAAAATAAATGTTGATATTTGTTACAACAAATGAATAATTACTGCGATGGTTTTCAAATGTTTTATCACTTGTTTTAAATATGTTTTTCATTTGTTTTTGCCTACAAAATATTTTGAGTGTGTATCTAAATGAAAACCATGGGCGGAACAAAAATACTATAGTTGCACAACATCCAATGATAATGACAGTCATCATCTTCCGATTATGAACCAAATTTTCATTCTACTAGGCCTAAAACTTATAAGGTAGTAATTCAAGGCCAATCTGTTTAAATTAACCAGTGCACTCAAGAAATTATGTCATTAACTGTTTGTAGGTTATTTTAAAAATTTTACATTTAGTCGTTTTTAAAGGAAAAAACATTTGTTTGCTGTTCAGTTTTTATTAATGACTACTTCTGTTCTTTGTTTCAAAAATAACACACTAAAAAATAAAGACAATTTCCACAAAAAAATACTTAATTTAGAAATATCACAGACCAATTTAAATATTAAATTAATCAAACGCAAGATCTATCAGCTGAGTGCTGGCATAGAAAAAATGATAGAAGAAGAAGACTACACAAAATTCATAAACGAACAAAAGCAAAGAGCAAAACACATAATCAAAATCATTAAGGATATACAAACAGCAAAACTAAATACACTGAAAGAAAATAAGTTTAAATTACATGGGTTAGTTTTTAACAACGAGTGGTTTAAAAATAAAACTGAGGTAAATATACCTTTAGAATGTAAATGGATGCTGTCTTTGGGGAAAAAATTTGCACTTCCAATAAATGAGCGAAATTTCTCACCAATACATGTAATAGCCGATATTGAAAATTGTATACAAACAATAGATGACTATGCAGATAGAGATAAAGATGTCTTGAGAACTAAATTGGCCAACCAAATAACCTCTTTTAAACGGAAAATCAAAATCAATGAAAGGGAAAAATTTATTTTCACAGCCTTTGAGGAAACAAAAACTTTTTTAAATGATCACCAGGAAATTATTATTATTCAGGCTGACAAAGGCAATAAAACGGTCGCCATGTACAAATGGGACTATGAAGAAAAAATGGAAAAACTACTGGAGGACAAAATAACATATAAAACACTAAGAACGGATCCAACCTCTAAATTACAAAAAACCAACAACAATATGGTAGCAGATCTTCATAATAACGGATTTATTAACATATGGCAAAAACGCCAACTAATATGCTCAGCTGCCACTGCACCTAGGATATATGGACTACCGAAAATCCATAAGCCAGGAATTCCACTTAGACCCATTGTGTCTTCTTTTCAGGTACCGTGCTATGAATTATCCAAATTTGTTGGTAAAATTCTGAAAAATATCGTATCCGAACAATATAATGTCAAAAATATACTACAAGTTAAGGAGCAACTCAAAAATATGAAACTTCAGCAAGGAGAAATGCTGGTATCATTTGATGTTATTTCACTGTTTACTAACATACCTGTTCACACTGCGATAAGAAACATTATGATGAAATGGAATACTATCAAGGACTTCACGAAGATTCCAAGCGCACAATTCTTAAAAATTTTACAATTTTGTTTACAAGACAACAACTATTTTGTATATGGTAAAAAAACTCTTAACCAAATATTCGGCATGCCCATGGGCAACCCACTTTCCCCAACCATAGCAGATATTATACTTGACTGTTTACTAGATGAAGCTATATTAGAACTGGAGAAGAAGAACATTCATATCAAATACATTACTAAATATGTAGATGATATATTGGCGATAATACATATTGACGACAAAGATGAAATTTTATCAACATTCAACAAATATCACCAGAAAATTCAATTTACAATTGAAATGGAAAACAATGGACAACTTGCATATCTTAATACCAAACTCCATCGGATTAACAACAACATTATCTTTGACTGGTATGCAAAGGCAACGTCTTCTGGCAGAATTATGAATTTTTATACAACGCAACCAAAAAATCAAATCATCAATACGGCAAAAAACTTTATCTTTAGAGTAATCAACATCAGTGATGCACAATTTCACAACAAAAACATTAAGATAATAAAAGAAACACTCAAAAACAACAGCTTCCCGAAAAATCTGGTAAATTTATTAATAGAAAATACACTAGCACTAATTCAAAATAAATCAAACAACCAATGTAATAACATCATCGATAAAGAACAACAAAAATTTTACAGTGTAAAATATATACCAGGTCTAACAAACAATAAAAACCTCAAAACAACTATGAAAACAAAAAACATATGTTTTGCTTATAAGCCGAATACAACACTCAGCACAATTTATTCTAAAATAAAAGCTCCTATTGACAAAAAGCAACAAAGCAATGTTGCCCAGCAAAAACTTGGTAATTGGTACCCCTTCCTGACTCGCTTACGAGGTAATGGCTTTGAATACTACTAATTACCATTAGCATTACATTGCGCCAAAAAATGCAAAATGTGGTTACCTCCAATGACATCACCGTGTTAAAGTAATTAACATTGAAATTGGGAGGTAACTAATTACTCACATTTTTGCTAACCCCTTTAGTTAATTACTTGGTAAGCGAAGTTTTTGCTGGGTGTTTACGAAATCAAATGCAACGGAACAGACAACGAAAACTGCGAATTAATATACATAGGCACAACAAAAAGAACTCTCGAGACAAGGATGGGGGAACACCAAATGGACATATTGAAGGGGAGGGAAAGCACAGCACTTGCAAAACACATCATAGAAAGTAAGCATACCGCCAACATAGAAGGCATCAAAATATTAGACAGGGAAGGCGTTGAAAGAAAGAGATATACGATCGAAAGCTTACGAATTCAGCAAAATATACACAAAACTATGAACAAGAATGAAGATACCGACAACATTAGTGCAAGCTACTTAACTGCAATTAATTAAACTGTGATACTAGAATAAGATGTGTTTAAATAATATGTTCGTGGATTTTAAATGTTTTTTGTTTGATGTTATATGTTTTGTTAACGTAAAATTATTTGTGATTTAATGTTTTAATAACGTTTACAATTGTAAGTTCAATTTGTTTTTAATATTATATTTTATAATTGTAATAATTTTATGTTTTTTATTAAATAAACTAGACAATCCCTTGAAAAAGTCGACAAAAAATCGACGAAACGTCGGGAAACCAGTAATAATAATGCGTTTTTATTAAAATTGGAAATAATATAGGCCTTATTAGCTCATGGTAACACACATAAGACTTTCATTAACATTTAATTTTTAAAGTCATTTATTTTTGTTCTGTAAGTAAAAACTACTGATTATTCTTTAAATTTTTAATGATTTGTGTAAGTAATTTTTTTTTTAAATTGTTGGTATTTTTTAATGAGATATCATTAGTTTTTACCTACACAAGTAGGTAATTTTTTTGTAGAAAAAAAAAAAGTTCAAAAAATTATTTATAGAAATGTAATAACATGTTTGTATCAAGTGACTTTGGCACGATCGGTAGAGTGTCTGGCCAGAATGTAGTTGGTTGCGGGATCGATTCCCCCAACTTTTATTAAAAATTTAAAAAAAAATATTTTAATAGAAAATTGTAAAAAATAACCTACGAAATCATTAATTTTTAATGTTTTCGTTGGATATTTTTTTGGAATTTGTTGGTAAAAATAACAGAACTATCATTAATTTTTAATGTTTTCGAAAAAAAGAATGAAAAAACGTAATTTTTTAATGTTTGATGTTATTTATTTTAGAAAATTTTGTCAACAGTAAAAAATAAATGTTGATGTTTGTTAAAACAAAAGAATAATTACTGGGATGGTTTTCAATTGTTTATTAACTGGTTTTAAGTGTGTTTTTCATTTTTTTTTGCCTACAAAATATTTTGAGTGTAAGAAGAACTTGCAGTTGGATTTTTAAAATTCAAAATGTCGGATCTAACATGGCGATATTTATTTTTTTCAAATAAGAGATTCACTCTAAACTCTTTACGCACTGGTTTGTTGGGTTGTTAAATTAGAATCTGCCATTCGAAAATCTAACTTCAGATTCTTATTTAGCGACCCCAAAAACTCGGGTATAAAAAGCTTCAAGCAAATCGGTTTATTTTTTAAAAATATTTGTTGCCATGTTGGATCCTCCATTTTGAATTTTAAAACTCCAACTTCAGATTCTTCTTAAGCGACCACAAAAACCTGTGTTTAAAGAGTTGACGAAGGCACACTTATATAAAAGAAACAATTCTAAGGTTGTGGTGTCTCGGCTCCATCGTCCACATCGGAGATTTTGGGGTTTCGAAATTTTTGTTATAGAAAAAGGGGAAAATTTACTTAAGGAAATGATTCTTTGAACATGATTATTAAAATATTTTCAAAAAACGACTCCGATTGTAAGACTCCGATCCCAGATTCTGAAATTTTTCTTCAATAGAAAAAGTCTAGAATACTTTCTGAAACATTCTACTTACACAAAAATCTTAGATTAAGACAAATGATTTATATTCTGCAAGTTTTTTAATATGAAACCCGTATAAAAAGTCTTAGATTCTAAAACATATTTGGTAAAGAAAAGCACTCGGATGTTGAGAAAAATTTCCAGATTTTTTGACATTTTTCCTATAGCAAAAGTCTCAGATTCTGAGAAATTTTTCTTATAGAAAGTCTCAGATTCTGACATATTTTTCTTATAGAAAAAGTCTCAGATTCTCAGAAATATTTTCTATAGAAAAAGTCTCAGATTCTGAGATATATATATTCCATCGAAAAAGTCTCAGATTCTTAAACATTTTTTTTATAGAAAAAGTCTCAGATTCATAGACATTTTCCTAAAGAAAAATGTCTATGAATTTTCATTTTCCTATAGAAAAAGTTTCAGTTTCGCAGACATTTTTTCTATAGACAAAATTTCTATGAATCTGTGACATAGAAATTTTTCCTATAGAAAACGTTTCAGATTCTGAGTCATTTTTCCTATAAATAGGTCTCAGATTCTGAGACATTGAGGAAGGGGGGCTCTGTGGGAGGTGCTGGCGATACCTTCCCCAACGCGATAAATGTTTACTAAATTATTTATAATGCTTTTTGAACTTTAGTTTTACCATTTTCTCATAATTTTTATATTTTTTTTATCCACGCCCACAAAAGGGACATTTTGTATTCCCCCGGGGTCTAAGTGTGTGACATTTAACTCCTTCTGACATTAAAAGGTTTCATTTGTTTAACAAAAACGCAAAAAAACTGTAAAAATTGCCTTTTTATAGAGGTTTTTTAGATTATTAATGGCGAACTTTTTTCCCCCTATCCGATTTTACCCATTTCCGAACTTAACCGGCCAATGATCATAACACACATTCGTGCCAATTTTCAGGAGTCTAGCTCTTTTATTTTGGACTGAATCGTGTTTTATACAGACGGACGGACGGGCATTCATAGAATGACATATAATGGATCATAGATCAATAATATATGGGGCATTCCATGTCAAATCGGACACTTTGAATAATTTTTTTTTTTAGATTTTCCCAATTTGTTGACAGTTTTTTTTTAAAGTGCGTAAAAAACAAAAATTTTGAAAAAAAAAATTGAAATTTGGACCATTATTGAAGAAGTTATGAGTAAAAAATTTACCACGAAGAAGTTTTCGAAGAGTACTAAAAACTGTCAATAAATTTGGAAAATCTAAAAAAAAAAAAATATTTAAAGTGTCCGATTTGACGTGGAATGCCCCATATATAATGCTTTAAATTCCTAGGAGGAACATAAGGCCACATGAAGATTCTTCCACTCATCTCTGTTTTCGGCTATTCGTTTTATTTGACTCCAGCTGTATCCTGCGTCTTGAATTTCATTGGTAGTGTTACGTCTCCAGGTGTTACATGGACGACCCCTTCTTCGACTACCTTGGGGATTAAATTCAAGAGCTTTTCTTGTGATATTGTCAGCAGGTTTGCGAAGAGTGTGCCCAAGCCATCTGTATTTGAGTATTTTTATTGATTCCGTAATTTGCGGTTGTTGTGTTCGGAATCAAAGCTCTTCGGTGCTGATAGTGTTTGTCAAGAATATTTTTAGAATGCGTCCTACACTCAAAAAAAAAAAACTGTAATGTTAGCAAAAAAAGCTTGTAAACCTACAAGAAAATTTGCTGATTTTGAACCCACAATTTTTTTGCTAAAGTTAGCAAAAATGTTTTGCCAATAATTAGTTAACTAAATATTTTTTTTTTTTTAACTTAGTTTATACACATCTGAGGACCCCATTGGGTTCGGACTCGATAGGTCCAGACCCCGATGGGCCTAGACCTAGTTGGGTTCCTTTAAAATCGTCATAGTTTTTGATCCAAAATTTGTGTCCGTTTCGCTCTACCTTGCGTAGTTTTTGAGATACGTGATTATAGGGGACCACTGGGGTCTTGAGAATTAAAAAACTCGATAACTTCAAAAATATTACTCGGAGAGCTTTTGACTATTTTGCGGTCTTGTTCTACGTGTTGAGAGCTACAAGAATTGTTTTGGACTTTTTGTTGTGTCGGCAATATTTACCGAGATATGAGCATTTTAAAATTTTCGGGAATGCTAACTTTTTTGGATCCAAAGTTAGAGGACCGGCGATACTATGGAGATTCTAAGAACCAAAAATGGCCTCCATTTTGCTCTATCTGGCTTAGTTTCCGAGATAGCGCCATTTTAAGTTTTCTGAAAATAAAAAAAAATTTACCATTTATTTTGCTAATATTAGCAAAAAATCTTGTAAAAATGTAGTCAACTCAATTTCAAATTTATCAAAAGAAATTAGTTCAAAGTTTGTTTAAAATTGCTAATGTGCTAAATGAAGTTTACAAGAATTTTTTGCTAACATGCTAATCTTAACTAAAAATTTGCTAAAAGTTAGCTAACTAGCGTTAGCAAAAAAAAATTAGTAAATCTACTAACGTATTTTTTTGAGTGTAGACACCTGTTAGTACACGCTTGAAGTTTTTTAGCATTGTATGTGGAAATGTTCCAGGTTTCATAGCCATATAGAAGTGTTGATTTCACGTTGGAGTTAAATATTTTTATATTTGTGCGATGGGATATGTTTGGAGATTTCCATACTTTTTTTAGCATTCCAAACGTTTGACCGGCTTTGTTGATACGGTGCTGGATGTCAGCTGCACTACCTCCTAGCTTGCCTACGATGGATCCAAGATAAAGATATTCACCAACGTCTTCGAGGTCTTTAAGGAATAGTTTATAAAAACTATTTTATGGTAATACTTTACATTGTTTAGTTGTTGTTTTTTTTTTGCTTAACTCTCTTCTGTCATGAGTACTCACGTGCAATTTTAAAATTTCGTTGTAACCTGTTACTGAATTTATAATTCATTACTTTTCTAAACTCATTACAAGTCACAGTCATACATTGAATTGAGTATAAAAAACCTAAGTAGGTGTTTGAAACAGTTTTCCGCTTTCGACAAAAAAAATTAAATAGGGAAGTTAATAAACATCTTTAAGAATTTCAATTAATATAAACAGGTGATTCTGTTTAAATTTAACGTATTAAAATAATTTTATTTTTAAATTTATGTCGTTTTAATATTTTTATTATATGTTTATTTCAAATTTTATGCTATTGTCACAGTCATAAAACTTCTATTGTTTTGTTTACTAAAAACAAAAGACTTAAGACACAAACTCTTGTTAACATTTAACTTGTTGTTGTTTAGGTATTTAAAGAAACCATGTAAAATAATTAGTTAAACATAATTCAGTTTTATTTCAAAAACTTAAATTTGAAATTTATACCAACTACTGTTTTTATGATCTTGTTAGTCGACATATGTTAGTGTTTTATTATCTAAATGCTTATAAATGCCCGGTGCTGATTATCTTTGTTAGTTTTTTTAGGAACAATGAAATTTGTTTCCTACTGTGAGATTTACATGTAAATTCTTATTTGGTTTTTAAGTTGGTGACAAACTCTTAAATTAACATAAATTATAAAAATAAAATTAATTTATTTTTCATTACTTTAATCAATTAATGAAAAACCAATTTCACTCATATCCGATTTCAATTTATTGACATGTGGTGTTTTTGTAGATTTTATGTAAATAGAATCACTACACAAACAACGGGGAACCAAGAAATAAAAAAATTATTATAAATTTAAGTTACAACAGAAAGCTTTGTGTAAAACTGATTGATGAAAGATTAACATCACTGATGATATAACTGAAATTCAAAATGTCATTTAAAATTTGAGATTTGTATTTTCGTAACTACATATATAAGTTTAAGACAAATAAATTCCTCGACTGATTGCCCAATTTTTTATTACTTTTTAGCAAGGTTGGCAATCGAAATGAATAACGGTATCGATATCGGTATCGTTTTTTTATTTATTTCGGTATCGATATCGGTTACGGTATTTGAGTTGAATCGGTTACGGTATTACCGATACCGAAACGTCGATACCGGTACGTACCGGTATTATCGAAAAAATGCTAAAAATATAAAAAACGCATAAAAACTAAAAAATTTATTTTTTTTTTTCAATTTTAATACTAAACAAGTATTTCGTATTTATTTTTAGCATTTTTTCTAAAATGCCCTTTAAAATGTGGAGAAAAAAATTAAAATAGAGTTTTTTTGGGGGTCAGGGGGAACGTTGCCGGACCACACCTACAAAAGGGAGGCGGGCCGAGAAAATTTTATTTTTATTATCCCCTTGATCAAAGTGCAGGACTTTGAAGTTATTCTGACATAAAATTGTTTTATTTGTTTAAGAGAAAAGTAAAAAAGTAGAAGAGTTAAATTCGACTTACAAGGGAAGTCTCCCTGGTGTCACCCTCCGATCTTCATGAAATTTGGATATGTTGTTAAGAACGAAAATTAATTCGACACGTATATTTTTTAGCGGCGCAAACTAATTTTTAGGGGGGGTCGATTTGTATGGGGGGAAATTGACCATTTTCAGTTTTTTACGATTTACGCCTATTTAAACAAAATTAATATAGGCATGTATGACATCAGATTAAAGGTATTAAAGGTATAATACCTATGTCGTGGTGCTAACAACGGGCCAAAGAAGTTAATATTTTTCGACTTATTAACAAAAATGTCTTAAAATTTTGGTATTTTACTCAATATGACGAAAAGTTGTGCATGTTTGGGCACGTTCTTAGCACACGTAGATAGGTTTTCCAAAGACCTTTCATTTGGTATGTAACAGGTTTCTTTGCATAATATAGGAGATAAACGAAAAAAAATGAAAAATGGCCTTGTCTTCCCCGATTCTTTTTACCCCTAAATATGAATTTGGGCCGCTAAAAAAATACGTGTCTCATTATTTTTTCTGCTCTACAAAATAAAACCAATTCCATAAAGATCCGCGGGTGACACTAGGCAGACTTCCCTTGTTAGCTGAATCCATGAATACCCTCCACAGTGCCCTTTTAAAGTGATAGTTAGTTTTTTAACGTGAAAAAAAATTAACAATTTTGATTAGAAATATTTTATTTTGAGTAAAAAACTTTTTTTAGTCATTTTTGAAAAAAAAAAATTACACAATTTTTTTAGTCATTTTTAAAAAAAAAAAAAAATTACACAATTTTTTTTTTTTTGAGTGTAAAACTTTTTTGAGTGTAAGTTTTTTTTGCTTAATTGTAAAATTATTTGTGAGTGACAAAAATACTTTGCAAAATATTTTTCTGACTCTTCAATGTTTTTAAAGCTGGTTCAACTGGATTTTCAACACATGAACTAAAGGTGAAACCAATTTGAAATTCACGGTTTTGCTAATAATTTTTGAACCACGAAGTCCTTCAAATATCAAAAAAATACTTGGGCACCCACATCGTGGATTAAATAAAAATCTCCAAAAAAAATTAGACTATACTAAGGGGATCGGAAAGTTTCTATTTCTATATATGATTTCAAAAAAATTTCGTGAAAATTAATTATTTTCTTCTACTCCCGCATAGCGGTTGAAGTATTATTTTTTTTTGGAAATTTTTACATAATCCACGATGTACTTGCCCAAAGATTTTTTGATTTTTATGAGACTTCGGGGAGGCATTTGGAGTACGATTTTTCATTTACAAAAACCAAAAAAATTACAAATTTTCTATTATTTTTTTTTTTAAAAAACATGTTTTTTTTTGGAAAAACCGTTTTAATACCGGTACGTACCGGTACCGAAGGAAAAGGTTTTTGGATACCGGTATCCGATACCAAAACTGAGTTTCGGTATTGGTACCGGTATTCAATTTAAAGGGTTTTGAAACGGATAACGGTATTGAAAAGGTATCGATTGCCAACATTGCTTTTTAGTCTTACTCTATTTTAATTGTAAACATTACTCATTTTATTTCACACCAACAATATAAGTTTACAAAATCCTCATTTTGTTTTTTGCTTCACCTCAAGTAATTTAAATAAGTTTATCAAATTTAAAATCTTAATTTATGTCCTCATCAAAAAAATAAAAATTATACAAAAATATTGAAATTCCCAGCACACCTTCATTTTCCAGTTAAATTAACATGCATATCATTTACAAACCAAACCAAAAAATTAAACTAAAGTACTTGTCGCTGCATTTATACACATTTTAAATTCATATTTTTCTGTTTTATTTTGTTAACAACTAAATTACATATAAAAACACAAGAAAGGTAAAATAAAAATAAGAGACAAATCTCCCACACTCTGTTAAAGAAACCGAAACTAAATGGAATACTTCTGCTTTTGTTTTGTATTTGTATCGCAGTGTTGCCAGAAACAAAAAAAATACCATAATCCCAGATTGTTTTAAAAACAAATTAAATAAAAACAAGTAGGAAAGTTAAATTCGACTTTGCCGAATCTTTGAATACCCTCCACAATGCCTTTTTTAAAGGATAGTAAATTTTTTAACGTGAAAAAATTAACAATTTGATTAGAAATATTTTAGTTTGAGTAAGAAATTTTTTTTTGTCATTTTAAAAAAAAAAGAAAAATTACTAATTTTTTTTGAGTGTAAATTTTTTTCGAGTGTAATGTTTTTTTTTTTTTACTGTAAAAATACTTCTGAATGAATGCACGTACGTATGTTCACAAACTATTGTAATTTTTGTAAAAAAAAAACAAAATTTTTTTGGAGTGTAAAATTTTTTTTAAGTGTAAAATTTTTTTTGAGCGTACATTTTTTTTTGAGTGTAAAATTTTTTTCGAGTGTAATTTTTAAATTACCAATTCTTTTAAAACAAAACAAGTTTAAAAAGCATTGCTTCAAAACTAAACAAGTTTGAAAAGCATTAAGTTACCACCAGTGTTGCCAATTTAGCCATTTTCCGGCTAAATTTAGCTCCTTTTGAACTCCTTTAGCCGGAGAAAAAGGCATTTAGCTCTTAACCGTTTTTTTAGCCATTTTCAAAACTATTTTAGCAGTTTTTTAGCCATTTTTGTGTTTTCGGTTAAAAAGTAATTTTTAGTGTGTTTTTATACTAAAATATAGAATTTATTGGTTTTTAAGTTTGTACAGATCGATCACAGACTCTAATACTATTTGTTATAAAGGTTTAAGTTTAAAAATGTAGGAGAAAATTAAATTTCTAAAAATTATAGACATTTCTGAAATTGTCATTCCGGTTTTAAGCATTTTAGTTATGTGTTATCATCAGAAGGATTGTAAATTTTGGTTTATTTTGTTAGTAGGTAATTGGTTTTCATATATTTAATTTTTATTAACACTAGTCTGGAATAAAATCACGTATATTTTTGTCATATTCATACCATAAACATTATACTAAATTTTAGACGATCAAGTGATGCCCGTTTCTCTGTCTTTTAAAAAAACGCTAACGTTCAAAACTCAACTTGAAGGCTGATTGCTGAATTTTGGAATATATATTTTTGAAATTCTTCTGATCAGGTTTCAGCGAAAACGGTCCCACGGGTAAAAAGTCTCACCTCGAATTCACGTGTTGAAAAAGCTTTTTTAAGCCAAAATAACTTAAAAATTTTTTTACTTAAATACATTTTTTGCAGTCAAAATTTTTATATATATTTTTATAAAAAAATTTAATATAAAATATTAAAATCATTAAAAAAGTGCTTTGAACTCTCTTCATTTTATCTAAAATATGTTAAAACAGTAACAAAAAATCAACTTATTTTAATATATGTATCAAAATCGGTTCAAAATATGAATTTACCTTAGTTTTTCTTAAAAAAATTAAATATATATTTTAGCCGTTTTTTAGCCATTTTTTGCCGTTTTTTCGAAAGGATTTAGCCGTTTTTGATTACAAAGTTCTGGCAACATTGGTTACCACCAATGCTTTTAAACCTTGTAACACGTGGCATTTAAGATGAAACCAATTTGAAATTCAGGGTTTTGCTTACAACCACTGGACTTATTAAGCCGAAATTCAATACCAAACAGACCTGGGGAACGAAAAAGGTACGTGTCAAGTTTTAATAGTCTCATTATTGTCTTTCGAAAGTTATCGTGTTTTTTATATCATAAATTCGCGAAAACCCCTTGCCGAAATTTACTCTTTTGCTCATAACTTTTGAAACATTGGACCGATTTGGCTAGATTGCAATACCAACCTGACCAGGTAAATGCCCAACATATACGCCAAACTTCAGTAGCCTCTGTGAAGTCTTTCAAAAGTTAGCGTGTTTTCTACGGACAGACAGACGGACGGACGGACATCGCTAGATCGACTTAAAATCGATCGAGGATCATGAATATATGTACTTTATAGGGTCCTAGATCAATATTTCAATGTGCTACATACGGAATGACAAACTTATATATACCCTCTATCACTCATACCCTCCATAAAAAAAATAAAAAGCTATATTAAGAAATTTTAACGTGCAGGGCCGTTTTGACCCCATGTTCATTTATAGGTCAATTTAAAAAAAGAAAATAAATAACAAATTTTCTGAACTCGTACAAAACTTATACCAAGTTTTATAAAAAATCGCAATAAACATTTCATATTTAGGTGCCTTGTTCTAAAAAAACTCTAAATATCCCAAAATTTGACCTTTGACCCGAATAAAACCCGGGTTAATATTATTCCATTTTCCTAAAACGTTTAGGGTTAAAGTCTAAGTGCCAGTTTACAGGGGGCGAACGATACACACGAAAGAAAATTTGCATGTGTTTTGTTATTGTAATAACAACAAAATACATGTAAAATTTTTGTTCGTGTGTATCGTTCGTCTTCTGTAAACTGGTACTAACATAGTTTTTAATAATTTATGGCCCTTACTTTGTAAAATTTAAAATAATTACCAAATTTTTTCCATATTGAGTAAATTGTGGGCAAAAAATACATTTTCCTCGAAATCCGCTGAGTTTAAGTCGATGCCCCCGCCAAACTATCCGAGGGATATTTTATATGCTAATATATATTTTATAAGATTCTGTGTTTTTTTCAGCTTTTTTTTTAATTTTGTTTAAGAAAATTTTTAAAAAATCAAAATATCAGTTTTGAGAACCACGCCAAATATAATGAATATTTTTGGCCTTACCATAAAACGGGTTAATGACATCCTAGAAAGGCAGTATTTCATATCTGAGTATTTATGATAGAATAGAATATAAATATCGTTTTCCATTGGTTTATTTCAATAAAATTAGAAAATTGGGGCTGATTTTCGTGTTTTAGGGGTCATTTTGTAAAAATTGGCTCATTTTGACCACGAAAGGCTTAATTAAAGGTTAATTTTTGAAAACTCAAAAATTTTGAATATGTCTTCTTATACTAAAAACAACTCGTGTACCACTTTTTAACAATATATTCAAAAAACAACACCATTTTTTCAATGTTTTTCATCAAAATATGGCAATTTTTGTGTGTTTGACCTTTGACCTCGATGCGCCTCGTGTTAACGCTGTTCGATTTGGCTGCAATTTTTAGCATAACATTTTTAAGCCAAATGTAAAAATTCCTTGAAATTCGAAGTTTTGCAAAATAGATGCCACCCTAATGAGCATATCAGACCAGAATTAATCCAACTTTAAGGCCATGTTCTTGTTTTTGAGACAATCAATCAATAAAGTATTACTTATTTAAAATTGGACATATCTGGCCACTCTATTTTTTAAGACAAGTAAATTCATTTACTGTTTATACCCTACACTACTCTGTGGTACAGGGTATAATGAGTTTGTGCTGATGTTTGTAACTACCCGAAATATTGGTCCTAGACCTACCTTCAAGTATGCCGATCGACTCAGAATTACTTTTTGAGTCGATTTAGCGATGTCCGTCCGTCTGTCCGCCTGTCTGTCCATCTATCGGTTTATGCACGATACAGGTCGTAATTTGTAATCAATTGATTTGAAATTGGAAACTTAAACTGTTTTGGCGTTAGGACGAAGCCTATTAAAATTGGAGAAAATTGGTCCATGTTAAGACCCAGCTCCCATACAAACGCCCCCTTTGAATTCGGCTTAAGTGACTCTAATAGCCATATTATAATAGATATAGTTTTGTAATTTAACAGGTAATCAAATTTTGTATGCACGAATCACCACTCCAAATTGCAAAGGAATCGGGTCAGTCCTTCCGGTAGTCCCCACACAAACCACCCTCCCGATATTCACATAATTCCCTCAAAATCCATAAAAATGGAAATATTTGTTAGAAATATTATTTTTAGGTGTTAAACGTGTACTTTAAGTAACCTTATCAAATCGGAATATAATTGGACCATTTTTAGACTTGACCCCCATTAATAATTTCGACCGATATTCAGTTAAATCGGTCTATTGGCAAAAAACAAGTAAGAAAGTTAAAGTCGGTCAACAACGACCATATAATACACTACACCAGTGTTTTCCGGAAAATGGGTCCCAAGTCCAAACATGGACCGATTGGATCTATCTCTTGTTAGATCTTTATTTAGTGTAAAAAACACACACAGATCAAATTTTAGTGGAATTTACTTATTTTTTTGTCAATAGACCGATTTAACTGAATATCGGTCGAAAAATTTTTTATGGGGGCACTAAGTCCAAAGATGGTCCAACTATATTGCGATTTGATTAGGTTACTAAAGTTTACGTTTATCACATAAAAATAAAATTTTTATCAAATATCTCCATTTTTATGAATTTTGAGGGAATTGTGTGAATATCAGAAGGGTGGTTTGTATGGGGACTACCAGAAGGACTGACCCGATTTCTTTGAAATTTGGAATGATGATTCGTGGGTACGAACTTTGATTAGCTGTTAAATTTCAAAGCGATACCTATCAAAACACGGTTATTAGAGTCATTTAAGCCAAATCCAAAGGGATCGTTTTTATGGGGGCTATGGGTTAACATAAACCGATTTTCTCCAATTTCAATAGGCTTCGTCCTTGGGCCAAAAGATGCTTAAGTTTCAAATTTCAAGTCAATTGATTGAAAATTTCGACCTGTATCGTGTTTAAACCGATGGATTGACAGACGGACGGACAGACGGACGGACAGACGGACGGACATCGCTAAATCGACTCAAAACGTAATTCTGAGTCGATCGGTATGCTTGAAGGTAGATCTAGAACCAATATTTCGGGTAGTTACAAACATCAGCACAAACTCATTATACCCTGTACCCACAGTACAGACTAGTATGCAAACACTGGTGCTAATTGCGTACTTTCCAATATGGTGGTATGGTTTGTAGTACAGAATGATCATCGCTGCCTAGTATATGTGTGCCTGTACGTGTGAGCTTTTGTGATGTTTGTTTACGTTCTGTATGAAACGTCAAAAGTTACACCGTGTGCTGTCACTAGTACTTACACCCATCAGATGCAACTCTGTGATACTACTACTCATGTACTGTGCCTGTACCACAAAGTGGTGTAGGGTATAATAAACCAATTCCACTAAAATTTGATCTGTCTGTGTTTTCTACACTAAATAAAGATTTAACAAAAGACAGATAATTTCGGTCCATGTTTGGACTTGGGACTTATTTACGGAGAACACTTGTGTAGGGTATCATATGGTCGGTCTTAACCGACTATAAATTTCTTACTTGTTTTTTACATTTACCATTACATTTTATACTTCAGCAACTGTCACTTCATTTGATCGTTATCACTAGTATTTTTTTTTTTTGTATATAAAAAAAAAAGTGGAAAAATATTATAGATAGACTTTAAAATGAAAACACCTTCATTAAAGAAACCATACTTAAGATGTTTGAAGAACTTGTTATGATTACAATATTTTTTTTTAGTCTGGTTAGTGTGATATTATTCATTCAAAAAAGAGTCTTGTAGTAAAATTCATTCAAAGGTTTCTTGCAAGACTAAGGGTTGATATGACTATATCAGATGAGGCGCCAAATGAATGTTCTGGGGAATTCAGCCTGTCCTTTTTAAAAGCCAAAAAACACAAGACTGGAATTTATTTTGTGTGTCAAAAAATTTATTTAAGCCCCAAAAACAAACCTCTATAGAAATTTTCATTTGTTTTTTATACCCTCCACTCTAGTGATAGAGGGTATATATAAGTTTGTCATTCCGTATATAACACATTGAAATATTGGTTTAGGATCCCATAAAATATATATATTCATCATCCTTGATCGATTTTAAGTCGATCTAGCGATGTCCGTCTGTCTGTCTGTTGAAATCATGTTTTTGGCAATAATCCGGAACCGATTTAAACGCTTGGGGTACCAAAAGTTGCGTAATTCTCCTAGGCAGAACCTGATGTATTTTCGGTTAAGTATTTTAAAAGTTATGAGTGAAAATGTAAAGGTACCTCTAAAATTATGGTGAATTTTTCACAAAAAAATGCTATAACTTGACACCTGTTAAATGAATGAGAACGAATATTTTATTGTTCTCAACGTTTTGCTGGTTATTTTGGTACCAATTATGGCAAAATCGGTCAAGGGGTTAAGAAGCTATGAGCAATTGAGATGAGTTTCAATATAAACCTCCATGATATGACGCACAGTGTTGCGTCTTCATGTAAAGAGTGGCCAAAAATAGAAGGAGTTAAGTTAGAGCGTTAAAATTTGGAACACTTGTTAAGATCGATAAGATCAAGAAAAATTTTGAATTTGGTCAATATCCGCCCAAGGATTCGTATCCTTCCCATATATCCTGAAATTAAAATACGTCATAAAACGAAAACTAACGCTTTAATCTTCATGTTATTTATTGTAGTTATTACCTATAATGCCATTAATTATTCTACAAAATTTTGTTCAATTCGGAGCAAGGATACGCCTAGCTCGAAAATGTCCTTTTTAAAATAACGTTCAGAAAAAAGGTAAAAATTTAAGTTATATCTTGAATTTTTGAAAATCCAACTGTTATAATATGCTCAATGTATTTACCAAAGTTTGTGCAAATCGGAACAAGGATATGCCTTCCTCGAAAATGTCCTTTTTAAAAAAGTCAAGAAAAAGTTCAAAATTCAAATTCCTTCATGAATTTTTGCATCTGAAACACTTAGAATATACCTTAAATCTTAATCAAATGAAAAAATTGAAGCAAGGATGTAATACATAAATTAAAAATGTCCTTAAAAAATTAAAAAAAAAAAGTTTAAAAAATTCTTCGTACTTCATGAATTTCTGTTCTGATAATGTTGAAAATACGTTATTTTAGTATAATTGAAGCAAGGATTATCCTTAACCTATCCTTAGGATATTCTTAGCGCATTAATATCCTTTTTTAAAGACTTCAGAGAATTCAGGGAAATCCTTTGACCTTAAACTATCAATAATTCACAACATTTTTGCACGTAGTATTTACAATACGTTGAATATTGTTTTTAAGTTTAAGCGGGGATATGCCTATCTCAAAAAGACCGTTATAAAATAAGCAAGTAAAAATATAGTACAACGTACTTCGTCAACAAAATCTTTCTAAATAAAAGTCTGCATCTGTTAATGTACAACTGGTGTCTAGCTAAGCATCTAATTTGTGTCAGGCCTCACGGTGTGATATTTGTGCGCATTTGGGACAAAAAAAAAATTGCCGATTATTTTTTTTTAGGTGCATACTTAATTTTGACACTCTGGAGACTAAAAATCAGTTTCCGTTACATCAATGCGACTCTTAGTTTGGCTGGGGCACAACTCCAAAGAATAGAGTTTTTCACATTTTTCTTAATTAATTTTTTTTTGTAAAGGACATTTTTTGAAAAAATTTTAAAAATTCATCTTGTGGAGTAATCCATCCAAATTTTTTATAAAATGTTTCCAAGATCCGTTATTTTATTATTCATTTTTTTTTTATAACAAAAAAATAACCCAACAAAAAGTTACATTGAGTAAAAATCCATGTTTTTTTTAAATATCTTTAAAAATCCAATTACATAATACATAGACTGCAACTTCTGCAGATAATGATGGATAATGCAAAACGCTAGTCCGGGTTATACAAGAGGTATTCCATAACATTTCGTATGTTATAACTTTTGCCAGAAAGTGCCAAAACTCTGTCAAATCGAGGCTAAAGTTAAGGTTATAAACAAAAATTTTCAAATTATTTGTTAAATTTGTTTAAACGTTGTACAATTTGATTGTTTTACATTACATGCTTTTTGTTTCTCCGGCGTTACTTAAAAATATGTATGTCAGGTTCAATCTCTAATGTACACAGAATCCATTTTTCACGATTTCGCGGTAAACACTTTGCGACTCGAGAAAGTGGATACAAAATCAATGTGTTTTTTGTTTGTTAAAAAAAATTAAAATATTAAATAGGCATACCAAGGTAGATTTATATACGGTAATATTTTAATGACGTAAATTAAAACAATTTTCTTTCAAAATCATTTTAGTCGGCAAAAACGACTTAAATGTTCAGTGCACACATTAACCAATTTAAACGCCTTTTAAGACTTTAAATTTTTATAAAGCAACTAAATTATAAAAAAAATATTGAAATTCAAACCTAATTATTTTATTTTCGACGACAAAAATTAAAAAAAAATTAAAATATTTTTAATCATAAAAAATGTAGTGTAAACTCAAGTCATTTATACCGAACAAAATATTTTTATTTCGTTTTGAAAATTCGTAAACATTATTGTTTCCAAATTTGTCAAAAATCTTACTATGGAGGAAAAGTGAGGTTATTGGGTCTTACCTTGTATAAATCTACCTTGAGTCATACCGATGTATTTTAATCAATCAAAACTTTTTTTTTCAATCAAAAAATTGATTTTTACAATATCAGTTGTTACTCGTTATTCTTTTAAATAATTAAAAAAATCGCGTAGATATGGGTAAACAAAGGATTACATAAACATATACGAAACTTAACTTAATAACTTATCATTTAATATGATTTTAGATATTTCACGGCGTTCTTTTTTTCATAATTCAATTTTTATTGGTTAATTTGTTTTATTTTTGTTTGTATTAAATGAGTTTCCTGAAGGCAAACAAGTTTTAATTGCCGGTTCTTTAAATGTAGGGTGTATTATTTGTGTGCAGATAAATAATCCCTCTTAAAAATATTTTAAAGAGGTCTACATTGAATAATAAAATCGTTATTTCTAAATCGTAAGTAGTTTGATTTTTTTTCTGGACTATTTTTAATATATTCTTTAAAAACCTGGTCGTGAATTCCGATTTTTGGGTTTAACCATATAGTTGTAATGCATATCACAAAAATTCGGTGGTATAAAGTATAATTTTCGAAAAAAAACGATTTTTTTAAAACTTTTTTTTTGTTGGTTAGTTAACCAAGTTTACCTTCCTGTTTAAGGTAGGCTATTAACAGTACATCTTTGAAACGACATCCAAAAATAGCTCTAAGTTTCTAGTTTCCAAAACTGTAAAAATTTTAGAAATAGCCCAATCCGTTCAAAAGTTATAGTGAAAAAACTTCGATGCGCGCCTTTTCCATACAAAGGACACACTGTGGGCCTGGATGACAAATAATGGTTCTTGGACCAATTTAAATAAAATTTTAAATTTAACCGACCAATTCATTTTGCATTCCGATTTATTATTTGTGTTCCATAACTATTTTTCGCAAAACATTTCAAATTATCAAGGACAACTGCTGCATCTTGGTGTTTTCGTTAAAAAAATTTCCAAATTTATATTCGGGTTCTCACAAAAAAAAAATTGATTAAAAAACAAGTGAGAGTGTTACATTCGGCTGTGCCAAATCTTTTATACCCTCCAAAATGTAAAAAAACTCTATATGAAAAAAATCCAGGGGCGTCTTTTTTTGGGGGGGGGGTTGTGGGAGACGTTAGGGGGCACCTTCCCCTGCGATTTTTAACTTATTCTGAGATAAGAATGTTGCCTTTGCTCAGCAAAAGTACAAAAAACCCTGCAAAAAATGCGTTTTTTCTTGGGTTGGTTTAGTTCTCCAAGGGGGAACTTTTTTCCCCTTGGTCCGATTTTGCCCATTTCCGAACTTAACCTGCCTAGGAATATAAGACATATTCGTGCCAAACTTCGGAAGTCTAGCTCGTTTAGTTTGGACTGAATCGTGTCTTCTACAGACGGACAGACGGACAGACGGACGGACGGACGGACGGACGGACATCGCTAGAATGTCTTAGAATCGATCACTGATCAATAATATATATGGACTTTTGTCATTAACTTTTAACGCTTGTGATATTTTACTAATTTCGCAATAACATTTTTATTTGTAAACTAGGTGGTACCTGTGAATGTAGATATGTTAAGGGAGCCATAATGAGTAATTCTGCAAAGGCACAGCGCAAATAGTCTCATTATCTCATGGTAATGAACGTGCAAAGTTGAAAAATGTAAAAAAATCGCTTGATTCTCTCATGAAATTTTTCGTTCAAAGTTCCATATTGTTGGGTGCGTTAAAGCTATTGCTCTAAATTTAATACCGTTTAATCAGTAGACTTGGGCAATTATTTGGTGTAGGTTCAGTGGATGTGCCGTCAATAAGAAAAAAGTTACAAGGACCTAAATCTTTGATACCAATTTTTTTCAATTTTCAATTTTTCGAGGTTTTTTGATTGTAGCTTTTGGTGCAAACTGTAATTTTAAAATTCAAATACACATGGTTAAAGCCATTGTAAATATGCACAATCTGAGACTGATTCGAGTGATGTGCTCGCAATGGTTACGAAGCTGCAGCTCTCCAAAGATGTGATGAAAAAACGTGAATTTTTTAAAAAGTCTGTTTTTTGCGAGGCACACTCCCAGTTTTATTCCGAATGGTTCCGAATGCTTTGTGAACTTTATAATTTACCATTTCCCACTTGATTTACAAACGCACCCAAAAAATATTCAATTGCAGAAATTTTATGAGCTTTTTAAATTTTTTGCAAAATTTCGATATTTTAGTTTTGCATTATTTGACAGCCAAATGTGCATGGCTGAAAGTTGAACATGTAGAAACAATGGTATATGCAAATATAATAAATCATGGAAAGCAACATTGATCAAAAGTTAATATTGGCGAATTCCGCGGCGTTTTTCTGTTTTTCGTTTTTTGTAAGGCACATCCAGGCCGCTTATCGAAATTGGTCAGTGAAAAGCGCGTTTGGTAGTATTTTTAATGCTTTATCTTCAATCCATTCGCACCCAAAAACAATTGACGTTTTAGTGGTTTTAAATTTTTGATACTTTTAAATTTAATGGTTATATTAAATCTTACATTACTTAAAATAAAGTAGAAAATAAATGTATTTTGATAGATTTTGACGTGTCTTATTCAAATAATATTTCAAAATTAGTCCATTGATTTTTGCAGTCGCGAAAATCGCGAAAAATCGCTAAAATTTTTTATAACCTTAATAAAATTAGTAATAACGTTTAAATATTTCGTAATAACCTTAATATTGTCATTATTAATCATACTTTGAATAGTTTCAATATTCAGTGAAGGACAACACTGTAAAATCAGACATTTAATATTAAAAAAAAAAAAATCAAAATTATTAAATTTTTTTTCAAAAATGTTCCCTTTAAACCACTGCTGTTTCTTACCTATTACAGATAGAATAATGGTGTTAACTAAGAATTGAGATGAGATGTTGAGATTTTGTTAGTGCATTTGGTAATATTTTTCTAAAAAAAATAAAACCGCTGGAAACATTTTTATTTTCAAAATATTAGAAAATGTGCCGAAAAAAATGGGTTAAATGCAAATATCTCGATATTTAGCAAAGATTTTATGCATGTTTGAATATGTATTTTAGCTCTGGGTAAGCATAATACAAAATGGTACGTTTGGTTAACTTCGGAAAAAAATGTAATTTTGACAATTTTTTTAAAAATTTTAACTTTAAACCGCCATAGTTTTGGGTGCGATCGCTCAAATTAATGCACGCGGACGGATTTGAATTACTTATTTATAATGTTATTTACCTACAAAGTCTTGTCAATGTGCCACGAAAAAAAAAATCGCAATTTTTTTTTCTTAAATATTAAAAGTTAATGACAATTGCTCATATACTTTATGGGGTCCTAGACCGATATTTCGATGCGTTACACACGGAATGACAAAGTGAGTATACCCCCATACTGTGGTTGGAGGGTATAAAAATGTGGAAAAACGTGGACGAGTTCTTTTGTTATTTGTAATCTACATACTTATACCAATATTTTCTGCAAAGAACTAAGCGCGCCAAGGAGGGCCACAAAAATGGCTGACTATCAAATATGAAATTTGCAAAATAAATTAGTATTTTCTTTGGAACTCACTTTATAACAGCGTTACTTGCCATATGATTAACTTATGTCGACCAAAACAGCATTATCATACAAGCAACATATCTAACTTAAAACTTTATTACCAATAAGGTCGAATTTTAAATGCAATATAATTATTTAACCGCTACAAGTACATGTGGATTTCAAAGATTTTAAAGCCAAAATTTGATATATTTCAAAAAGTTCAACTTTGGAGACATTTAACTTAAAAACTATTAAAGATATCTATAAACTGTTTTGGATTTGATTTATTTATGATGTTTTCTTAAAATAAAATTCATATAACCTTAAGTTTTAAGACATTTACTTTGACTATTTATGGCCAAGGTCACAACACTGTGTGACGTGGCTGCGCGCCATTTTGTAGTTGTTGATGCTTATTTGGCTTGTTAGTTGTTATTTGTATCAATTGAAGTAGGTAATGCGTAGTATGTGTCATACACGTGGTTGCTTTTATATAATTTTCATAAATATTTATATTTTTTTGTTTTTTAAATATTTACATTGCACTATGGTTCCGATCATCACTTTTATTGGCCAAAATTACAAAAACGGAAAAATTTTTGTTTTGAAATAGGTTTTGTGTTAAAAATTGTTACAATTTTTTTGTTTTCCATGTATGATATAATAAGAAATTTTTTGTATTTAAACTCAAAAAAATAATTGAAAAAATTTTAAAAAATACGTTTTTTTTATTTTTATCTAAATTTGTTTTTGAACGGTAAATAAGTGTATACAAAAACCAAATAAATTTTTCTGTTGTTTGTAAGTATTTATGATTTTCTATAAAATCAATTTTGAGAAAGTTGAATTTTGGCCAAGAAAGGTCGTCTGCGTCTAGTGCATTGGTTAACATTGTGGAGGGTATTTAAAGATTTGGCACAGCCGAATATAGCTTTCTTACTTGTTTTTTTAGAAAAGTTGTTGTAAATTTTTTAAGACAAAAAGCAAAAAATGTCTAGTTTATTGTTTTGTGCGTGCATAATGTAGATTGAGCAATTTTTTAAGAGCCCCTCTTAAGAAAACCATATTTCCGCCACTGGTTTCAATTACCATCTTCAGCAAACTGTTCTAATTTCTTAAGTCAATTAAGGTTTTCATTTTAAGGAACAAAATTAAAAAAAAATATTCTCACACTAGTATGTTATATTTTGTTGTTAAAAAAGTACTTCCATTAGTTGTGTAACCATTCATGAAATTCTTGTAACATTAGTTTGTATGCCGAGTAAAATGTAATTGTAATGTGTAAGTGGAAGAAAACGGAAATATTATAAATTTGTAGTATTAACTGCGGTTGATTACTTGGTAGATGTTTTGAACTTGTAATTTTTTTTTTCTTACCACAATAAGGTTGCAGTGTAATTAGTTTTGTGGTAATGCATATTATTTCGGGGTCTTTAATATTCGGTAGAGTAATTTACTGGAACATATGTAAAATTCTTGTCTTAAACATTGTAACTAATTGTCAATGATTTATGGTTATTTTACACAAGAAGAATTTAAAACCAAAAATGGAAAGAGGAATTTTAAGGCAATCAAGCAGAGCTTGAAAGAATTAATTCAATTTTTGAACGAATTCCCTATGTAGTAATTAAATTTTGTACTTTGTATTAATTCAATCGAATTAATTCTACTCTAAACCGTTTCATAGAATTAATTAAACTTGACCCATTCAGTAAAAGTAAGGTTCAGAATTCAATTCTTGTAAACTGTTCTTTAAAATGCATTCAAAGAATTCATTCACTAAGAATTCATTCTTATTGAGTTAATTCTTTACTAAATTAATTCAATTTTTTCACCATTCAGTAAGAGTTGAAACATTTGTGAACCATTCAGTAAGAATTGAAAAATTTGTAAACCATTCAGTAAGAATTGAAAAATATTTTCACCCTTCAATAAGAAAATATTTTTTTTTGCAAAATGAAAAATAAAATGGTATATTTTTATCTCATTAAGAATACCGAACTTGCTTAAAATTAACAAAAAAAAAATGACCTTGACCTTTGATATTTTTTTTTTTTTTGTTAATTTTAAGCAAGTTCGATATTCTTAACGAGTTACCGTTTTTTTTTATTGGGGCATTCCATGTGAAATCGGACACTTTGAAAACTTTTTTTTTTAGATTTTCCCAATTTGTTTACAGTTTTTAGTACCCTTCGAAAACTCCTTCGTGGTAAATTTTCAGATTTTTTTGATGACCCGTTCAAAAGATATCGAATTTTTAAAAATTGGTAGTTTGTTCCTTTACTCAAACTTCTTTTAATCATAACTTCTTCAATAATGTTCCGAATTTCAATTTTTTTTTTTTTCAAAATATTTGTTTTTTTACATACTTTTATAAAAAAATCCCAAAAAATTCTTAAAAGCGCTCTAGTATGCGATTTTTAAGTTTTAAAATTTAAATCTCATTTTTGAAAATGTTTGTACCCTTCGATTTTTTTGAAATTTTTTTGTGTAAAACTTCTATCGATTCTACAAATTTTTTGCCCAGGAGGATCGTGGGATAACGATTATTACTATTTTTTTAAATTTTTTGAAAAATTTTTATTGTAATTTTCCAATATTAAAATCATTTCTACTGCTCCAATGGTGCGTCATAGGGGTGTCCTTTATAAGACCGACCCCATTTAATTCTTACATCTTAACATATCTTTGGAACAAACTAATACCCTATCTCCAATTTCTAAGGGGGCTCCCACACAAAACGAAATTTTTTTAAATTTGCTCCAACTGCTCTAACTGCCCTAATAGTGCCCTTAGAGCAACAAAATGTATGACCGACCCACAATATTTTTTTTAAGGCGGTCCCCATACATTTTTTTTATTTTTTGTAAATTTGTTTTATTTAATCAGCTTCCACCGGTCCAATGGTGCGTCCGAGAGGGGTCATTAGTGAGACCGACCCCCATTTTTTTTTTACCCTACAACATTTTTTTAAAGCATACCTACCCCCCATCTCCACTCCCTAGGTAGGCTCCCATACAAATAACCGTTGGAGCAAATTTTATAAAAATGTAATTTTGTATGGGAGCCTACTTAGGGAGTGGAGATAGGGCGTAGGTATATTTCAAAAAAATGTTGTAGGGTAAAAATAAATTGGGGTCGGTCTCACTAATGACCTGTCTCGGACGCACAATTGGACCGGTAGAAGCTGATTAAATAAAACAAATTTACAAAAAATAAAAAAAAAAAATGTATGGATACCGCCTTAACAATTAGAGATTGAGGGTAGGTGTGTTCAGAGAAAATGTTTGGACTAAAAAAATATTGTGGGTCAGTCATCTTGTTACTCTAAGGGCACTATAAGGGCAGTTAGAGCGGTTGGAGCAAATTAGCCCCTTATATATCTTCCCTTTCAATGAAAAATATACAATTTTATTTTTCATTTTGCAAAAAAAAAATTATTTTCTTATTGAACGGTGAAAATATTTTTCAATTCATACTGAATGGTTAGCAAAATTTTGCGTCCATACTGAATGGCTAACAAATTTTTCAATTCTTACTGAATGGTGAAGAAATTGAATTAATTCAGTAAAGAATTAATTCAATAAGAATGAATTCTTAGTGAATGAATTCTTTGAACGTATTTTAAAGAACAATAAAAAAAGAATTGAATTCTTTTTCAGTGTTATTGAATGGAAATAAAAACCAATTCGTTCGATTCAATTCAATGTAAACAATGAATTAATTCTTTCGACTATAATTCAGAACGGAAAAAAGAATTAAGGAATTAATTCAAAAACAAGCTCTGCAATCAAGGAATTCTCGCTATTTCCTCTGTTTTTTTTTCGAAACTCATTTATGTTATAGAGGAAAACAAATTTAGAAATTTTATTTATTTGGTTTTAGTTGCGCCAATCAAGAGGTGCTTGTTGTCTCTAAATGAGTGGTTGCATCAGCTTCTTAAATGCGGTTGACAGCTTAACGTTTACGACAACTGCATTTATAATTTTAGTAAAATCCCTTTTATTGTCTAACAAGCCCTTTTATTTTTATAAAATTGTTATTGTCTTAAAATTCTAATCCACTTAATGACAATTACAAACAACAGATACCAAAAAAGGTCAAAAGGGTTCATAAACGAAAGAAAAAAATAATAAAATTCTTTGTTCAACTGGTGTTAATAAGAAAGACCTAAAAAATAATGATAAAGTACCTAAAAAACAAATTGTTTGCCGTACTTAACAAACAACAATTACAAAATTACAAATGTACCAGACACCCAAAAAAATAAAAAATAACTTTACAAATATTTAGAATTACAATAGACTGACATACAAACATAAAAACACAAACAGATACAGAACGTAAACATGAAATATGTCTTTTCGTTTTTTTTTTTTGGAATAAATTTGTAAGGTGTGTGTTAAAGGTGGTTTTTACACGTGTGTGGACCATGTAATTGTCATGATGCTGGAAGTTAAAAAATATAATACTTACTACCTGTATATTAAAAAGAATTGGAAAAAAATTACTACCGTATAAAATTAACCTTTTTTTACATCCAAAGTTAAAGAAATACTTGGAATTCTTTGGGGATTAGAAGATAAATGGTGGTAAGATTTTTTTCTATGGTTTGATGGAGTCAGTGACGGAAAGTGATTGACTTGAAGAAAAAAAAAGTTTTATTTAACCCATACAAAGTGCATGTTGAATAAAAATACAGCACACACATAGGTTAGGTTAGGTTAGGTTAAGAGGTTGACGTAATGTCCACAAGACCAGTTCCTGATCCAGAGTGATACCTCGAAAAAAGGGGGGGGGGTTGGTTTTTGTTGTTGGCTGCTTTACATAGTAATCATAATTCACTACTGCCTTCCTGGGGGGGGGTTGGTTTTTGTTGTTGGCTGCTTTACATAGTAATCATAATTCACTACTGCCTTCCTGGTAAATGATGATTTATGTCTCCACATATGTCTCATCGAGTTTACTTAGCCTAATATATTTAAGCATCTTCCATGGGTTGACATCTCTAAGTTCCTCCAGTGCCTGAAAGAAATAAAAGCCAAAACAATTAAATCGAGTGCGAGATAGTGCAGGGCACTGAAAAAGATAATGGAATAAATCTTCCACTATCTCTTCGTCCCCACACCATCTGCACAAGTCATCTCTTATCAATTTTAACTTTTTCAAATAAGCTTTCAAGCCAGTATGGCCTGTAATTAAACCTACATACTTCCTGAGGTCTGATTTTTCCATATAAAGTAGTGTTTTTTGGATACTTTTTCCACCGCGAGTCCACAAGGCCTTCGTTTGGATACAGTCCTGGCTGCTTTCCCATTTCAAATCTTCCTGTCGTTCAAATGTTCTCCGTATTTCGAAATAAATCGCATCCAGACCCGGATGCACATCGGTCATGATTGAACTTAATGGTAAAACTGCTCCCATACGAGCTAACTCGTCAGCTTTCTCGTTTCCTGGAATATTCTGATGACCTGGAACCCAGCTTAGTCTTAAAGAGTGTTGTTCGATGAGAGCCATAAGCTCTTGGCGACAACGGCTGACAACCTTTGATCGAATATTCCTGTTATATAGTGCCTTTAAAGCCGCCTGACTATCAATGTAAATAATGATCTCACTAGAGTAGATCGGCCTCATTAAAATAAGCCTGGCTGCCTCTGACACTGCATGCAGTTCCGCCTGAAAAATATTACAGCTGTCCTGTATCCTTGAACTGTGTTCAATTCCCAGTTTCTCACAGTAGACACCGCTACCTGTTCCCTGTGGCATCTTTGATCCATCCGTGTAGACTGCAATGTGCTGTTCCCCAACAGGTGGATTTTCCCAGAATACTCTAGATGGTATTTCAATTGTTATACCTGCATCCCACACGATATGTGGAGTCATATAATCCGTCACACAGTCATCATATCGATGGTCTCGTATGAGTTTTGTGTGTCCATAGTCTCGAACTTTCAGCGCGCAGCATAGACTCCAAAGGATCATTGTGATATTTCGAAATTGCCTGTTATTAAATCAAATTAACCGAAACTAAAAAAAAATTAAATTAAAAAAAACTACTTAAAAAGTCTGTAATTTAGGACAGGTATTGTACAAAAAAAATGTAAAATTACAAGCATTGTTCTTAGTTTTCATTAAAAACACTTATTTATATTTGTTAGTAAAAACTTAAAAAAATTTGTTAAAATATAAAATTGACAATGTTTATTTTTTTTTTTTGAAAATTTACAATTATTTTTTTATAACCTTATTTTTTTTTTTGAAAATCTACATATTTTCACATTCAAAAAATTATGTCATTAACTGTTTGTAATTTATTTAAAAAGTTATACGTTTTGTCATTTTTCAAATAAAAAACATTTGTTTAATGTTCAGTTTTTTTAAATGACCATTTCCGATCATTGTTTCAAAAATAACAACATAACATAAAGACTTTTTATTTTTGTTCTGTAAGTAAAAACAGGTGATTCTTCTTTAATTTTTAATGATTTGTATAAGTTATTTTTTTTTTTTTTAATTGTTGGCATTTTTTAAGGAGATATCATTAGTTTTTACCTACTTGAGTGAGTTATTTTTTTGTAAAAACAAATTAAAAAAATTATTTATAGAAATTTAAAATCATGATTGTACCATGTGACTTTGACAAGATGGGTAGAGTGAGTGTCTGGCCAGATTGTAGTTGATTGCGGAATCGATTCCCCAAAATTTTATTACAAATTTTTTAAAAAATAATTAAATAGAAAAATTGTAAAAATAATTGCAAAACAAATGAAAAACACATTTAAGAACAGTGAATAAAGAATTGAAAACCATCCCAGTAATTATACATTTGTTTTAACAAACATCAACATTTATTTTTTACTGTTGACAAAATTTTCTAAAATAAATATTTAAAATTTTTTACCAACAACTTCGAAAAAAAAACCTACGAAAACATTAAAAATTAATGATTGTTCTGATATTTTTACCAACAAATTCCAAAAAAATAACCTACGAAAACATTAAAAATCAATGATTTCGTAGGTTATTTTTTACAATTTTCGATTGAAATATTTTTTTAAAAATTTTTAATAAAATTTTGGCGAATCGATCTCGCAATCAAAGTCACTTGATGCAAACATGTTTTTATATTTCTATAATTTTTGGAAATTTTTTTCTACAAAAAAATAACCTACTTGTGTAGGTAAAAACTAATGATATCTCAATAAAAATACCAAGAATTTAAAAAAACATACTTTCACAAATCATTAAAAATTTAAAGAATAATCAGTAGCTTTTACTTACAGAACAAAAATAAATGACATTAAAAATTAAATGTTAATGAAAGTCTTTATTTTTTAGTGTGTTATTTTTGAAACAAAGGACAGAAGTAGTCATTAATAAAAACTGAACATCAAACAAATGTTTTTTTCTTTTAAAAACGACTAAACGTAAAATTTTTTAAATAAACTACAAACAGTTAATGACATAATTTTTTAAGTGTATTTTTTAATGTGTTCATAGGTAAATTTTTTTGAATTTGTTGGTAAAAATAACACAACAATCATTAATTTTTAATGTATCTGATCAGATCTAGTAAATCCGAGATTTGTCACCAATTTCGAGTTCAAAGTTTTTTGACTTTTTAACAGCGAATATCTCAAAAACGGTACGTGGTACAACAAATTGGATGACAGATTTAGATTCAGGAAGGCAAAATCTCTAAGAATCAGTGGAATATTTAACTGGGAGTTTTTTTTTGTCGAACAGTGTTATTATTTAACAATAACTCGAAAACAGGATCAGGATTTTCGTGTTAACGAAAATAAATAAGGAAAAGTGAAATGCCATTAGCCGATTTTGTCACCATTTTAACACAACCAAAACTTGTTTGAAGAGGGCAGCGTTGCCAGGTACTTTTTTCGTTGTCCCCAAAAATATGACAAAATATCCCCAACAATCCCCAAACAATAAATTACACAAAAAAATTTCTTCAATTTTAAAAAAAGTTAATGAACATCAATTTTATAATTTTTGTTGACTTCCAAAGTCAGTTTAATGATTAGATAAATAAAAAGTCCTGGGTTTATTTAATGTTCTTCACGAACCAAAAATTTAAATAACTAGGCGCTTTTATTATAGGCTTCAATGCCCTTGAGTTGTTCTTCTAATACTAAAAATGTAACTAACTTCTATTTTGTACAATAAAAAGGGAACAAAAAAATCATATTACTAAAAACTAATACACACAAAGAAAAGTGTGTATATCAGAATTAAATGAACCAATCAAATTGGTATAAGAGATCAATACAAAATTAACGATCTTAATATATACATCACCATCCGTTGACATCTCAATTAACCCATTGTTAAACAGGGTTTAACATATTCCCGGGCGGGAGTGAAAGAAGCACCCATTCCACGTTTCGGAAATGAAACAGCCAAAGATCGAATGTTATGCATTTAGAAGGCTCGGCTTTGGGCGAACGTTGTCGTTAAACAAAATCTGGGTAATTGTAAGATACCCGATGACGCCGTCAACTCTTGACAAGTTGCAGATCTATGGTGGACCAGGGAGGCTTGCACATGTTCGGGAGCTGGCGCTGCCTGTGCCAAGGAGGTTGGATAATTAACTGGAACATGATCTGATTATTTTACTGATGATGATTCATGCAGCATCAATATGGATCTGACGCTGCCTACATCCCAATGGTGTTGATATTAACATGTATCGGTCGTGGTTTAAAGCGCGACCATTGCAGCGTTAACCCATTCTCTTCACAAAGGGTTAAATTCCAGGAATACCCAGCCATAGTTGAGTGGGTGATTTAGAAAGCACAGATGGCAGCGGGGCTTACTTGACATCGTCTAAATAGGTTAAAAGGGAAGAAATAAAAAAAATAATGTAATGTGCATATTAGTATTCTGTTAAGCGACTATCCCTTGTGGATTGGTAATTTGGTGGATTATTGAGTGTTGGTTGGGAGTGGTGAAGGGGGGCCACATTTTGTGGGCAGTAGGCATAGTTTTACTATTGAGCGCCGTATCAAGCCGTTTTGGGTTTTGATTTCGGCAACTCTAACTTTGCTGTCAGATCCGTAGATCACTTTGGTAACACGGCCAAGCCGCCACTCGGATGGGGGTAATAAATCGTCCTTGATGATGACGAAATCGTTTTCTTTGATGTTATGGCATTCAGTCTTCCACTTGAATCTTCGCTGGAGCTCAGTGATATACTCGTTTTTCCAGCGCCGTGCGAATACGTGTTGAAGAGCTTTAAGTCGATCCCATCGTTTGAGGAAACTTATTTTTTCTAAAGGTGGCTCTTCAGGGGCTTCAGGTGGTGCTATCAGGGGGGCGCCTCGTAGCAGATGACCTGGAGTCAGTGGAAGGAGTTCGGTAGGGTTTTCACTTAATGGAGACATCGGACGCGAGTTCAATACTGCTTCGATGCGAACTAGGAGAGTGCTGAATTCTTCGAAGGTGAAAGTAAGATTATTTGCAACTTTCTTTAAATGCGATTTCATGCTCTTGACGGCAGCCTCCCAGAGGCCGCCCATGTGAGGAGCATATGGCGGTATAAAAGACCAGGTAAAGCCGTGGGAACCGTACTTTTCAATTAAAGCCTGTTCGGCGGTTTTCAGGAAGACGTTATGTGTTTTTAATAACGCGTAGCTGGCACCCAGGAAATTGCGACCGTTGTCGGAAAACATGGTTTTAGGCAGACCTCGTCGGCCTGTGAACCTAGCGAAGCAGGCCATGAAAGCCTCTGTGGAGAGGTCGGAGCATGCTTCGAGGTGTACTGCTCGAGTGGAGAAACATACGAATACTGCTGCGTAACCTTTAATTAATTTTGCGTTTCTTAAAGGTGATGATTTCACGTTGAATGGGCCAGCAAAGTCAACACCGGTGTAGGTGAACGGCAACGAAAAATTAACTCTCTCTGGAGGAAGTGTAGCCATTATTTGACGCTGGAACTTGTGTTTGTAGATGGTGCACGCTCGGCAATGTCGAATACATTTTCGAACAAGGCTTCTAAGCCGCGGTATATAAAAACTTTGTCTAAGCGCACGTAGCATAATGTGATGTTCAGCGTGGAGCAGTATGCGATGAGTGTATTCGACGAGGAGTTTTGCAAAATGAGACTTTTCAGGTATTATTATAGGATGGCGTTCATCGTAGCTTAACCCGGAGTTACTTAGCCTGCCTCCTACTCGGAGGAGCCCTTCTTTATCTATAAATGGGCTTAGTGTAAGTATTCTACTTTTCCGATGAACAGGTCTTTTATCTTGAAGACAATCGTACTCTCTGTTGAAGTGATTTTTCTGAGCGACCATGATAAGACGAGTTTTCACAAATTGAATTTCGTTGGAAGTGATGTATGGATCAATACAAAATGGTCGCTTGCAGATGCGGTTGATAAATCTAAAGCGATAACTTATTACTCTTAGCGCCTTGTCAAGCGATGAAAACTCTTCAAGCACGTCAGACTCATCCATCGGTGTGACCGAGGAGGTCTTTTTTTCTTTACCTTCATTAAGATTGGTATTTAGATGAAAGTTAGCGCTAAGTTGTGTTTTAGGACTTTTTTTCGTTTCCAAATCGGTTGGATCGAAAGTTCGAGGTTCTGGCCAGAGCTCGGGAGGTTGTCTTAGCCAGGAAGGCCCATGCCACCACAATTCACTTACTATAAGTTCTTGAGGGGAGCAGCCACGGGTACCAAGATCGGCGGGGTTGTCGTCGGTCTTTACATGCTTCCAATGAGTTTGATTTGCAAAAGCATTTATTTTCTTGATACGATTTGAAACAAAAGTCTTTAAAGTATCAGGCGGTTTTTGCAGCCAACCTAGAACGATTGAGGAATCCGTCCATAGGTACATTTCATATTTGAACTTGTAGTCCGTTATTAGGCTTTTCATAAGCGTTGTTAATAACAGAGCTCCACACAGTTCGAGCTTAGGAATTGTCAGCTTTTTTAGAGGTGCGACCTTCGTTTTCGCTACCAGCAAGTGACAGCTAATTGACCCGTCAGGAGCGGTTGTCCGAATAAATACTGTGCCACAGTATGCCTTCTCGGACGAATCACAGAATCCGTGGATTTGTATTTGGTGCTGCGGAGAAAAGTTTACCCATCTAGGAATCTTTAAGGTTGCTAAATGTGGGAGATTTTGTAGAAATTTGTTCCACCGTACGAGAATGTGTGGTAAAACGCCTTCATCCCACCCTGCCTTATCTTCCCATAACTCTTGCATCAATAGTTTTGCTACGACAACAACTGGGCCTAACCACCCTATTGGATCGAAAAGTTTTGCGATGACTGATAAGATCTGTCTTTTTGTAGCTAATGGGGTAATTTCAATTGGGTCAATAACGTAGTAAAACGAATCTGTCATAGCATTCCATCGAATGCCCAATGTTTTGATAGAGCTAGAATCGTCAAACTTTAAAAAATCTTCGTCCAGAAGATCTTCCCGGGGCAAATGTTCAAGGAGAACTCGATCATTTGCAGTTATTTTCTTCATTGGAAGGAAAGCTGAGTTTAAAGCTTTTATAAGCTGGCACTGTTTGGCCTTTGCTTCTTCCAGATCATGACCACCAGACAGGATGTCATCCACGTAGACTTCGTTTTTCAAAATAAACGACGCCTTCGGAAACAGATTCTTGCATGCGTTGCTAAGCTCTTGAAGAGTTCGAATGGCCAGGAATGGCGCACAATTTACACCAAACGTTACTGTCTTCAGTTGGTATTCTTTCACTTGGTTTTCAGATTCGCTTTTGAATAAAATTTGTTGATAGGGGCGGTCGGCTTCATGCACCAAAATTTGGCGATACATCTTCTCGATGTCTCCGGTGAAAACAAATCTATAATTTCGCCATTGCAAAATGATTTTTATTAAATCTGATTGTAGAACTGGACCCTGATGTAGAACGTCATTCAAGGAGAATCCACTATTTGTTTTCTTGGAGGCATTGAATACGACACGAACTTTTGTAGATTTACTTTCAGGTCGTACGACCGCATGATGGGGTAGAAAAAACGAGGAGTATTTTTCAGCTGGAGCTTCCTTGTGCAATACGGGTTCCATATGATTCAAGTCGATGTATTCTTGAAGAACCTTACTATATTGTGACTTTAATTCAGGCGTCCTGCTAAGTGTTTTTTCCATACGAAAATATTGCGCCAGTGCCATATTCCTTGAAGGACCCAAATATATGTCGGTAGGAAATTCTTCTTTGAACGGCAGGCGAACGACATATCTTCCCTCTGGCTGTCGGAAAGTGGTTCTTTGGTAGTATTTCTCGCAGTAATCATCGGCTTCTGATATCTCAGTGTCTTTTTCAACCTCTTCTATCTCCCAAAACTTTTTAATTTGTTCGTGGAGAACGAAGTCTGCTGATGGCGAAACCATTGTTGAAAATGAATGTACCTCACTAATTGCCGCTGGTCCGGACAAATACCAACCAAAATGTGATTCTCTTGCTTCGAAACATTCTAAAACATTTGATTGAACACCGCTAAGGTTTATATATGGCAAATAATCACTTCCAATGATCATGTCAATAGCTGCCGGCTTATAAAAATAGGGATCCGCAAGATCTAAATGCTTAACATCCTCTATACCGGACACCTTTACTCGTCGGGAGGGCAAAAAATGTGAAAGTTTAGAAACCACAATAGCCATGATATTTATTTTAAAATTCGACCCTCTTGATCTTAAAGTCAAAAAACAACGACCTTTAGAACTACCTACGACAGTTCCTCCCAGACCAGAAATTTGAGAATTATGAGCCTCCATTGGCAGCTCCAATTGTTGTTGAATACGCTTGGTGACAAATGATTTCTCAGAACCGGCATCCAGGAGAGCCCTAATGGTGAAAAATTCTCCAGATTTTTCAATATTGACTAACGCTATAGGCAAAACTGTTGTGCTTTCATTTTGAGCGAAATGTGCTTGCACCCTTTCTGCGGGAGCGGTGGATGCTGCAGCTGTGTTTACTTGAGTTTTTGGAGCATTTGATTGTGCCTGAGCACCAGAAAATGACGGCCTTTCGTCATCATGACGATACGGATGTGTTGTAGTTCTTGTATTTGCGGGCTTCTTGCGCTTATCACCGTCTTCGATGTGTAGCATCGTATGGTGCTTCTCATTGCACCTGGTGCAAAGATTTTTACTCTGACACTTTGGTTTGAAGTGACCCGGGGAGAGACAATTAATGCAATATTTTTCATCGTATGCATATTTTACTCTTTCTTTCGGTGACAGGGACTTGAAATGTTTGCAGAGCCTCAAGGGATGATTCTGCTTACACTTTTTGCAGCTAAACTTAGACTTTTCTGAAACCGATTGCGCGTGAAAAGACTGATTTTTTGACGATTGGCTTTCCTTTACGTAAGGTTTTCGCAAATCGGCAACTGTTTCCAGCATTTCGACCCTCTGGGAGAGGTAGTCACTCATGTTCTGCCATGTTGGCCAAACTTTGTGATCCTTTAAAGTGACCTCCCAAGCCCGTATGGTTTCTTCTGGAAGCCGTGATGCACACAAATGTATTAATATTGCATCCCAAGTCCTTGTAAGCCCTAAAGTTTCAAAAATTTTTAAACTTTCGTTGATAACGCTCTGAATCTGCCGAATTGCCTTTGAAGATTCATTTTGTATGGCCTGCACCCCGAACATCGTCTTCATTTGTTGATGGGCCAGGATACGAGGATTTTCATACCTATCTTCTAATGCTTCCCAGGCTAAATTGAAACTTTCGTCAACTAAATCAAAACGACAAACTATTTGATTAGCTTCCCCCTTTGTTTTGCTTCGCAAATGGTAAAGTTTTTGCGCTTGAGACAAATGCGGATGTTTAATAACGACTGCCCTAAACATATCGCGGAAAGCTGGCCACTTGGAGTATCCTCCTTCAAACACTTGAACTTCACATGCTGGTAACTTCAACCCCGAATGATGACTTGTTGTTTTGTCTGCCTGTTGCTTTTCACCGGGTTGTTCCTTTTCTGCAATGCTTTCAGTTTTTATTCTGTCCAGTATGGACGCCTTGCAGATTTCAAATTTGTCGCATGCTTCTTCAAACTTAGTCGAGACTTCATCTTTGGTGTCTTCTTCCTGATCTTCTTCCTCCAATGAATATAAATATGCTTCATATGATTCTGTTGCTTTCGTCCATCTTCTATCCAACTCGACTAGTTTCACCTCAATGACAGATACTGTTACGTCGTTTTGCAGTAATATATCGAACTTGGAGCAACATGTGTTCAGCTGCTTGATGTCGGCTTTGCACCTCTTCTTTGCTGTCATCTTTAGTAATCGCTAACCGAATTTGAAACCAATAAGAGAAAAACCTAACCGATAACTTCACCTTGGCTATCTTCGTGGAGAAGGAAACAAACCTTCTGTTGATGCAACAATCAAAGTGAAAAAGAAAAAACTATGCCAAATCTGAGATATGATAACTACTGCTGAACTCCAGGAATGACCCCAATCGTATATAATTGATACTCCTTGTAATTACCGTCCGTAATTTTGAAGTGCCCCAAATAAACTTTATTGTATTCGTACGTTTTGATTTGAAAATGTGTTAAAAAAGCCAAATTTTATATGGGATAATCGCCTATAAATTTCTCCAAGAAATTTGTTAAAATATGCCCAATACTCAAATAAAATTTCCAAGAAATTTTTCGCTGTGTACCAGAAAACGATAGCTTATCAATTTCCCCCGGAAATTGTGTTAAAAAAACCAAAAAATTCAATTAAAAATTTTCCACGGTGGACCCTACTCGTTGGTAGGACAATTTCTCCAAGAAATTGTGTTAAAAAATTGAAAATAATCGATAAAAATTTTTCCAAAAAAATTTTTTTGCGGTGTACCAAAGTCGTAGACTTAACAATTTCTCCAAGAAATTGTGTAAGAAAAAAATCTAAAATAATCGATAAAAATTTTTCCAAAAAATTTTTGCGGTGTACCAAAGTCGTAGACTTAACAATTTCTCCACGAAATTGTGTAAAAAAAAATCGAAAATAATCGATAAAAATTTTTCCAAAAAATTTTGCGGTGTACTAAAGTCGTAGACTTGACAATTTCTCCTAGAAATTGTGTTAAAAAAACAAGAAAATCAACAAAACTTGATATAAGTTTTCAGCAAATTTTTCCCAGTGTACCAAAAAATTTGTTGCAGTGTGCTGATATATCGATGGTGTGGCAATTTCTCCAAGAAATTGTGTTGAAATTCAATAAAAAAATTTTAGTAAAAAAAAGATTTTTTTTTTTCAGTGTATCAAAATTCAATGCTTGTTAATTTCTCCAAGAAGTTGTGTAAAGAAATCAAAATAATCGACAAATGTTTTACATAAATTTTTCGCGGTGTACCAAATTGTAGGCTTGCCAATTTCTCGAAGAAATTGTGTTAACAAACAAATACAAATAAATCGCGGAAAAATCACTTAGTAAAACTCGTTGTGCCTAACCCCTTTTGTTTTCCAAAATATCAAAAATATAATGTAAAAGGTTATACAAAATTAAATAAATATTTGAGAAAAAATTGTGTATATAAGTAGCTTTTGAATCATAAATTTCTCCCAGAAATTTTGTAAACGATCAATCAACAATCTTTATAAAATAATTTTCGCTGAGTGTACCCAAAAAATGTGTGATTGTGTACCAATATCAGTGGCTTTACAATTTCTCCAAGAAATTGTGTTAAAAAAGCCAAAACATTCACTTAAAATTTTTCACAAAAAATTTTCACAGTGTACCAAAAAAATTTGTTTGAGTGTACCAAAATTTGATTATAAGCTTCTCCAAGAAGTTTCGTAAATAATCAACCATTAAAAAATTTTTTTTTCCAGTGTAATAATTTTTCTCCGTGTATACAATCTTTTGTGTCAGTGTATCAATAATTTCTCCAAGAAATATTGTAAAATATCACCAACGAAATTTTTATTTAAAAATGTACACTTTTTTTTTTTCTCACTATTTTGCCAAACAATTTTTCGACGTGTACCACTTTTTTTTTCAAAAACACAACTTATTTCCACCAAATTATTTTTCTTTAATTTCAGGGTTAAAAAAATCGATTAACTAACTCACCGGTTTTTTAATTTTTCCCCTGGTGATCACTGGTATCGGAAACCCTGCTTTTTTTTCGTATGGTGGTGTTTTTTTTTTCTCAAGTATTGCTGTTGTTGTTATTTTTGTGAGACAGTTTCTAACTGTTGATTTTATAGCGGCACAAATTTATAAAAACACAAGAATTCTTTAATTGCAATTAAATTAAATGCACTTTTGCTAATTCTTGGAGAATTGTTGTATTTGTTGTTTTTGGTTTATCACTTTCTTTATGATCTTTTTTTTTTTTTTTTTTTTTTTCATCCACTCTTCTCCTTTTTGTTTGTTCCCACTTGTTGCGTTTTTTTATTTCACTTTCACACACTATTTTTTTTATATGTATTTTGGAATATTTTTTTTGTAAATATTGCTATTATTTATTTAATATTTGATTAATATTTTCTTTGCAATATTTTACACACGATCTGCTAAAAAAATAATTTACAGTGTGAAATTTAATTCGTGGGTTTAACAATATTTCGTCTTTTCCTCTCTTGTACCTTCCAATGCAATGAGGAACGATGTGGAATCAAAACAATTTGTTGTAATTTCATGCGGACAAATATATGACAATTTTTTAATTGCTACTGCGCATGACCGATAATAGTGATGATTTCTTTTCATTTAAGTTTGGTACTTTTTTTTATTTTAGTGGTACTTTTTCAATATAATGGTACAATTCAACGGAAATGTTAGGGATTTATCTTTTTTGTACTGGATATCTCAATTCTGATAATTTCTTTCAATATTTTTGCAATCTCGTAGAGAAAAAAAATATTGTCGCACAAAATACCAATAAAAACACATTACATACCTTATTTATTCCTGAATTCTGTTCAAACCTTTACAAATTCTTCTTGAATTGTTCTGCCTTGGAGGTTTGGTGTGATTATCCTGTAATCTGTGTGCCGGGATGCACAAAATTATGACGTCTCGTTCGATCGGTTTATAAGCACGGGATGCTGTTGATGAAGAGCCGCTTGATGATAATGATGTAGTTGTTTTTAATTACTTCTGCTGCCGGGATGTAGCCTTGTAATTTTAATAGCCAAACAGTCCTCCTGTATGACTGCTGCTGTAGATGTTGGGGTTGTTCGGGTAGAGCGCAACCGCCGGGGGTTTTAGTGTACACCTTGTCACTAATTCTATTCCACTCCTAGCCAAATCTAGGAGGTATCGAAGGACCAAATGTTGGTAATTTCAATTGAGTTGTTCTTCTAATACTAAAAATGTAACTAACTTCTATTTTGTACAATAAAAAGGGAACAAAAAAATCATGTTACTAAAAACTAATACACACAAAGAAAAGTGTGTATATCAAATTTAAATGAACCAATCAAATTGGTATAAGAGATCAATACAAAATTAAACGATCTTAATATATACATCACCATCCGTTGACATCTCAATTAACCCATTGTTAAACAGGGTTTAACATATTCCCGGGCGGAAGTGAAAGGAGCACCCATTCCACGTTTCGGAAATGACCCAGCCAAAGATCGGATGTTATGCATTTAGAAGGCTCGGCTTTGGATGAACGATGTCGCTAAACAAAATCTGGGCAATTGTAAGATACCCGATGACGCCGTCAACTCTTGACAAGTTGCAGATCTATGGTGGACCAGGGAGGCTTGCACATGTTCGGGAGCCAGCGCTGCCTGTGCCAAGGAGGCTGGAAAATTAACTGGAACATGATCTGATTATTTTACTGATGATGATTCGTGTAGCATCAATATGGATCTGACGCTGCCTACTTCACAATGGCGTTGATATTAACATGTTTCGGTCGTGGTTTACGCGACCATTGCAGCGCTAACCCATTCTCTTCACAAAGGGTTAAATTCCAGGAATAACCAGCCATAGTTGAGTGGGTGATTTAGAAAGCACAGATGGCAGCGGGGCTTACTAGACATCGTCTAAATATGTTAAAAGGGAAGAAATAAAAAAAATAATGTAATGTGCATATTAGTATTCTGTTAAGCGACTATCTCTTGTGGATTGGTAATTTGGTGGATTATTGAGTGTTGGTTGGGAGTGGTGAAGGGGGGCCACAGTTTGTGGGCAGTAGGCATAATTTTACTATTGAGCGTCGTATCAAGCCGTTTTGGGTTTTGATTTCGGCAACTCTAACTTTGCTGTCGGATCCGTAGATCACTTTGGTAACACGGCCAAGCCGCCACTCGGATGGGGGTAATAAGTCGTCTTTGATGATGACGAAGTCGTTTTCTTTGATGTTATGGCATTCAGTCTTCCACTTGAATCTTCGCTGGAGCTCAGTGATGTACTCGTTCTTCCAGCGTCGTGCGAATACGTGTTGAAGAGCTTTAAGTCGATCCCATCGTTTGAGGAAACTTATCTTGTCTAAAGGTGGCTCTTCAGGGGCTTCAGGTGGTGCTATCAGGGGGGCGCCTCGTAGCAGATGACCTGGAGTCAGTGGAAGGAGTTCGGTAGGGTTTTCACTTAATGGAGACATCGGACGCGAGTTCAATACTGCTTCGATGCGAACGAGGAGAGTGCTGAATTCTTCGAAAGTGAAAGTGAGATTATTTGCAACTTTCTTCAGATGCGATTTCATGCTCTTGACGGCAGCCTCCCAGAGGCCGCCCATGTGAGGAGCATATGGCGGTATAAAAGACCAGGTAAAGCCGTGGGAACCGTACTTTTCAATTAAAGCCTGTTCGGCGGTTTTCAGGAAGACGTTATGTGTTTTTAATAACGCGTAGCTGGCACCCAGGAAGTTGCGACCGTTGTCGGAAAACATGGTTTTAGGCAGACCTCGTCGGCCTGTGAACCTAGCGAAGCAGGCCATGAAAGCCTCTGTGGAGAGGTCGGAGCATGCTTCGAGGTGTACTGCTCGAGTGGAGAAACATACGAATACTGCTGCGTAACCTTTAATTAATTTTGCGTTTCTTAAAGGTGATGATTTCACGTTGAATGGGCCAGCAAAGTCAACACCGGTGTAGGTGAACGGCAACGAAAAATTTACTCTCTCTGCAGGAAGTGTAGCCATTATTTGACGCTGGAACTTGTGTTTGTAGATGGTGCACGCTCGGCAATTTCGAATACATTTTCGAACAAGGCTTCTAAGCCGCGGTATATAAAAACTTTGTCTAAGCGCACGTAGCATAATGTGATGTTCAGCGTGGAGCAGTATGCGATGAGTGTATTCGACGAGGAGTTTTGCAAAATGAGACTTTTCAGGTATTATTATAGGATGGCGTTCATCGTAGCTTAACCCGGAGTTACTTAGCCTGCCTCCTACTCGGAGGAGCCCTTCTTTATCTATAAATGGGCTTAGTGTAAGTATTCTACTTTTTCGATGAACAGGTCTTTTATCTTGAAGACTATCGTACTCTCTGTTGAAGTGATTTTTCTGAGCAACCATGATAAGACGAGTTTTCACAAATTGAATTTCGTTGGAAGTGATGTATGGATCAATACAAAATGGTCGCTTGCAGATGCGGTTGATAAATCTAAAGCGATAACTTATTACTCTTAGCGCCTTGTCAAGTGATGAAAACTCTTCAAGCACGTCAGACTCATCCATCGGTGTGACCGAGGAGGTCTTTTTTTCTTTACCTTCACGAAGATTGGTATTTAGATGAAAGTTAGCGCTAAGTTGTGTTTTAGGACTTTTTTTCGTTTCCAAATCGGTTGGATCGAAAGTTCGAGGTTCTGGCCAGAGCTCGGGAGGTTGTCTTAGCCAGGAAGGCCCATGCCACCACAATTCACTTACGATAAGTTCTTGAGGGGAGCAGCCACGGGTACCAAGATCGGCGGGATTGTCGTCGGTCTTTACATGCTTCCAATGATTTTGATTTGCAAAAGCACTTATTTTCTTGATACGATTTGAAACAAAAGTCTTTAAAGTATCAGGCTGTTTTTGCAGCCAACCTAGAACGATTGAGGAATCCGTCCATAGGTACATTTCATATTTGAACTTGTAGTCCGTTATTAGGCTTTTCATCAGCGTTGTTAATAACAGAGCTCCACACAGTTCGAGCTTAGGAATTGTCAGCTTCTTTAGAGGTGCGACCTTCGTTTTCGCTACCAGCAAGTGACAGCTAATTGACCCGTCAGGAGCGGTTGTCCGAATAAATACTGTGCCACAGTATGCCTTCTCGGACGAATCACAGAATCCGTGGATTTGTATTTGATGCTGCGGAGAAAAGTTTACCCATCTAGGAATCTTCAAGGTTGCTAAATGTGGGAGATTTTGTAGAAATTTGTTCCACCGTACGAGAATATGTGGTAAAACGCCTTCATCCCACCCTGCCTTGTCTTCCCATAACTCTTGCATCAATAGTTTTGCTACTACAACAACTGGGCCTAACCACCCTATTGGATCGAAAAGTTTTGCGATGACTGATAAGATCTGTCTTTTTGTAGCTAATGGGGTAATTTCAATTGGGTCAATAACATAGTAAAACGAATCTGTCATAGCATTCCAACGAATGCCCAATGTTTTAATAGAGCTAGAATCGTCAAACTTTAAAAAATCTTCGTCCAGAAGATCTTCCCGGGGCAAATGTTCAAGGAGAACTCGATCATTTGCAGTTATTTTCTTCATTGGAAGGTAAGCTGAGTTTAAAGCTTTTATAAGCTGGCACTGTTTGGTCTTTGCTTCTTCCAGATCATGACCACCAGACAGGATGTCATCCACGTAGATTTCGTTTTTCAAAATAAACGACGCTTTCGGATACAGATTCTTGCATGCGTTGCTAAGCTCTTGAAGAGTTCGAATGGCCAGGAATGGCGCACAATTTACACCAAACGTTACTGTCTTCAGTTGGTATGCTTTCACTTGGTTTTCAGATTCGCTTTTGAATAAAATTTGTTGGTAGGGGCGGTCGGCTTCATGCACCAAAATTTGGCGATACATCTTCTCGATGTCTCCGGTGAAAACAAATCTATAATTTCGCCATTGCAAAATGATTTTCATTAAATCTGATTGTAGAATTGGACCCTGATGTAGAACGTCATTCAAGGAGAATCCACTATTTGTTTTCTTAGAGGCGTTGAAGACGACGCGAACTTTTGTAGATTTACTTTCAGGTCGTACGACCGCATGATGGGGTAGAAAAAACGAGGAGTATTTTTCAGCTGGAGCTTCATTGTGCAATACGGGTTCCATATGATTCAAGTCGATGTATTCTTGAAGAACCTTACTATATTGTGACTTTAATTCAGGCGTCCTGCTAAGTGTTTTTTCCATACGAAAATATTGCGCCAGTGCCATATTCCTTGAAGGACCCAAATAGATGTCGGTTGGAAATTCTTCTTTGAACGGCAGGCGAACGACATATCTACCCTCTGGCTGTCGGAAAGTGGTTCTTTGGTAGTATTTCTCGCAGTAATCATCGGCTTCTGATATCTCAGTGTCTTTTTCAACCTCTTCTATCTCCCAAAACTTTTTAATTTGTTCTTGGAGAACGAAGTCTGCTGATGGCGAAACCATTGTTGAAAATGAATGCACCTCACTTATTGCCGCTGGTCCGGACAAATACCAACCAAAATGCGATTCTCTAGCTTCGAAACAGTCTAAAACATTTGATTGAACACCGCTAAGGTTTATATATGGCAAATAATCACTTCCAATGATCATGTCAATAGCTGCCGGCTTATAAAAATAGGGATCCGCCAGATCTAAATGCTTAACATTCTCTATACCGGACACCTTTACTCGTCGGGAGGGCAAAAAATGTGAAAGTTTAGAAACCACAATAGCCATGATATTTATTTTAAAATTCGACCCTCTTGATTTTAACGTCAAAAAACAACGACCTTTAGAACTACCTACGACAGTTCCTCCCAGACCAGAAATTTGAGAATTATGAGCCTCCATTGGCAGCTCCAATTGTTGTTGAATACGCTTGGTGACAAATGATTTCTCAGAACCGGCATCCAGGAGAGCCCTAATGGTGAAAAATTCTCCAGATTTTTCAATATTGACTAACGCTGTAGGCAAAACTGTTGTGCTTTCATTTTGAGCGAAATGTGCTTGCACCCTTTCTGCGGGAGCGGTGGATGCTGCAGCTGTGTTTACTTGAGTTTTTGGAGCATTTGATTGTGCCTGAGCCCCAGAAAATGACGGCCTTTCGTCATCATGACGATACGGATGTGTTGTAGTTCTTGTATTTGCGGGCTTCTTGCGCTTATCACCGTCTTCGATGTGTAGCATCGTATGGTGCTTCTCATTGCACCTGGTGCAAAGATTTTTACTCTGACACTTTGGTTTGAAGTGACCCGGGGAGAGACAATTAATGCAATATTTTTCATCGTATGCATATTTTACTCTTTCTTTCGGTGACAGGGACTTGAAATGTTTGCAGAGCCTCAAGGGATGATTCTGTTTACACTTTTTGCAGCTAAACTTAGACTTTTCTGAAACCGATTGCGCGTGAAAAGACTGATTTTTTGACGATTGGCTTTCCTTTACGTAAGGTTTTCGCAAATCGGCAACTGTTTCCAGCATTTCGACCCTCTGGGAGAGGTAGTCACTCATGTTCTGCCATGTTGGCCAAACTTTGTGATCCTTTAAAGTGACCTCCCAAGCCCGTATGGTTTCTTCTGGAAGCCGTGATGCACACAAATGTATTAATATTGCATCCCAAGTCTTTGTAAGCCCTAATGTTTCAAAAATTTTTAAACTTTCGTTGATAACGCTTTGAATCTGCCGGATTGCCTTTGAAGATTCATTTTGTATGGCCTGCACCCCGAACATCGTCTTCATTTGTTGATGGGCCAGGATACGAGGATTTTCATACCTCCGGTTCGAAGGACCAGACCAAATGTTGACTTCCAAAGTCAGTTTAATGATTAGATAAATAAAAAGTCCTGGGTTTATTTAATGTTCTTCACGAACCAAAAATTTAAATAACTAGGCGCTTTTATTATAGGCTTCAATGCCCTTGAGTTGTTCTTCTAATACTAAAAATGTAACTAACTTCTATTTTGTACAATAAAAAGGGAACAAAAAAATCATATTACTAAAAACTAATACACACAAAGAAAAGTGTGTATATCAGAATTAAATGAACCAATCAAATTGGTATAAGAGATCAATACAAAATTAACGATCTTAATATATACATCACCATCCGTTGACATCTCAATTAACCCATTGTTAAACAGGGTTTAACAATTTTATTTTGTAGATTTTGCAAATAAAAATCCCCAAATATCCCCAAACGCGTAAATAAACGAGTTTTGGAAATATTAATATACATTTTACTGCCGATAAATGCAAGTTTTTTTTGCATACGTTTCAAAATCTCGTACCAAAAAGTGGTTATTACTGAAACTTTTTTTAAAAATCGTTGATATTATTAAATCTACTTGTGCTATTAAAAATATTTAATTTCTAATATCCACACAAAATCCCCAAAATAATTTTCGAAATCCCCATAAAAATCTCCAATGCCCAAATGAGATTTCTTGTCATTTTTACTCGCATGAAATCCCCAACTTTGGGAATAAATCACCAAGTCTGGCAGCCCTGGAAAAGGGGTAGTTTTGGTGAAAAAATACGAAAAAAATTTTACGAAAAAATTTTTTTGATACAAAAAAAAAAAAAAAAATTTATGGAAAAAATAAATTGAACAGTTCATGCGAATAATGACGAATAGACCATTTATATTTTTTCACATATGACGATAAAAACGTAGGAAACGGCTAAAAACTAATATTTTTTCCAACATTTTTGCATAATGCACTAATCCATTAATGCAAATAAAGTTCACAAAAATATAAGTTTTAAACCGTTTCCTGCGTTTTTATCGTCATTTGTAATATCATACAAATGGTCTATTCGTCCTTATTCGCATGAACTGTTCAATTGATGAAAAAAAAATTTTATGAAAAAAAAATTTGATGAAAAAAATTTATGATTTTTTTTTTTTTTTGTTGAAAAATAATTACACAGCTCAACATGAAAATGCGTATTGGATTCTGGTAACTGATTTAGGTAGTGTTTGTTGCGCTGATTCCAAATCTGCTACCCAAATATGTCTATCACGTCAGGATTTTAAGTTATTCGCGGTTAAAGTGCCGAAAAAGGCCATTTTGTACCCTTTTTGAAAGCTTATAATATAAGACCCTAACATGCGATTGAGTTGGTATCAAGCTCATTCAAAAGTATGTAATTTTCTCTATAAGACAAGATAAAATGTTCTTGGAATTTAATTTTCTAAAATGGTAAAAAAATCATTAACAAAAAACCTTCCATTTTTTAGATATTTAGTTTATTTACACAGTGTTTTTTAACAAATTTCCATACAAATACACACGTAAATATTAAATTTAAAGCACTTGTGGCTAATGATTTTTTCACCATTATAAAAAATTAAATTCCAACAAAATTTGATTTTGTCTTAAAGAGAAAATTACACACTTTCGAATGAGCTTGATATCAAGTCATTCGCATGACAGGATCTAATCTTATAGGCGCTCAAAAATGGTCAAAATGGGCCTTTTTTGACACTTTAGCCGCGATTTTCTCAAAATTGTGACGTGATAGAAAAATTTGAGTGACCGTTTTGGAATCGGGAAACCAAAACTTATAAACTTTTTTTGACTTCATTCAAAACGCAGCGACAAACCTCAGATTTGTAGAGCGGTGTTATGTTTTGCTTTATTTACCAGCGGGTAAAAATCGTTTTTATTCACCGCCAGGAGAAATATTATCCAAGTTACAAATCGAACTTACAAACCTATTTGGTTTTAAGAAAATGAAACAGTAGTGGTTTAAGTTTTTACCAATAAAATTGTAAGTTTACAAGTTTTTTGACACCATCAAATTTACAAGGAAGTTTCATTACTTCTCTAGATTTTTTGCTACCTCCTTTTTTCTGTTCTACAAAAAAAAAAAAAACAATTCCAGAAAGATCCGCGGGTGACACTAGGGAGACTTCCCCTGTTAGTTCATACTAGGGTTTCTAAATTCCCGGACTTTTTCAATTCCCGGGAAATCGTTTTAAAAAAATCGTATTCCCGGGAATTCCCGGGAATTTTCGAATTAAAACAAATTTTGAACTTTACCGTATAAAAATTGATATATTACAAATTATGGTCGTATTTTCCAATTTAAAACTATTTTAGATGTATTCTTTTATAAAATAGTTTTACTAACCTCAAAAATATACGAAGAAAGTTCATAAAATCAATTTTTTAGAAATATTGGACCTTATCATAATTTTAGTACTTGCACTGATGTATTTTCACTCAATGCAAAACTGATCACAATTCGGAAATACCCGATTTTACATCAAATGCGGTTTTAATAACTTTTTGGAAATTTCTTCTAATTTTGACTATGCCAACCGTAAGAAAATTACATCTTGAAGATATATTTAAATAAACTTTCGAATTATTAAAATTAATTGGTTTAAGGCATTCCGGCCAAAATAAGAACACCAATGTACTATACCATTGTAACGTCGTAATTTCACTGGTTGCTGGGATAGAACTCGCGGCGGCCAAGGTTCGTTACAAAATATTTTTTTTCACGGCCGATAGATACCAGGCTTTTACTTCATATTTGTTTAAGCACTATAAATATTGTTGTTTTGAATATGAAATACTAAATTTCGTAACGACGAATTCATTTGAAATTTAGGTTAAGAAAACTTTTGCCAATTTGCAACCAACATTTGAAGTGAAATTTAGTTTGATTCCGTATTTTGTCACGCAATCGATTAAAGAAAAATAATTATTAGGCCTAAATAATATGCAAGCTGAAGCATATCCTCACTAGTTTTTCTTTAAAAATTTTAATTCTTTCAAAATTTTAATGTCATTTTTATTAAATCATTAAAGATTGTGTTAAAAATGTGTAAATAAAATATATTTTTATTAAAAAATTAGCGACGAATTCCCGAAATTTCCCGAAGAAAAAATCCCGGGATTTTAAGAAAAATATTTCCCGGGAATTCCCGGGAAATTTTTCCCGAATAGAAACCCTAGTTCATACACATTTGAGGACCCCATTGGGTTCGGACCCGATAGGTCCAGACCCCAATGGGCCTTAACCAAGTTGGGTTCCTTAAAAATGGTCATTGTTTTTGATCCAAATTTGATCCACATTTGAGGATCCCATTGGGTTCGGACCCGACAGGTCCAGACCCCGATGGCCCTAGACCTAGTTGGGTTCCTTAAAAATGGTCATAGTTTTTGATCCAAAATTTGTGTCCGTTTCGCTCTACCTTGCTTAGTTTTTGAGATACGTGATTTTAAGGGACCACTGGGGTTTTGAGAATTTAAAAAAAAAACTAGATAACTTCAAAAATATTAATCGGAGAGCTTTTGGTTATTTCTACGTGTTGAGGGCTACAAAAATATTTTTGGACTTTTAGTTGTATCGGCAATATTTACCGAGATATGAGCATTTAAAAATTTTTGGGAATGCTATCTTTTTTGGATCCAAAGTTAGGAACTATTTTGGTCCATGTGAAGAGGATCGGCTATACTATGAGAGTCCGAGAACCAAAAATGGCCTCCATTTTGGTCTATCTGGCTTAGTTTCCGAGATAGCGCCATTTTAAGTTTTCTTAAAAAAAAAATCACAATTTATTTTTGCTAATATTAGTAAAAAAGCTTGTAAAAATTTGGTCAACTCAATTTTATATTTAGCAAAAAAAATTAGTTAAAATTTTGTTTAAAATTGCTAATGCGCTAAATGAAGTTTACAAGATATTTTTGCTAACATGTTTAACTCAACTAAAAATTTGCTAAAAGTTAGCTAACCAGCATTAGAAAAAAAAAATTAGTAAATCAACTAATGTATTATTTTGAGTGTAACTTTCTTACTTGTTTTCATTTGTTTTTGTCTACAAAATGTTTTGAGTGTAAAATGTGATTTTTTCGTTTTTTGAGGATTTTTCACGTTTCTTCAAGAGAAACGATATTATACAGATCGAAAGGTTTTTTAAAGACCCAACCAATGGTGTGTCGGTCGTGTCAAATTTCGGCTTCGTTAAGTCCTTTCTTTTAATGTAAAAACTTAAGGGTGTTTTTGTGTAGAGGTATATACGTACGACCGCCAAAATCATTTATAATAATCTCTATTAAAGTTTAGCAAAATTCCTGCTAGTTCGGATTTTTCCGAAAGACCTAATTTTTTTTATAAGATGGAAACCCTTTTTGACATTTAAGATTGGAATGCTAAAAAAGTACTTAAAAAATACTAAAATTACAAATGTCAAGAAAAATCAAGCTTTTTTTCTAGATGTCAAGAAAAATCAAGCTTTTTTCAAAATGTCAAGCTTTTTACCGTTTTCGATCTGGCAAGCCTATATTGAGGCCATTTAGGCTCAAAGCGATAAATAGAAAAACATCTTTTGTAAACAAATTCTTCTCATTTTTTGTTATTTTCTGATCATTATAGGGTTAACAATCAGATATTCCTTTCAATTTTACAAATAATTTTTTTTTTTTTCAATTTTGTACCTCAAATTTTCCAAAACAATCATTCATTGAATAAACCACTAGTAACAAGTGGTTTCATTCATAAAAAAATAACTAAACCATATAGACATTTTTGTTTATAAACAAAACAAAGACAAAAACTCAATACTCGTATATTGGTGAAATAACAAAAAATTTGCTAACATTAAAACTTACACATTTAAAACAAAAGTAAACATGATTTGTGATGAAAAACCAACTACAACAGCAAAAAAATATTATTGATTGATAGTTTTTGAAAATAAACACATGCTCTAACCATAAACACATCATCCAATACAATTACAGAGATACACTTATTGTACTTCAATACTCTGAAAAACTCATGATGTTGCATGTGGCTTAAACAAAAATACATAGGTAGATGTTTGATTTTGATGGTTTAGTTAAAAGTTGATTTTTTCCTTAAAAAGTATTTGGTAAACACTTGAGATTTCAAAAAAAAAAAAAAAAAACAAAAACTTCCAACATTAAACTGCCAGTATGTGTTTTGTTTTTTATTTCAATACACCAAAAAAAAAGCTAAAATTTGACTGCAACTTTGTCAATCAATACAGCTTGTTGTCTTTTCTCAAATAAGTTTGAAAAAAAAAAAAAAAGATCAAAAATATCTCTAACAAAAAAATATGTTATGTAGACGTTTTGTATCTAGTGTATAATCCTCTGTTTTACACAAAACGTCATGCCGGGATTTTTAATGATTCGTTTAATGTTTTTTTGTTTGAATAGAAAAAAACTTTTAAAAAAAAATATTTTTATGGAGTTTTGTATTGCTCATAATACCTGCCCTCTTAAAATAATTGCATTTAAAAAAATTGCATATTTTTCTTGGTAGTTTTTTGTGGAATTTTACCAGCAATTCAACTTTTGACATTTTGCTGGGGATTTGGTTTCTTTAAATTTAAGTATCCATTCAATTGAAAAACTCACTATGAAGAAAAATCTTCCTTTTACTTGTTATCACAGAGAGACACTTAAAAAAATATTAGTGGGGAAAAGGAAAAACAAGTGAAAGTGTTAAATTCTGCTGTGCCAATTTTTTTTTTTAATTTCCTGGTTTATTTCAAGGGGAAGGGGGTAGGGAAAGGGTCGTTAGGGAACCCTTCCTCCTAGCGATTAATGCACTCAAAAAATTATGTTATTGACTGTTTGTAGTTTATTTAAAAAGTTTCACGTTTTGTCGTTTTTAAAAGAAAAACCATTTGTTTTTTAAATTACCATTTCTGTTTTTTGTTTCAAAAATAACAACATAAAAAATAAAGACATTAAATTTTTACAGTCATTTACTTTTGTTCTGTAAGTAAAAATAAGTGATTTTTATTTAATTTTTAATGATTTGTTTACGTTCTTTTTAACATGATAATGTTTTTAGGCTGGTGTCTAATTTTAAAAAAGTTGCAGCACGCCACGTCAGTTCGACTATATAATCTAACAATTAACGAAAAAGAAAACAAGAATTACTATTTTCATTTTCATAAAACCAAAAATTTTAATAACTTGGGTTTGTAACTTGGATTATAATTCACCTCGTGTTGAATAAAACTGTTTTTCACCAGCTGATGAATAAAAAGTAACAAAATTATTTTTCAACAAAAAAAATTTTTTTTTCATCAACATTTTTTTTTTTTCATAAAATTTTTTTTCTTTTCATCAATTTCTTTTTCCATAAAATTTTTTTTCAACAAATTTTTTTTTTTCATAAATTTTTTTTCATCATTTTTTTATCAATTTTTTTTATCAAATTTTTTTTTTCATCAATTTTTTTTCATCAAATTTTTTTTTTCATAAAATATTTTTTTTTTATCAATTTTTTTTTTTTTAATTTTTTTTAATTAATTATTTTTCATCAATTTTTTTTTTCATCAATTTTTTTTTTCATGAAGTTTTTTTTTCATCAATTTTTTCGATTTCTCATCAAATTTTTTTTTCACTAATTTATTTTTTCATCAAATTTTTTTTTATCATATTTTTTTCATAAATTTTTTTTCATCAAATTTCTTTATAAAATTTTTATTCAGTTGTTTTCTCACCAAAAAATTTTTTTTTTCCATAAATTTTTTTTACATCAAAAAATTTTTATTTTCATCAAAAACTTTTTTTCATCAAAATTTTTTTTCACCAAAAATTTTGGGTTCATTAAATTTTTTTTAACATAATTTTGTTTTTCGTGAAAAATAAATATTTTTTTTTAACAAAACTACTTTTTCCCCAAGTCTAAGCCTTTCGCATAAAAATTTTCCATTTGTTTATCAAATGTACATAAAACAAATGAGAGTGTTATATTCTTTGGTGCCGAATCTTTTATACTCTCCAAAATGTAAAAAAAACATTTTTTGCACTCACTTAAGAAATGTACAGCACTTTTGGTTTTTTAATGGGGTCATCGACTGATATTTCAATTCGTTTTGCATAGAATATAGAGTTTTTCTTTTCCCGGACTTTTTCATTTCCCGGGATAGCGGGATTCATTTTTAAATTTCCCGGGATCCCGGGAATTCCCGCAAAAACTAAAAACCCAAATTTTTTGTCAAAAAAAATATATAAAAACCATATGAATGCGATTACACTATTTATAATGTTTATTAACACCATACAAATCATATTTAGTACCTTTAAAACAAAAAAAAAATAAAAAATTCGAGACAAAAAGAAAAATTTTTTTACACAGTTTTTATAAAAAAACGGCCCAACTATGTCGAAGTCTTTTAAAAGTATTTTTAAGGGAATATGTTATTTCACATCGCTTTATCTGTTTTAATAATAAAAATTCATCATTTATTCTAATTCATCTCAGTTCATTTTTACAATTGGTTCTACGCTTTGCCTCTAAAATACAATGAAACTGATTCAGAGGAATTTTTCAATTATGTCTCTAAAACTGTTTCAAAGAAAAGAGTTATGAGAAAATTTACCCAAAAAAATTATTAAAATTATTAAAAACATAGTGAGACTTATTTCATTTCGTAAGCCTCAGATTTTATGACATTTTTACGTTTGAAGATCCCTCTTGGAATACTTTTTGGGCCCTCCTGGTCCCTGCGTACGTTTCTGCCATCAATTACACAGAATTTTAATAAAATCTCTAAAAAATCACATACAAAATAATCAATAGAAGTCGAAAAATCAACAATTTCAAAGAAACGAAAATTCCCGGGAATTCCCGCTCTATTTCCCGGGATTTCGGGATCGAAAATTTACGGGAATTCCAGGGAAATCCCGTCCCGGGAATTCCCGTGAAAAACTCTAATAGAATAGCAAAGTAATATAACATTATTTTTTCTAAAAAAACTTTTCTTTGGCAAGTATACCCAAATCTTCCGCAAAATATTATCATGATTAAATGTTTGGGCAAGAGTACAAAATTCGCAGGCATTTTTTTTTTTAAATTGTTGGCCTTTTTTAAAGAAAAATCATTAGTTTTTACCTACTTGTGTGGGTTATTTTTTTGTAAAAAAAAATTCAAAAAATTATTTATAGAATCAAGTGACTTTGTCACGATGCACAGTGCCACATTTGGCCAATCTAGCCCTATATGGAACTTAGAAAATTGCGTTTTTGGTTTTTCAATTTTTCAAAAACTGGGCTAGGAGGCGTGGTCAAATATTGGAAAAATGGTCAAATTTGTGGCGAGTTGCCTTGATTAAATATTTATCACATTAAAACGGAATGCACCACAATCTCAAAAATTGACATTCTTGTATAGTTTTGCATGAGGTATCGACTAAAAAGAGACTGTTCTGAAATTTTTCATTTTTCAAAAAAGTCAATTTATCAAAAATTCGACCACTTTTTGTTTTAATTTTTTTTTTAAGTTTAAATGTTTGTCGATCCACACAAAAAAGTTCAGACATGTGTTTTCGTATTTTCCGAGAAAATCAAATTTGAGCATTAAATTTCATAACAATTTTGTAATTTGCTTATATTTTCTTGTTTTAACATGGCGAATGAGTATTGAATAAAAAAAAAATTAAAAATGTTGATCGATAGCCCATACAAGAATGTACATTTTTAAAATTGTGGTTCATATCGTTTTAATTTGATAAATATTTTCCAATATTTGACCACGCCTCCTAAGCCCAGTTTTTGAAAAATTTTAAATCCTAAAACGCAATTTTCTTATTTCCATATAGGGCTATTCATAGAACCTATTCAGAAATGTACGTAACACATGTTTTTTTCGCTGGACATTTGGTGTGGAATGTCTCATATGCATTATTGTCGCAATAAAACGCCTTTTTCGAATTTAATCGATTGCCGAAAAAATTATGTTTCTTTCTGGGCTCAAAAACTCAATGCTTTTGTGGCTGATCTCGTTAAGTGGCAGTCATAGTTGTTACGAGTGTAACGTGATGTTTCCTACCTCAGGTTCGAATCTCGCAGCAGACGAATATAACAAAAATTTTCAAATGTTTAACATATAAATATAATAATATAGAATCACTGATGAAGCTAAAATGCAGAAACTATGCATAGTCTGATTCAGAAATTGTTACAATATTTAAAATTTTTGGAATTTAAGAGTTATTCAAATTTTCATAATACAAACTTTATGTTCAAATTTTTTGCGCAATCGGACAATTTTAACCCGGATCGCTGAGGGTTAAAGTTTCACCCTGAAAAAAATATCATAAAAAATAAAAAGAAAATCATCATGATTGGTGTGTGACGTAAGATAGAATTGTTAATAGGGGGTTTACAAAATAAATTTTCGGAATCAGCGAACTTTCAATTTAAAAACTTTTTTAAAAACATAAAACATATTTTGGGTATATATTAAATATCAAAATTTTTGTGTTAACGTTTTTGTTTCTCGAATTATAATTTTACCTGCTTTAAATTTTCAAATATGTTTTTCTTTAAGTGTACATCCAAAGATTAACGAAACAAATTACTAGGCTTCAACAAAAATAATAAAAGTGAAAATCATTTCAATTGTAAAATAATCTTCAATGTTTGTTTACCTCTTCTTAGCTTTCATTTCAAATCATATCAAACTCTTGAATATTTTCCCTATGATTTTACATTCATAGATTTGTTTGTTTAGTTTTCATGGATGGGTCAGTTGGTTTTTCCTTTTTTTGTATATTTTCGTTTTTTTGGTAAATTGAAACTTGTTTAAAATAAAATTTCAATGAATAGAAAAAATCAGCATAAAAAGGTGCCATTATTATGCCATTTATCTATATTTCCGCCATTTGCTTATAGTATTTATTTTTTAAGTTTTTCAAGTATTTTGTAATATTTATAATCAGATTACGATTTATGCAATATTTTTATTTCTGTTTATTTTTTATGAAAGGCGCTTTTTGATTTTTTAAACTTACACAGGTAAGACAGATACGTACACTCAGAAAATTATGTAAGTTACTACATGTAAGTTATTTGTATATTTTACAGTAGTTAGTTGTTTTCAACTACAAAGTCAGTTGTTTTTGTATGAAAAATATCAAACAACTATTTCTGTTAGTTATTTTAAGTCATTTTTTTGAACAACTAACAAAAAAGTACTGTGATGTAGTAACAGTTATTTAAAGTAGTTAATTTTATTTAGCTTATCTCTGAAAAATTTTCAAAGTTTTTTTCCAAAAAATAAAAATAAATTTTCGTTTATTTTTATTTTTCACAACTTTAAAAAAAAAAAAAAAAAACTTTGAAAAACTTTGGTCTTCAATTTCTTTGTCTGAAAAACTTTTTGAAAAAAATTATAAATTAATTATTTTATTTTTACTACATTTTAGTTGTTTTGACTACAAATGTAAGTAGTTTTTACTACATAAGTCAGTTGTTTTTTGTCAGTTAAAATAGCTAACATTGTTAGTTGATTTAACTGAAAAAGTAGTTGACCCCAAAATAACTTACAAAGTAGTTATTTTAACTGACATTTTCAGTTGATTTTACTAACATAATTTTTTGAGTGTAGTGCCAGATGAATTGTTCAATTATGATAAAAGAACTTTATTTGAAATAACAAAAATTCGGCTATTTATAATAGTAAAACTTTTGTTTCAATTAGCAACACTTTAAAATAATATTTGTAAAACTAAAATTTGAAAAAAATCGAGCCTTTGATAACACTGGCTGATATCAAAAATGTGTCGCGTCAACATTAAGTTACTAAAAAAATTGGTTCAATTATTTTAGTAATTGCACCAACTACTTAAGTAATCAATATAGCAAAATTCATGTTTGGCGAAATTTTAAGTACTAAAGCAATCAGTACCAGATTGTTTAGCATTTTTTTTACGATATAAAGCAAAATTGTTATACAAATGAAACAAATTTTTTTTTACATAATTTAATTTATTTTCTGTAAATTTATTAAATATTGTTTTAAAGAGCAAAAGGACAAAAACAATTTTTTTGAAATGTACTAAGCATTTTAAATTACTGCTTTAAAAAAATCTTTAGATCTGCAATTAATTTCCAGCCTTAATCTCTTTTGTTTCTTCAATTAATGTCACATAATTGAAATAATTCTTTCACTGATTTCAAAATGGTACATATTTCAATTCTTTAACTAATGACAGATTTGTGTATTTTGTTGTTTTTCTTTTGATATAAAAGCAATTAAATATCTACGGCAATCAAATCAAATTGTAATGGATTTTTTTTTTTTTTTTTAACTTTACTTAATGCAATAGCAAGTGTTTTGGCTTTCAAATTTACAAAAGCTTAATAGTGGACGTTGTCACAGAAGAAATGTAATTGAGAAAAAAAATTCAAGAAAACAAAGAAGGCAATTTTTTGTAGGCAGTGGTAGAAATCTCAAAACCAGTACCTTTTTATGGAATTATAAATAAGCTAACAATATTTTTGATTGCCAGTAAAATCTTCAAACGACAAATGTGTTATCAGAATCTGAAATTATTTCTTAAAATATCTAAAAATATTTTGGGATATATTTTTTCCAGAGACGGAAAATAACCGTTATGATTTGAAAAAATCACAATCAAAAATTATCACAAATTAGTTTCTAAACATTGCAATATTATATTGCAATGAATTAAAAACAAAAAGTCCTCTTATTTTTTAAAAAATTGCAAAAATCTTGACTCTTAAATTGAATTTATTGCAACCAGTTATTTTCTGAGTTTTATTTTCGAATCAGAAAATAAAAGTTACTTTTTGATTACTTTCAAAAAATCAACAAATAAAAATTAAAACCATTTCAAAAATAAAATCAGAAATTTCTTATTTATTGGGAAGACAATAATGTGTTACCACGCCGTTTTCCTTGCAATATTTCCAAATCTTACCATAGGTAGTCCTAAATATCATCTCTCCAAGATTGATGACACCGTTTTAGCGCATTAATATCTCATTTAAAAACACCGATTTTTAAAATTAACGGTTATTATTTGAGTAAAAAATAAAAATCTCCAAATAATTTTTATTTCTTTTGTTTTGATTTATATTTTCAAATCGATTGAATTCAAAACAAAACAAAAAGAAAAGTAGATTTTGGAAAATTATTGTTTGAATTTAAAATATAAATCACACCGGGCCAGTTAACAAGTAAGTTTTTTAAATAAAAATTATAACCGTTATGTCCCTGATTTTTTCATAAGAAATATATCTCAGAATATGAAACCTTTTTTATAAGAAAAATGTCTCAGAATCTGAGACTTTTTCTATAAGAAAAATGTCTCAGAATCTGAGACTTTTTCTATAAGAAAAATGTCTCAGAATGTGAGACTTTTTCTATAAGAAAAATGTCTCAGAATCTGAGACTTTTTCTATAAGAAAAATGTCTCAGAATCTGAGACTTTTTCTATAAGAAAAATGTCTCAGAATCTGAGACTTTTTCTATAAGAAAAATGTCTCAGAATCTGAGACTTTTTCTATAAGAAAAATGTCTCAGAATCTGAGACTTTTTCTATAAGAAAAATGTCTCAGAATCTGAGACTTTTTCTATAAGAAAAATGTCTCAGAATCTGAGACTTTTTCTATAAGAAAAATGTCTCAGAATCTGAGACTTTAATAATAATAATAATAATTTAATAATAATAATTTGATCCAATGATCAATTTTTATTTATTTTTCCAATTTTTATTTACAACTCATTTTTTAAATAATTTTAACCTAACCGAGAACTGGTAACAATGACCGTCGTCTCGTTGTAGCGAAATCGACCAAGGGCTTAGGTGGGAATCGAACCCACGACCCCCTGTTTCATAGGCTAGCACGCTACCAACTAGCCTACAGGGGCCCCCCTCAGAATCTGAGACTTTTTCTATAAGAAAAATGTCTCAGAATCTGAGACTTTTTCTATAAAAAAAATGTCTCAGAATCTGAGACTTTTTCTATAAGAAAAATGTCTCAGAATCTGAGACTTTTTCTATAAAAAAAATGTCTCAGAATCTGAGACTTTTTCTATAAGAAAAATGTCTCAGAATCTGAGACTTTTTCTATAAGAAAAATGTCTCAGAATCTGAGACTTTTTCTTTAAGAAAAATGTCTCACAATCAGAGACTTTTTCTATAAGAAAAATATCTCAGAATCTGTGAATGTTTAAAAATCTAAGACTTTTTCTATAAGAAAAATGTATCAGAATCTAAAAGTTTTTCTTTAAGAAAAATATCTCAGAATCTGAAATTTTTTCTATAAGAAAAATGTCTCAGAATATGAGACTTTTTCTATAAGAAAAATATCTAAGAATCTGAGACTTTTTCTATAAGAAAAATTTTTCAGAATTTCATATTTTTTCTATTAAAAAAATATCGATAAATATTGACTTTTTGTTATAGAAAATAAGGAATTATAATTTTTTTCTATCAAAAAAAAAAAAAAGTCCCCCAAAATATCAACAATATTTTTATTTTCCAAATACTTTAGGTAGAGTGCATAACAAGTAGAAATAAAATAAATAAATATAAACAAAGACCATTTAAAATGTTTAATTGATGCTGATCTTGTGGTCATGATAACAACAGTGAGCTCATTAATAAAGTGGTATCAACAAACAATTGTATGCAGTTTAATCTTTTTTTTTTTATACGCGCGCACTACCAAACAAACTCCAGATTGCATTGAAATGCTGCACATGGTTTTTTGATGTTGCAGTAGGTTTTCATTGATTTTGAACTAACAACAGCAGCAGCACAAAAACAGTAACACACAGTCAGCCACCACCCATGGATGTCTGCATACTTTGGAGTATGTAGAGTCTACAGAAAAAAAATCCATTTTGGCAAGTATGTGGACAAACAGAAAAAAAAACTGCAAAAGAACCTACAAGAAAACCTTGCCCTTTACTAAGGCTGAGCTGAGAGCCAAAAACTACCGAACCAACAAACAAAACAATGGACTGTTTTATAGTTTTAGGCACGATTTATTAATTTAAATTGTAGTTTTTTTTTCTCATTTTGGTTTTTATCTTGATTTCTAAAAGAAATTAAATCTACTGTGTAACTTGTTACACTGTCATGGTAAATGTCAGTCAAGTTTTTTTTTACTGTGTCTTTTGGCATGATTAAACAAAACCAAGAGAGAGAAAAAGACATGTGAAATACATAAAAAGGAAGGGCATTGATATTTAATTGAATTTTGTATAATAAAAATGCACAAAAGAAGGGCTGAAAATTGTATCACAATATAATTGTTAAAAAAAAAAAAAAAAAAGCGGCGGTGGCGGTGTTACCCAAATGAAACCTTTAAACCAGCTCAGATAATTTAAATGTTAAACAACTTTATTTTTATTGTCAAAGAAAATAAAATTGACATTTCAATACTACAATTTTGAGAATATATTTTTTTTCTTATGTTGTTTAATATGGAAATGCGTTTTTTTTTTTATTATGCGAATTTTAAAGAAATCGTTAAATTAATACAATCTGAGGGAATTGAGTTTAAATGATATGTTTGTATATTTCAAATAAAACTGGGAATATATTTATGCAGATTTATAAAATAATGTGCAATTTTTCTATACAAAAAATAATAGTTTTTTTTTTACCCGCCAAATGTCTATGAAAAGTATCTTTGAACCTCATAATTTCGATACGAAAGTTTTCTCAGATTCTAAAATTTTTCCATTTGAACCTGAGAATTTTATTATTTTAAGCAAGTGATAGTGTTAAATTCGGCTGTGAATTTTCAAAGTACAATTTTTGGCAATAAAGACATTGCAATTGCAAAATGTGAACTTGCAGTTATATTGCATTTTTCACGAGGAATAATTTTTGTCTTAAGTCATTTGTTCATATCTCTTATCGTTTTCGAGATAATATTAAAATGTCAATTTTCTAACGTTTATGTTTTAGCCAAATAAATAAAAATACTCGCTTTGTCCTTCAGTGCGGAACGCGATTACCGTCAGCCCGTCCGTCTGTGGAGGACACACTAGAGTACAAAATACATTGTACAACAAGTTTTGAGTCATCGTTTTGAGCCTCAATGGCTTCAACAACATAAAAAATGTCTTAGATTCTCTAACTTTTTCTATCAGACATATGTCTCAGAATCTGACACTTTTTCTATCAGAAAAATGTCTCAGAATCAGAATTTTTTTATAAGAAAAATGTGTAAGAATCTGAGACTTTTTCTATAAGAAATATGAGACTTTTCTATAAGAAAAATGAGACTTTTTCTATAAGAAAAAGGTCTCAGAATCTGAGACTTTTTCTATAAGAAAAATGTCTTAGAATCTGAGACTCAGAATTTGAGACTTTTTCTTTAACAAGATGTATCAGAATCTGAGACATTTTCTATAAGAAAAATCTGTGACTTTTTCTGTAAGAAAACTTTCTCGAAATATGAGACTTTTTCTATAAAAAAAGTGTCTTGGAATCTGAGACTTTTTCTATAAGAAAAATGACTCAGAATCTGAAACTTTTTCTAAAAGAAAAATGTTTTAGATTCTGAGACTTTTTCCATAAGAAAAATATCTCAGAATCTGAGACTTTTTCTATAAGAAAAATGTCTCAGAATCTGAGACTTTTTCTATAAGAAAATTGTCTCAGAATCAGAATCTGAGACTTTTTCGATAAGAAAATTGTCTCAAAACCTGAGACATTTTCTATAAGAAAAATGTCTTACAATCTGAGACTTTTTCTATAAGAAAAATGCCTCAGATTCGGAGACTTTTTCTAGAAGAAAAAAAATTACATTTTCGATTAGAAAATTGTCTCAAAACCTGAGACATTTTCTATAAGAAAAATGTCTTACAATCTGAGACTTTTTCTATAAAAAAATGCATCTAAAGCTGAGTCTCTTTTTCTATAAGAAAAATGTCTCAGATTCTGAGACTTTTTCTATAAGAAAAAAATTACATTTTCGATAAGAAAAAAATTACTTTTTCTATAAGAAAAATTCTCTGAATCTAAGACCATTTCTATAAGAAAAATGTTTTATAAAAAATGCCTCTTAATCTGAGTCTCAGAATCTGAGTCTTTTTCTATAAGAAAAATGTCTCAGATTCTGAGACTTTTTCTATAAGAAAAATGTCTCAGATTCGGAGACTTTTTCTATAAGAAAAAAATTACATTTTCGATAAGAAAATTCAAAACCTGAGACATTTTCTATAAGAAAAATGTCTTACAATCTGAGAAGCTGAGTCTCTTTGAGACTTTTTCTATAAGAAAAATGTCTCAGATTCTGAGACTTTTTCTATAAGAAAAATGTCTCAGATTCTGAGACTTTTTCCATAAGAAAAACGTCTCAGATTCTGAGATTTTTTTCTATTAGAATAACACAGCTCAACAAGAAAATGCGTATTGGATTCTGGTATGTGATTTGAATAGTGTTTGTTGCGCTGATTCCAAATCCGGAGCCCAAATTTGTCTATCACGTCAGGATTTTGAGTAATTCGCGGTTAAAGTGCCAAAAAAGGTAATTTTTGACCCTTTTTTAAAGCTAATAAAATAAGATCCTGACATTAAAATGACTTGGTATCAAGCTCATCCGAAAGCCTGTAATTTTCGCTTAGATATAAGATAAAATGTTCTAAAAATTTAATTTTCAAAAATGGTAAAAAAAATCATTAGCAAAAAACCTTTCATTTTTTCAATATTCAGTTTATTTACACAGTGTTTTTTAACAAATTTCCATACAAATTCATACGTAAATTTTAGATTTAAAGCACTTGTGGCTAATGATTTTTTTACCGTTTTAGAAAATTAAATTCCAAAAAGATTTGATCTTGTCTGAAAGAGAAAATTGCACACTTTCAAATGTGCTTGCTACGAAGAACATGCAAATGTCCAGATCTTATTTTATAGACGTTCAAAAATGGTCAAAATGGGCATTTTTTGACAATCGGAATCGGGGCACCAAATCCTATCAACTTTTTTTGGTTTCAACCAAAACGCAGCGAAAAACCTCAGATTTGTAGAGCGGTGTAATGTTTCAGATTCTGAGACTTTTTCTATAAGAAAAATATCTCAGATTCTGAGACTTTTTCTATAAGAAAAATATCTCAGATTCTCAGACTTTTTCTATAAGAAAAATGTCTCTGAAAATGTCTGTCTGCCTGTTCAAAACACGCTAACTTTTGAAAGACTTTACGGAGGCTCCTCAAGTTTGGCATATGTGTTGAATACTTACCTGGTCAGGTTGGTATTGCAACACAGTGAAATCGTTTCAGTGGTTCAAAAGTTATTGGCAAAATACTCAATTTCGGGAAGAGTTTTTCGTGAATTTACGAGATAAAACACTCGCTAACTTTCGAGAGGCAATTCTGGCGATGCTGATGCTTGGCATATATATTTGCCGTTTCCCTAGCATTGTTCGTTTTAAATTTAAGCCAAATCGGTTAAGTGGTTCAAAAGTTATTAGCAAAACCGTGAAATTTAAATTAGTTTCACCTTAAATTCATAAGTTGAAAACCCGTTAAACATGTTTTGAAAACATTGGTAAGTCACAAAAATATTTTGCAATGTATTTTTCTCACTCAAAAGTATTTTTACACTAAAAAAATACACTCGAAAAAACTTTTACACTCAAAAAAAAATTTAGTAAATTATTTTTTTTTTTTTCTAAAATTACTTAAAAAAACTTTTTTAACTTAAAAACCAATCACAAATTTTATTGCTTCACGTTAGAAAATTTACTATCACTTTAAAGGGTATTGTGGAGGGTATTCATAGATTCGGCAAAGTCGAATTTAACTTTTCTACTTGTTAATTATCTTGGAAATTTGTAAAATTACAAAGAAAAAATGTAAAATTTAAAAAAAAATTAAATTTCGATCCAAATTTGTTTGCTAAAAATACAAGGAAAACTGTCAAATATTGATAAAATGGGATTACGAGACTTTTCCTAGTAATTTGACAACGTTTTTTTGGTGTGTATGTATTTCTTTAAAAAAGTTACAAAAGTTACCACTTTAAACGGAAGTTAGAAGGTTAACTTGGTCACTGGAAATAATCGTCATAAAATTTTATAACACACTTCCGAATGTAATATTAAGCTCAGAAGTATATTTACACTACACAGAAAAAAATATTGAGAAAAACAATTTGAGTAATCAGTTGTTTAAATTTTTAAATAATATTTGAGTAATTATTTAATTGACGCAATTAAAAATTTACTCAAAACCTAAAAAAAAAATTTGAGTAAATAATTTAATACAAAATTTAATAATTTTTTTTATTTTTTTTTTATTCTCTTCGTGTTTTGAATTCTCGTTTAGTTTATAGTTTTTTGTGTATGTATATGAAAGTTTGAAATCATCTTTATGAAATTTTCCAATGTCTTCAAGACATAAATATATTTGGTAAAGTTTGAAAAAACATTTTTTTCGAAAAAAAAATGTGAAACTTTTTTAAACTTTTTAAAAAAATAAATTGATAAATTTTGAGTAAATTTTTACTTGACACAATTGAAAAGTTACTTAAAAAATTAAAAAATTTTTAATTAAATTTTTAATAGTATCCATTAAAAATTTTTTGGTAAGCATTTAATAATTTTTTATTAAAAATTTTCTCAATACTATTAAATCGTTTACTGGTGCAAAATTGAGTAATTTTTTACTCAATAGTATTAAAAATTTACTCAAATTTATTTTTTATTTTTTTCTGTGTATCTGTTTTATGTTATTTAATACTGCTATGGCAAAAAAAAAATAAAAAAAATAAAATTCTTTATATTTTTCCATTTTTAAGCATTTTTGGCATGTCGCACATACTTTCAACCTTCGACAGCTCCTAGAAAATTTAAAAATTTATTTAAATAATGATGAAATTTAAAATTTTTTTTCGAGTGTAATTTTAAAGTTACCAATGCATTTAGAACTAACCAAATTTAAAAAGCACTGATTTAAAACTAAACAAGTTTGAAAAGCATTGTTAAGTTACCACCAATGCTTTTAAAACTTGTTAAGCACGTGGCAGTTAAGATGAAACTAATCTGAAATTCAGGGTTTTGCATATACATTTTTAACTACTGGACCGATTGAGCTGAAATTTTTTAAACCAAACTGGGGAACGGCAAAGATACATGTCAAGCTTCAGCAGTCTAATTACTGTCTTTTGAAAGTTGTCTTATTTTTTATCTCGTAAATTCGTGAAATACCCTTGCCGAAATTTACTCTTTTGCTCATAACTTTTGAACAACTGAACCGATTTGGCTGGATTGCAATACCAACCTGACCAGGTAAATGACCAACATATATGCCAAACTTCAGGAGCCTCTGTAAAGTCTTTCAAAAGTTAGCGTGTTTTCTACGGACGGACAGACAGACAGACGGACATCGCTAGATCGACTTAAAATCGAGCGAGGATCATGAATATATATACTTTATATGGTCCTAGACCAATATTTCGATGTGTTACAAACGGAATGACTTATATATACCCTCTATCACTAGAGTGGAGGGTATAAAAACAACCCTGCAAATTTTTATTTTTTTTATTTTTCATATTAGGGGGTATATTTTTCGATATACACATTTTTCGACATAAAATATGTTTTAAAACGTTTCTAAGCATAAAATTTTCTTTTTTCAATGACATACCTTCTTCACATATTTTTTTTGTGGTAAAAAGTCTCAACTAGCGTATAAGTAATATTAATTAGTCTGGACAACAACCATACTAGATAATGTCACAATTTTTGATAGCGATTACCACTAAAACAAAAATACAAAACTGACACTTTACAATTGTAAGTTAGAAATATAAAAAGAATTTAAACCCTTTTAAAACATTATCTTACAAAAACACACAAATATAATGAATAAATTTTTAAATATAATACCGGCTCGTTTCATTGCTTTCGTGTTCCTTTTTTTTTTGCATACATTGATCGACAACAATGTTAAAAATTAAATTGTATTTAAAAGACTCATGTCTATTATGTTTTGAAAAGTAGTAGAAGTTGTTGGAAATGTTTGCAGAAAAAAAAGAAGAAAAAAACATAAAAATTTAAATGAAGCACTTGTTTTTGTTGTTCGTTTTGTATGAATTATCATGACAGCGGAATCTGCAATAACATGAAAAACTGCAACATTTTACTATTTTGCACACACATGAACACGAACAAACAAACACATCTACATGTTTCAAATGCAAATACTTAGATTTATCAGTGACATAAAAAGCAATTAAGAAATGTTTTTAACAGAAGTGGTTTAAATATACCACAAAGAGAAAAAAAACACATCTCCTGAAAAATGCTTTGAAATAGAAATGTCAATGATTTTGAGGAAATTGTATAAATTTAAATTTACAATGAAGTGGACATCATCATTTTACTTATTCTAAGAAATTGACAATTAAACGGATTCTGCATAGCAAAAAATCAATTTAGTCATTAATCAAGAGAATTGATGAATATTTTTATAATCTCTATTAATTGATTGTTTGAGATATTTTTTAAGCTCGTTAACTTATTATAAATCTAATAGAAAATAAAAAATATTCGCAAAAAATACTTAAGATACACAATGTAAAACAAAAGACTTAAGACAAGAACTTGAAAACTTCCTAACATTTTTTTTAATGTTGGCATTATATAAAATTGTTAATGTAATAATAGGTGTTTTTTCGAAATGTAACAATTTCGAAATTTTAGCTCACAAAAAAAAAAAAAAACACGGTGCTACAATTTTGAGGTCAATGCATGAGACAAAAAATAATATGGAAGTTTACTACTAGACTACCCGAAAGCGTTTTGTAAACTTAGCTATTTTTTTTATTGCCCACTGTAGTTTTTGGAATACGTCAAAAAAGTTCGTGTGGCACTAGACCGGCATTTTTTTGTGTGGCAAAAATTGTATCTTCCGATTTTGAACGTCCGAGTAAAATTTTTATTCTCCTAGCTTAAAACTTTTTTGGTACAAATTGATCATCACCGGCGATCAAAGTTTTGAAACTTTAAAAATTAAAAAAAAAAAATAAAAATAAATAAATAAGAAAACTATGGTCGGCCAAGACCGGACATATAATACCATTAACCTTTGTTTTTCGAAAAATGGGTCCCAGTCCAAAAATAGTCCGATCTAAGTTTGGTAAGGTCTTTTACTAGTGTAGAAAATACACGGAAACCAAATTTGATTGATTTCGGTTGGTATTTGTGGCCAATTGACCGATTTATCGGAATATAGGGCAACAATTTTACATGAGACTAATTGCAACGGAGTCTATTGCAATTTTTCCAGTTGCAATAGATTCCGTGGCAAATTTTTAAAAATTTCAAATTTCAGACAAATATATATAGCGCTGGTCCCGAAGGGGTCCCGTCCTCTGTATTAAGATTTTGCTCGGGGGCTCTATCAGCTCCATTGACATTTTTGTTTAACTCTTCATTGAGAATTGGTTACTTTCCTTCATTTTGGAAGAAATCTTATTTAATTCCGCTACATAAATCTGGGAGTGTTGTTAACGTTTCGAATTATAGGGGAATTGCTAAACTAAGTGCAATTCCTAAACTATTTGAGAAACTTGTCACTGATATTGTTTCCTACCATGTATCTTCCATTTTAGTACCATGTCAGCATGGTTTTCGTAAGGGTCGATCGACTAATACTAATTTGCTTCAATTTTCTTCTAATATCATTAGTAGTTTTACTTCTGGTCTACAGACTGATGCGATTTATACTGACTTCAGTAAGGCATTTGATAAGGTCAACCATAATCTTTTGCTCTACAAGTTGAGTGTAATTGGATTTAATGGAATCGTTTTGCAATGGTTACCTTCATATTTGAGGAATCGTGAGCAATGTGTCCTTTGTAGGCAGACCCATTCTAGATGTATAAGTGTTGCTTTTGGTGTCCCTCAGGGCAGTCACCTTGGTCCTGTCCTCTTCTTGTTGTTTATGAATGATCTGCCATCTTCTATTATTCATTCTAATATTTTGCTGATGATGTTAAGCTTTTTTTGTCTTACAGTTCTCCTGTTGGACAGTTTTTGCTGCAGCATGACTTGAATAGATTTTATAATTGGTGCAATTGTAATCTCATATAGCTGAACTTGAAAAAGTGTAAGCACATGACTTTTGCTAGGTCGAAGTTTTTGACTTCTCAGTACCTATTAAATGGTTCAAGTTTAGAATCGGTTGATTCTATTTTGGATCTCGGAATTCTTTTGGATGGAAAGTTGACTTTTAATGCGCATGTGGAGACTATGGTGAATAAGGCCTATGGCGTTCTTGGATTTATGAAACGCTGGGCGAAGGAATTTTCTGACCCCTATATAACGAAACAACTATTTACCTCATTGGTAAGACCAATTTTGGAATTTGGTAGTATTGTTTTGGATCCATATTATGTCGTTCATAGTGATATGATTGAATCGGTACAGAAACAATTTTTACTTTTTTGTCTTAGGAACCTTAACTGGGGTCCGGACTATACCAATCTTCCATCATATAATGGAAGATTGGTGTTGATAAAACTTCCTACTCTGAAGAGTAGACGTATTATGTTGAATACTGTGTTTATTTTAAAGGTTATTAAGGGCGAAGTTGATTCTGAATTTCTTGTCGGGAAGTTGTTTTTCAATGTCCCTTTTCAGCCTACTAGATATTACAGCTTTCTATATATTGATTTTTGTCGCACGAATTATGCTTGTGCAGATCCTATTCGTAGGATGTGCACTGATTTTAACACGTTGTACAGGTTTGTTGACTTTCGGAGAATTATGCTCTTGTGAAATCGACTATTTTGACATATTTGAATAGATTGCGTGACGATGATTATTTTAATTTCTTTGAACGTTTGTAGTTAACTTAGGACTATCAATTCTTAATTATTTGTAGAAATTATGTAGTTGTAGTAATTGTATATAAATGTTTTTAGTGTCTTTATAATAAACCGACTGATGACTAAGAGTCTGTAGTTGGTTTATTACTATTCTTACTTATCCAGCCTTATCCGCTATGGTTCGGACCATGGTGTGTATGTGTTCCTTCGTCATGGGAACGAGCCCTCTCGGTCGGTTGGGGTGGGTAAGTGTGAGCTGGGACCGTAAAAAAAAAAAAAATATAAGCCCTGTTTTCGCATAACCGTATATACGTTAACATTAACCGTTTAACCAAAAACGCATCCACGTTTAACAAAATGTACTTGGCATCACTGTTTTTAGGGCAAAATTTATTAAGGCAAACAAGAACAACAAGGTTTATGTCTATGATATAATAAGAAAAATAGGGTTGTGTATATACTCTTTTATTAAAAATGTCAACTTGGCATCACTTTTTATCGAAGCTTGAAATTAAAACCGATAATTATAAACGCTAAAAATTAGCGTAGATAATTTAAAATTTGTATGAGTTTAGCATATATACGGCTGTGCGAAAACAGGGCTATTAATAATTGCGCCCTGCGTCGTCGTCGATCGGGCGGACACCGCCAAAACGACTCAACAAGTTATTCTAATTGGAAGTCGATCGGTATACTTAAATGTGGGTCTAGGAACAATATTTAGGGTAGTTACAAACATTGAAAATTTTTGACAAATTTTTCGATTCAAACGAACGAGATATCGCCATTTTAAACTTGGCAACAAATCTCCAAAAATTGCATTTTTTTCTACGTTTAAGAAATTAAAAATAAAAAATATATATATTTTTTTCCTTACCCTTTCATAGACCTTGAGACAAACTTTCATTTAAACCTCATTTGAGCCAAATCAAACTAGTTTAACCCATGGCGCCCTGCGATCAAAGATTGTTGTGAACATTTTCAAAAAAAAAACTTTGATCGAAGTGCTTCACGTGTTCAAATGATCGGATTTGCATCAAATTAACTTTAAATGAAAGTTTATCACAAGCTCTATAGAAGTGAAAAATTTTTATTAGAAAATAAAAATAAAATTAAACCCCTTAAAATATTATATTTTAAGTAGGTTTACTCTAGCTCGAGGTCAATAATTCCTTTACTAATTAAAACTATGATATTCTCATAGAATAACTTTCAAGAAAATTATTCTTCGGTTTTAAATTTATTTGTGTTTAATCAAAATATAATACTTTAAAGGTCGAATAAAATAATTTTTATTTTTAATAAAAATTAATATGAATTTGGACAAAATGGTTAGCACGCCATAGTTTTAATAAATTTTTGTTTTCCTGAAAATGAGTTCTAGATTCGAAGTCAATTTTCTCGAAAACAAAAAAAAAAACTGCTCTCTGAATGTTTAAAATTTTGTAGAAAATTTTACGAACTTTTATTTAAAAATATTTTTTAAAAAACTTTAACAAAAGAAAAAAAAAAACAATTCTTATCCCAAATTTTATAAAGTCAGAATCGGTTCTGAATTTTTTTTTTAAACATAAACATAAACATAAACATAAATCGATGTCATGAAAAAATAATTCAATTAAGACATATAGTCAAAGTTAATTTTTTTTAAGACAAAAAATAACTTCTTTCCGAAAACCCCGATGAACCCAGTTGGGTTCCTTAAGAATCGTCATAGTTTTTTATCCAAAATTTTTTTCCGTTTCGCTCTACCTTGCTTAGTTTTTGAGATACGTGAAATTAGGGGACATTTCTTAAGAATATTTAAAACTCGATTACTTTAAAGCTAGGACTCGGAGAGCTTTGGGTATTTGGCGGTATTGTTCAACGTGCTAAGACCTACAAAAATCATTTTGAACTTTTTGTTGTGTTGGCAATATTTACCGAGATATAAGCATTTTAAAGCTTATGCGAATGCCGACTTTTTTAAATCGAAAATTCAAAGAACCAAAAATGATCTTCATTTTGCGCTATCTGGCTTATTTTTCGAGATATCGCCATTTTAAGTTTTTGAAAAAAAAAAAATATTTTCCCATGTTATAAAAATTTTACTAAAATAGTAGAAAAACTTTTTCAAATCTAAGAAGATGAACTAATTGGTAGAAAATTACGTCCTAAAACTAAAGAAAAGAAATAAAAAAAATCATTAGTATTTTTTTCATATGTTTAGGGAAAATTTTTTTGGCGGTAAGAATTTCTTCCATGTATTAGGGAATTCCATTTAAGGAAAATAATGGACTACATACCTCATCAAAAAAATGCGTATTGGATTCCCAAATTTGTCTATCACGTTTGGATTTTAAGTTATTTGCGGTTAAATTGCCGAAAAATGGCATTTTTGACCCTTTTTGAAAGCTTATAAAATAATATCCTGTCATGCGAATGACTTGGTATCAAGTCCATTCGAAAGTCTGTAATTTTCTCTTAAAGACAAGATAAAATATTCTACAAAATTTATTATTCTAAAATTGTAAAAAAATCATTAACAAAAAACCTCCCATTTTTTAAATATTAAGTTTGTTTACACAGTGTTTTTTACCAAATTTCCATACAAATTCGTACGTAAATATTAGGTTTAAATCGCTTGTGGCTAATGATTTTTTTTTCCATTTTAGAAAATAAAATTCCAAGAAAATTTGATCTTGTCTTTATAAGAAAATTACACACTTTCGAATGGGCTTCATACCAAGTCATTCGCATATCAGAATCCTTTTTTATGGGCTTTTAAAAATGGTAAAAAATTGGTTTTTTTGATACTTTAACCACGATTTTCTCGATATTGTGACGCGATAAAAAAATTTGAGAGACCGTTTTGGAATCGTGGTTCTAAAATCTACCAACTTTTTTGGGTTTCAACCAAAACGCAGTGACAATCCTCAGATTTGTAGAGCGGTGCTATTTAACAGTACATGATCTAAAATTTTTTCCAAATAGTTAAGAAAATTTACCAATTTTTAGTTAAATTTAACTAAATTGTGGGAAAATTTATAAACTATTTCGAAGAAAATTTTTCCAAAGTTTAGGTTCAGCCTTTTTTTGAGTGTATAACTTTGATCCAACAAATTTTTTTTTAAAGTACGTTTGAAATGAAAAGCTTAATATAAATGACAAAATCGAAAAAAAACAAGTAAAAAAATCCTACAGTTTTTTATACCTCTTTACAATTTTATTTCACTTACAAAACTACTATTTCCGCCTTTAATTGTTTTATCACAAAACAGTTATCACCTATTAGGTTTCGTTTTTTTTTTTTAATTTCAGCACTTTTTGTTTTATATTTTATTGGGTTTTTGCACTCATATACTTGCAGTATATTTGCAATTTTAACTCCTAAACCATATGGCGTTAAGTAATGACAGCAATTTTAAAGTAATTATCACATAATTTGTTGCCAATTTATGTGCTACGTGCATTTAGTCAAAATGTCTGTGTATGCAATCAAACCATTTTAAACCAAGTTTATTTTTACAAGTTAAAGTCAATATAAACTCGTAAACATTAAATTTTGTTTTTGTTTTAATTTTTTTTTTATTGTAGTTGTCCATTGACTGTAAGTTAAATAGTCATCCATTCCATTCCATTTCATACCAGGCCAAACCGTTCACCTACTTGTTACAATGTGTTTGGTTCACACGCGTTTTTGTTTATGCAGTTTAAATTTATTTTTATTATCTTAAACCGATTTATTTGTAATTTTTTTTTTCTCTTGGATTTTTGTCACAAATTTAAAGTTTTTGTTTCTATTTCTAGTTAATATTGGTGGCTGCAGTAGCAATTAAAAGAGAATAATATAATATGTGTCTGCAAAACATGACTGATTGTAAAATCTTAGAACTATAATAAATTTGTTGATTTTAAAAGTTTTGTTTGATTTTTTTGTTTAAATTGCAAGGCAGGAGCATAGGTTAACCGAGGTTCCCTTCTTAATGATTGTTTATCATTATTTAAACAATTTTTTTTTAATCCACGGTCACCAAATTTTTTTTATCATTATTTAAACTATTTTTTAATCCACGGCCACCAAAAGGGGCGGAGCGAAATAAAACGGCATTTTCTAATCCTCTGGATTCAAATGCAGAACTTTAAACTTCTTGTATCATAAAAATGTTGCATTTGTTTAACAAAAACATAAAAAAATCATATAAAAACATGGTGTTTTTCAGAGGTTGGTATAGTTCTTCAAGAGGGAAATTTTACCCCCGGTCCAATTTTTCTCATTTACAAAACTGGGCTGCCTACACTCAAAATAAATTCTCTGTCCAATCAGCAGAAAAATCTGCTGAAAATACACCCATTTTGAGCCATATGAGAAATCTGCTGATTTTAGCAGACACTGTTTGCTAAATATCTGTCATAAGAGGTGAATAAATATAACAAGAAAAAAAAAACATACGGCGCCAGCCAGCATCGAACTCGCCACCTTCCGATTTGAAAGTACACTTCTTAACCACTACGCTACGGAAGCTTATACTTTTATCTGGCGTTTTAGTTATTAAACATGTGTGTTTTTCGACAGCAGAGAAATCTGATTTTAGCAGAAATATCTGCTGATTTTAGCAGAAAAATCTGCTGATTTTAGCAGAACAATCTGCTGATTTCAGCAGAATAATCTGCTGATTTCAGCAGAGCAATCTGCTGACAATCTGTTCTGCTCTTTTTTTATATAAAAAAATTTCTTGAAAAAATAATGAAATTCAGCAAACAAAATCAGTATATAGGGTTTAGACCGATATTTTGATGCGTTACACACAGAAAAAAGTGAGTATACCATCAAACTGTGGTTGGTGTGTATAAAAAGGAAATCAGGAGGGGAGGGGGGGTGGGTAAGATAGAGAAAAACAGTTTTTTGCAACAAATAAGAATAAGAAACTTAAAATTTTTGTATTGAAAAAATCTGGGGTGTGTAATAGTGCGTTTACATTGGATTTCTAATCTAGTAAATTGCGATTTTAATCTACTTTGCAATCTGTACCGTTTACATTGGCATTATTTACATTTGAGAAGATTAGGATTGGCATTTATAACAACAAGTTGGTAATAAATGTGTGTGACTGCGTCAAAAGACAGCGACGGTAATAAGTCGTCGTATGATTAACAAGGACAGTGACGGCGTTTACAAATAACAATGATGGCGGCATACACATACTTGGCGGCGTCATCAAAACGGCAGGCTTTGTGTCGGTGTTTTTCAGTGTTGGAAAATGCAAATAATAGAAATACAGAGTTGTATCTAACTTTACCAGATTGCGTTTGCCGATTAGAGTCTAAACTACTAGATTGAAAAAAATAAATTTGTATGGACAATCTAATAGATTGAAACTGGATTGGAGCCACAATCTACTTTAAGCTAGCTTAGAGGACCAGTGTAAACGCACTATAAGATAGAGAAAAACAGTTTTTTGCAACAAATAAGAATAAGAAACTTAAAATTTTTGTATTGAAAAAATCTGAGAATTTTTCTTTTGGAAAATCTAACAAAGGGGGGATTGGGGAAGAAAAATACAAAAGAAAATAATCGTAGATTTTTTTTCAGAGAAAAATGTCTAGAAATCACAAAATATCGGAATCTTGGAATTTTTCTATATTCTCGAAATCTGTGAATTTTTCTAGAGGAAAACTCTGAGAATTTTTCTGTGAAGAATCTGTTTAAATAAAATATCTGAGAATCTTTTTATTGGAAAATCTGAGTATGTACTAGAATCATTTTCAATAGAAACAAGAAAGAAAATTATAGTCGGTCAAGACCGACCATATAATACCCTACATCAAAGTTTACCGGTAAATGGGTCCCAAGTTCAAACATGGACTGATTAGATCTATATTTTGTCAAATCTTTAATAAGTGCAAAAAACACTCACTAATCAAATTTGAGTGAAATCTGCATCATTTTGTTGACAATAAACCGCTTTAACTGAATATCGGGCGAAATTTGGTGCAGGCCAAAAATTTGTTTTATTACAAAATTTTTACTAAATTTATTAAATTTTTTTTTGAGTGTAAAATTTTTTTTGAGTGTATTTTTCTTTGTTTTAGTGTAAAAATATTTTTAAATGACAAAAAAAAAACGTTGTAAAATATTTTTGTGACTTACCAATGTCTTTAAAACATGTTTAACGGGTTCTTAACACGTGAATTTAAGGTGAAATTAATCTGAAATTCACGGTTTTGCTAATAACTTTTGAACCACTCGACCGATTCGGCTGAAATTCAACACGAACTAGACCAGGGGAACACAAATATATACGCCAAGCTTCAGCGTCTTCAGAATTGCGTTTCGAAAGTTAGCGTGTTTTTTACCTCGTAACCCAGTTGGAAAATGTGTCACTGAGGAAATTTCCACAGGGATTCCTTGAGGAAATGTCTTAAGGTTCTGACAAATCACAGGTAATCCTTGATGACATGTTCTAACATTGGCAGCACTAAATGTCTGCTTTAAGAGTGTGGACAATTCCTCTAGGACGTCGAAAAGAAAATGTCTTCAGAATAGCAGTATATTAAATTAGAATTTTAAATCTGGGTAGCTCTACAATTTCCAAGAGAAAGATTGCAATATTATCGATTTATTTAAAATCAAATCAAAATCTAACAAGTAGAATAAAAGTAATAACTAGACAAACAATTTTCAAAATAATGTTTGGAACAAGTAGTTAAGTGTGGGCCTATTAAATTGGAGGTTCCAGGTTCATATCCATTTGGGACTAAAAAAGGCGAAAAGTTTTTTCTAAATATAAGAAAGATAATTTATAAAGGAAAATGGATAAAAGTAAATACTAAAGGAAATACGAACATTTTTTGTATTTTCGCATGACCTACGTCAGACATTTCCCCAAAGAAGTCTTAGGTGACATGTCCTCAGAAGGTCAACCCTGACCACTGCTGACTTTGAGTGAGAACATTTTGAATATTTGTATGAAACTGTCCTCAACCCAGTACATAGAGATGTATTGTGGTTGTCAGCAGTAACTCTGACATGTCACCATTCCGTCGCTGAGGATGGCTCGAGGAAGTTGCCTACTGGGACCCTCTTCCACTAACAAGGAAGGTCTTTCACGGACCACCCACCGATTGTCCTAAAATTTTAATATGGGAATGAGGGGGGAAATATAAGAGTTACCTGTTTTTTTAGCTGCCAAATCTCAAATTTATAAGAATCAAGTGAGTGTGTTAAATTCGTCTGTGCCGAATCTTTGATACCCTCCAAAATATAAAAAAACATAAAAAAAAAATTCAGGGGCGTCTTTTTTGGTGGAGGGTTGGTTTGGGGGTTTGGTGGGAGACATTGTGGGACATTTTCCCCTTGCGATAGATGTTACCAAATGGATTTATTACGATTCTTCCAAGTATTTAATCCAATTAATCATTATTAAAATACATTTTTTATATCCACGCCCACAAAAGGGGCGGGCCAAATTTATTTTTTTTTTATCCGCTGGGTCAACAATCAAGGTTTTGAGCTTTCTCTGACATAAAAATGTTGCATTTGCTTAAAAAAAGTACAAAAAACCCTGCAGAAAAAATACCGTTTTTCAGAGGTTGGTTTAGTTCTCCAAGGAGGAACTTTTTCCCCTTGGTCCGATTTAGCCCATCTCCAAACTTAACCTGCCTAGGAATATAAGAAGTATTCGTGTAAAACTTCGAAAGTCTAGCTCTTTTATTTTGGACTGTATCGTGTCCTCTACAGTCGGACAGGCGGACGGACGGACATCGCTAGAATGTCTTAGAATCGATCACTGATCAATAACACAGTGCAACACCCAAAATCGGAATGGGATGAAACCAAAAGCAAATTAAAGTTGACATATTCCATAACAAAACCCTCAAGGCTTTTTTATAGTTCAGAGCTAGATTTTTTTTACACGCATTTGAAGTAAGTGAAATTTTATTATTATTATAAAAATAAATGCTTGAAAACTGTATTAGTGGCGTATGATTAATATTGTAATTGCCTTTAAATAACAATCATACACAACGGTGTCCAGTGGTTTATTTTAATAATTGTCTTTTAATAACAATCATACGCAACGGTGTACAGTGGTTTATTTTAATAACTTGGCTACTCAGTAAATAAGTACTGGACCGATTGCAGCAAAATTCATACCAGTTATAGCTAAAGTAATTTTGAGCTTAAGTTTGCAAGCTGGACCCTACATGTTCAATAAGGCACCATCAGGGGCCCTTAAAGTAGGACATGTTTAGTACACAAAAACTTTAAATGCTTTAAAATCACCAACTTTAAATGTGTGTAAAAAAATCTGACCTAAAAAAATGCCTTGAGGGTTTTGTTATGGAAAACGTCAGCTTTCATTTGCTTTTGGTTTCATCCCATTCCGAAAGTTAGATTTTGTATCACTGTGTAATATATATACTTTATGGGGTCCGAGACCGATATTTCGATGCGTTACACACGGAATGACAAACAATACTGTGGTTGGAGGGTATAATAAGGGCTTTCCGTATAAAAGTCGAATTGGGACACGACCGACAAACCATTGGGGACGCTTTCAAAAAACCTTTCGACCTATATAAAATTTGCATATAGTTTCTTTTCAAGAAATGGGAAAAATCCTCAAAAAACCAAAAAAATAAGTTTTCTCCCTCCCCTTTGACCCGCTAAATATGAGATTGTGCTGCTAAGAAAAAAACAGGTAACACTTATTCTCTTTCCCATCTGCAAGTTTCAGGATAATCGGTGTGTGCCCTGTAAAAGACCTTCCTTGTAAGTTGAAAAGAAATGAATGAGAAGAACTGTTTGCTTATACCGTCTCATTGGCACCACTTTCTAAGCAAAACTTTGTGTTTGGCCCTACTTAAAAAGTTTCTGAATACGTCTTTATTTTTTTTTTTTTTTTTTTTTTTTTTTTTTTTTTTTTGTGTTTTTCTGATTGAAGAAGAAAATTGTGTCTTCTAAAGATTAAATTAAATGTGGATTTACCCTAGACCATGGTTTCTGTAGCCACTTCTACGTCATCAGTAGGCAATTACATTAAATTGATTATTTGATATTTGCTAGAAAAATTCTTTATATGTTTTTTTATCAACAGACTAGCCTGACATGAGCTTCGAACCTGTGTCGTTAAAATCTCTCATGTTTTGTAAGCCGAAGTCATAACCACTAGGCTATACTCGGTGTATAAACATCAGTGACTAAACGTCGTTTGTTTTTAACTCACATTAGGTTTCGTGTGTGACGTATACAGAAAAGCTTTTTCTCTAACTCAAGCAATGCATTTAATCTAGAGACCAACAACAATTTTCTTAATCTTTCATTTACTTTATTTTATGCAAACTTTACTATAGCAGAGAATTTTTTGTTCTTCAAACTACAGTAACGCATAGTTAAAGTGAATTGCTCACACGAGCGACATTTGTCAGTATTTCTATATTAATTATATTTTTTCGGCGTAAGCCAAGTGTATTTAATTTGTTGTTTGTGTTTTTCTGATTGAAGAAGAAAATTGTGTCTTCTAAAGATTAAATTAAATGTGGATTTACCCTAGACCATGGTTTCTGTAGCCACTTCTACGTCATCAGTAGGCAATTACATTAAATTGATTATTTGATATTTGCTAGAAAAATTCTTTATATGTTTTTTTATCAACAGACTAGCCTGACATGAGCTTCGAACCTGTGTCGTTAAAATCTCTCATGTTTTGTAAGCCGAAGTCATAACCACTAGGCTATACTCGGTGTATAAACATCAGTGACTAAACGTCGTTTGTTTTTAACTCACATTAGGTTTCGTGTGTGACGTATACAGAAAAGCTTTTTCTCTAACTCAAGCAATGCATTTAATCTAGAGACCAACAACAATTTTCTTAATCTTTCATTTACTTTATTTTATGCAAACTTTACTATAGCAGAGAATTTTTTGTTCTTCAAACTACAGTAACGCATAGTTAAAGTGAATTGCTCACACGAGCGACATTTGTCAGTATTTCTATATTTATTATATTTTTTCGGCGTAAGCCAAGTGTATTTAATTTGTTGTTTGTCATGAAATCAACAAAAAAAATTTTGTCAAATGTTTAATCACCCTCGTATAATTACCGTGTGGGTTACAACATAATTTTTTGGTGTTTTCTTGAATTAATTAACCTAATAAAATAACAATTTATAAAATGTGTTTAAATGTTTTATAGCGCCTTGCATTCTCTAACTCAAGTTTGTGTCTTAAGTCTTTTGTTTTAACTTCAGCAAATCAATAAATTTAATATTTTACTGTTTTTTTTTTATAAATTTCCTTTCCATTTTAATTTAGTTTAAATCTAACATCTCTCATTTTATATTAGTTTGATAAATTAATTAAATATTTAATTTTTTCTAAGATGTTTTTTCTTTATTAAATTGTCACATGTGGGAAAATAATTACGCACCATTTAGTTGGTGTTTTGTCGTTTTTATTGCGTTTAACATGTGTTGAGTTGTTAGTTGTGGTGTAGAGCGGCATTCGTGGCTGCTGCTATTATTTTTGCTGTTGTTAGTCGTGGTTGTTGACTATTTTATTAATGCATGTTTTCTATCCGTTTATGAACAATTTATGAACAATTATCATTCATAAGCCATAAATTACCGTTGTTATTAGATGTCGTTTTTACCATTTATGTATGTAAGAAAATCATACGTATACAGCTTAATGATATGTGTAAAATGTATAATTTTTATATATTAATATTTATATTTTTTTTTTATTATTTTTTTATAAATTATTGAAAATATTAAAAGTCTATAATGATTTTAATGATTTTTAAATGTTTATTCATTTATTTATTAATTTTTAATTGTAAATTAAATTATTATAGAAAATAAAATTCTTTAGTTTAAAATAGAGGAAATGATAAAAAGTATATTAAATTATTGTAACGTCGTCTTATGTTCAATTTGAGCTATCTACAAAAAACTGCTTCTTCTAAAAAATAATTTATATTTTAATTTTTAAAACCTTTAATATTCTTAAAACCTTTTTATTTTTCATTTTTGCTAAATATAGTTAATGATTTCCTTTCATTTAATGATTAATTTTTCATCGTACTTTAACCTTCGGAATCGGTAATATTTTATTATTACGAGACAAGTCAAGTTTATTACAAAACATCATTAGTATTTGTGATATAAAATGACAAGTTGAAATACATAACAACTGAGAAACTAAAATAAAATAAAAGCCGGAGACTTCTTTTAGGAAACCATGATTTATTGAAATAATTTTAAGCGTTGAAAAAAAAAACACCAACGTGAAGTCAAAATAAATGAAAAAATTTAAGTAAAAAATAAAAATACTTAAAAAATATATGCAGTCAGCTAAAAAAAGCAATCAAGCTATGCGATGGTAAATGTGGTAGGTAAACTTCTGTAATAATAACGACTACAATAATAATATTACAAAAAAAAAAAAATAAAACAGCGTCAACAACAAAAATTGCGGCGGTAATTGTCATTAGTTTTGCTATTTCATTATAAACACTTGTCTAAATTTAAAGACGACGATGACGAGACGAACGTGTGGCTGACTAAATGAATTGCTACACCAATTCCATAAAAAATAAAGTTGATGCCTGACAGATTCATAATTGTGGGTACTAAAAATATTTGTTTTTGTTTGAATAATTTTTTTCATAAAATTTATGAAAAAATTTAATGGCAATAGTGCACTCAAAAGAAAACCTCTGTCAAAAAATCTGTAAAATGTCTTTTAATTTAGAATTACAAATTTTTAGCAAATTTTTCTGCTAAACTGAATATTTTAGCAGAATTCTCTGCCATTCAATTTCTGAAAACAACCGAAATTTTACAGAACATTAACTGATTCTGTTTGCTAAGTTTTAAAAAGTTTTTGTGCAGATTTTCAGCAGATTATTTTGCTAATTAAACAGATATTTTTTGTTATCTTTTTTAAGTATTTTTTAAATGTCGGCCTCGCAAAAATGAAATCAAATGTCACTATCTGAAAATTACAGTGGACGAATATAAATAGCTCCCGCTTAAATGCGTTACTACATATGTTACACAAAATATAATTTTGTCGGCTTGCCAGTTTGTTGCAGCTTTTAAAGAAGAGAAGTTCTTCAGTTCATGCACGCAAAAGTAACGATACAAAATTCAAAACCACCCAAGTTAATTTTTTTTATACCCTCCACTCTAGTGATAGAGGGTATATAAGTTTGTCATTCCATTTTTAACACCTCGAAATATTGGTCTAGGACCCCATAAAGTATATATATTTATGATCCTCGATCGATTTTAAGTCGATCTAGCGATGTCCGTCCGTCCGTCTGTCTGTCCGTCAGTAGAAAACACGCTAACTTTTGAAAGACTTTACAGAGGCTACTGAAGTTTGGCATATATGTTTGTCATTTACCTGGTCAGGTTGGTATTGCAATCCAGCCACATCGGTCCAGTGGTTCAAAAGTTATGAGCAAAAGAGTAAATTTCGGCAAGGGTGTTTCGCGAATTTACGAGATTAAAAACACGATAACTTTCGAAAGACAATAATGAGACTACTGAAGCTTGGCAAGTATCTTTGCCGTTCCCCGGGTCTGTTTTGTTTTAAATTTCAGCTCAATCGGTCTAGTGGTTCAAAAGTTATAAGCAAAACCCTGAATTTCAAATTAGTTTCATCTAAAATGCCACGTGTTTTAACAAGTTTTAAAAGCATTGGTGGTAACTAAACAATGCTTTTCAAACTTGTTTAAATTTTAAGCAATGCTTTTTAAACTTGTTAAGTTTTAAAAGCATTGGTAACTTAAAAACCACACTTGAAAAAAATTTTACACTCAAAAAAAATTTTACACTCAAAAAAAATTTATTTTTTTTTTTTACAAAAATTACAATATTTTGTGTACATACGTACGTGCATTCACTCAGAAATATTTTTACAGTAAAAAAAACATTACACTCGAAAAAAAATTTTACACTCAAAAAAAATAGTAATTTTTCTTTTTTTTTTTTTTTAAATGACAAAAAAAAGAGTTTTTTACTCAAAATAAAATATTTCTAATCAAAATTGTTAATTTTTTCACGTTAAAAAATGTACTACCCTTTAAAAAATGCATTGTGGAGGGTATTCATTGATTCGGCAAAGTCGAATTTAACTTTTCTACTTGTTTTTTATTATAAGTGTGTATGTTTTATTACGTTTGTTTTCATTTGCTTCATGTATGTGTGCTTGTTAAGACATGTCTGTCGATTTTTGTAGTTTTTAAATTTGTTTTGTTATTTTGTTTTCTTATTTTAAGTGTGAGTGTTGTGTTATTTTTGCTTTCTATTCTTTCATGTGTGCCTGTTACGAAATGCCGCTTGTTTTTGTTCGTTCACATTAAGAATATTATAGTTTTTAAATGTACCATCGTATGAATATTTTTTCCAATTTTATAAAAAATGTTTTTGAAAAAAGATATTTTTACAGAAAATATATTATTTTGCTCGAACTAAGTGTAATTTCAAATTTTTTTGCTTAAATCAACACATTTCTCCGCCAAAATTAGCAGATTTTTCTGCTGAAATCAGCAGTTTTTTCTGCTAAAATCAGCAATTTTTTTTTGCTGAAATCAGCAGATTTTTCTGCTGTCTTGACAGATTTATCTGCTGATTCAACCCAGGTTATCATACAGAAATTTTGCAAACCGCGTCTGCTAAAATCAGCAGATTTCTCATATGGCTCAAAATGGGTGTATTTTCAGCAAATTTTTCTGATGATTGGACAGAGTTTTTATTTTGAGTGTGAAAATGATAACACATTTAATTGAAAAGTTTTATGGAAAAGAAGATTTATTAAATTACTGTTTATTTTTATAAAAGCAATAAAAGTTTTCATATATTTTATTAACAAGCCATTAAAAAAAAAAAAATCATTCATCTAATGAAAAACAAGTAAGAAAATTAAAGTCGGTCAAGACCGACCACCAGTGTTTTCCGGAAAATGGGCCCCAAGTCCAAACATGGACCGATTGGATCTGTCTTTTGTTAGATCTTTATTTAGTGTAGAAAACACACACAGATCAAATTTTAGTGGAATTGGTTTATTTTTTTTTTTTAACTGTATATCCGTCGAAATTTTTAATGGGTGACTAAGTCCAAAAATGGTCCAATTATATTTCGATTTGATTAGGTTACTAAAGCACACATTTAACACTTAACAAGTAAGAAAGTTATAGTCGGTCAAGACCGACCATATGATACCTACACCAGTGTTTTCCGGAAAATGGGTCCAAAGTCCAAACATGGACCGATTGGATCTGTCTTTTGTTAGATCTTTATTTAGTGTAGAAAACACAAACAGATAAAATTTTAGTGAAATTAGTTTATATTTTTGTCAATAGACCAATTTAACTGAATGTCGGTCGAAATTTTTATATGGGGGACTCAGTCCAAAAATGGTCCAATTATATTCCGATTTGATTAGGTTACTAAAGTGCACGTATAACACCTAAATATAAATTTTTTATCAAATATTTCCATTTTTATGAACTTTGAGGGAATTATGTGAATATCGGGAAGATGGTTTGTATGGAGACTACCAGAAGGACTGACCCGATTCCTTTGAAATTTGGAAATATGATTTGGGCATACAAAATTTGATTACATGCTGAATTTTAAAGCGATATATGTTATAATACAATTATTATAGTTATTTAAGCCGAATCCAAAGGGGACGTTTGTATGGGGGCTAGGTCTTAACATGGACCGATTTTCTTCTATTTCAATAGGCTTCGTCCTTGGGCCAAAAGATGCTTAAGTTTCAAATTTCAAGTCAATTGATTGAAAATTGCGACCTGTATCGTGCTTAAACCGATAGATGGACAGACGGACGGACAGACGAACGGACAGACGGACGGACGGACATCGCTAAATCGACTCAAAAAGTAATTCTGATTCGATCGGTATACTTGAAGGTAGGTCTAGGACCAATATTTCGGGTAGTTACATTCATCAGCACAAACTCATTATACCCTGTACCACAGAGTGGTGTAGGGTATAATTAATTATATCATTAAACAGTTGATACAAAATCGAAATTTCTGAATCGGAATGGAATGAAACCAAAAGTAAATGAAAGTTGACATTTTCAATAATAAAGCCATATTTTTACAAGTATTAAAAGTTGGTGATTTTAAAGCATTTGAAGTTTTTGTATACTAAATGTGTCCTAATTTAGGGGTCCCTGGTGGGGCCTAACGTCCAAACTTAAGCTCAAAAGTACGTTAGCTATAACCGGTATGAAGTTCGCTACAATCGTTGCAGTACTTACTGAATGGCAGAATTATTAAAAATAAACCACTGTGCACCGTGGCGTACGATTGTTATTTAAAGACAATTACTGAATTAAGTATACGCATCTTATACAGTTTTTAAGCAATTATAATTATAACACCATCCTACAGGATCTCCCCTTATTTTTTATGGCGCACTGCCTATTAATGGCTAATTTTTTAATTAAATAAAGTCTTAGATTCTGAAAGATTTTTTTTAAGAAAAATTCTCCAATTTTTTTTAAAGAAAATTACCAGATTTTTCTTATAGAAAAATTCCCAAATTTTTCTTATGAAAAAATAATCAAGTTTTTCTTATAGAAAAATTTTCCAATTTTTCTTATAGAAAAATTTCCCATTTTATACACTCCACTCTAGTGATAGAGGGTATATATAAGTTTGTCATTCTGTTTGTAACACCTCGAAATATTGGTCTAGGACCCCATAAAGTATATATATTCATGATCCTCGATCGGTTTTAAGACGATCTAGCGATGTCCGTCCGTCTGTCCGTCTGTCCGTCTGTCCGTCTGTCCGTCTGTCTGTCTGTCTGTCTGTCTGTCTGTCTGTCTGTCTGTCTGTCTGTCTGTCTGTCTGTCTGTCTGTCTGTCTGTCTGTCTGTCTGTCTGTCTGTCTGTCTGTCTGTCTGTCTGTCTGTCTGTCTGTCTGTCTGTCTGTCTGTCTGTCTGTCTGTCTGTCTGTCTGTCTGTCTGTCTGTCTGTCTGTCTGTCTGTCTGTCTGTCTGTCTGTCTGTCTGTCTGTCTGTCTGTCTGTCTGTCTGTCTGTCTGTCTGTCTGTCTGTCTGTCTGTCTGTCTGTCTGTCTGTCTGTCTGTCTGTCTGTCTGTCTGTCTGTCTGTCTGTCTGTCTGTCTGTCTGTCTGTCTGTCTGTCTGTCTGTCTGTCTGTCTGTCTGTCTGTCTGTCTGTCTGTCTGTCTGTCTGTCTGTCTGTCTGTCTGTCTGTCTGTCTGTCTGTCTGTCTGTCTGTCTGTCTGTCTGTCTGTCTGTCTGTCTGTCTGTCTGTCTGTCTGTCTGTCTGTCTGTCTGTTGAAAAACACGCTAACTTTTGAGAGACTTTACGGAGGCTCCTGAAGTTTGGCATATATGTTGGGAATTTACCTGGTCAGGTTGGTATTGCAATCCAGCGAAATCGGTCCAGTGGTTCAAAAGTTATGAGCAAATGACTGAATTTCGGCAAGGGTTTTTCGTGAATTTACGAGATAAAAATCAAGCTAACTTTCAAAAGCCAATGAAAACCCGTTAAACATGTTTTAAAAACATTGTAGTCACAAAAATATTTTACAACATATTTTTGTCACTCAAAAAAAAAAAAATTTTTACACTAAAAAAAAAAAAACACTCGAAAAAAATTTTACACTCAAAAAAAAATTTAGTAAATTATTTTTTTTTTTTCAAAAATTAGTTTAAAAAAAGTTTTTACACAAAATAAAATATTTCTAATCAAAAATTTTATTTTTCACGTTAGAAAATTTACTATCACTTAAAAAGGGCATTGTGGAGGGTATTCATAGATTCGGCCAAGTCGAATTTAACTTTTCAACTTGTTTCTTATAGAAAAATTTTCCAATTTTTCTTATAGAAAAATTCTCAGATTTTTCTTTCAGAAATATTCTCAGATTTTTGTTTCAGAAAAATTCTCAAATTTTTCTTTTAGAAAAATTCACAAATTTTTTTTATAGAAAAACTCTCCGATTTTTCTTAAAAAAAGATTCTGAGAGTCTTCCTAAGAAAAATTCAAAGACTCAGAAACTTTTTCGCTATAGAAAAATTTTAAGATTCTATACATTTTTTTAAAAAAAATTTGTGATCCTTAGGCATTTTAGGCTCTTTGCCCCACCATTATATTATTTTCACTTCAGTTTTTATTTTTAATTATTTATTTTTGGAAATGGTGAAACCAGTTCGCAATAACGTTATGTGCTCTTTAACCCAGACTTCAAATACATAAAAAAGCAATAAAAAAAACTTACAAAGTTAATTTTTTAATTTAATTAAACAAAATAACAGCCATAGAAAATATGCGTAAAATTATGTTAAGAATGCCCCTGCTAACTAAGCAAACAACACAAAAGCATGCATGAGAAAACAAAAGATTTAAGACACAAACTTGCTTTGCATATTACTTGCAATACAAAAACAAATCCTTTTCACTTTTCAATTTTTACTTGTTTCTGCATTAAAATTTCTTTTACTTTCTCTGTTTTTGTTTGTGTGTTTTGGGCAACAAGTTTTCTTTTCCTGCCCATTTATAATGTTTATTCCTTTTTATCAATATTTTTTTTTTAAGTTTTTTTTTTCACTTTTGTGTGGTTTCATAAAAACCAGTTCCTTTATGTCAGCGTTGACAGGCAGATGACTAGTAAATTGTAATTTATGCAAAATTTATATGAAAACCTAAAAAAACCAACAATAACAAAAAAAAAAACTTGCCATCATTATGGCAACAACATTTTGCCAAAATATACAACAAAAAAATATATGTTGCAATAGCACGTACTGTTGCCAATTATATATGAAATAAAAAATTTAAAAAAATCAACTTACAAACTTGTGAGATCTCCTAGAAAATTGAAAACAAAAAAAAAATATAAAGGCGGCATCCTAAAAATAATACAACAACTAACCATGATAAAATAAAACCACTACCAGGCACCTAACTATGGGGCAAAATATTGCAACAACTTTACAAAATTTAAGAATTTTTCTTAACGAAAAATATATCAATAATAATTCAAGAAACTGTAAATAGGACAAATGTTTTAGATTCAGAGAATTTTTCTATAAGAATAGTTTCTCGGTATCTAAAGTTTTTTCGTTACTAAAAATTTCTCGAAATACGAGAAATGTTCAGTACGAATAATGTCTCAGAGTTAAAATGAAGTTTGTCTAAATTTTAATAAAATAGTCAATAGAAAAAAATTTTGAGATGTAGAAAAAAAAACGCCATTTTTGGAATTTTTTTTTACGAATTTTAAATGGTGATATCTAGAAAACCGCTTTACCGATTTCAGAAATTTTTTGATATTCGTATTCAGTATGCCAAAATTAATGTATCGCAAGATATTTGTTTTTTATGTAATATTTTTTTTAAATTTTAAAATTTTTGGTGCAAATTTTTCAAAAATCCAAATATTAAAATTATCGAATTTGGCGTAAATTTATTTTAAATAGGAGTTTTGATCCAGCTCTATGACAGGAAAAAAATAGACATTTTTCACTTACTTTTTTGACCTTAGAAAAAACCTGATATTTAGCAAATTTCCAATAGTGATATCTCAAAAACCCTTCAGCTGATTTTATTTTTTTGTTATATTTGATCAGATTTGTCTCAATTTAAGTTTAAATGAAAGATTTTCTCAAACTCTATAAAAGAGTTAAGGAAAAGAAATTTTGAGTTTTTTTTTTTTATTCTTGAACCCAAATTTTAAATAACGATAACTTGAAAACCGTTCAACCCATTTTTTAATTTTTTTTATATTCGTGTTCATCGCATCAAAACTAATAAATTAGTTGTATCGCAAGACATTTTTTGTCTTAATTTTTAAAAATCCAACACTTTGATCGCCGGGAGCAACACATAAGTTTTAGGTTTAGTAGAATAAAACATTCAAAATCGGAGGATAAACTTTTTTGCCACACATAAAAATGCAGCTATAATGCTCCAACAGAATTATCATCAAAGAATTTGAGAACTTTCCTTTTTGAAAAATGCCTGCGAATTTTGTACTCTTGCCCAAAACATTAAATCATGATAATGTTTTGTGGAAGATTTGGATGTACTTGCCAGAGCAAAGTTTTTTTTAGATCAAATAATGTTATATTACTTTGCTATTCCATGCAAACGAATATCAGTTGAGGATCCCATTAAGTTTATATATTATTAATCCATTTCTAAGCCACTGTAGCTATATACATTAAGGGTGTTCTTAACAGTAAGGGAAAAATTAAAAATGTTTTAATTGCTTGGCACTGGGCAGAATTTTGTTCCTTTGTACTTAAAACTTAATAATAAAAAATTTGGAGTTAATCCGATAACTTTAAGTGGACGCGGAAACGACCTGAAGTTTGAATAACGGATTACAAGGGGAAAAAAATGACTTTTTACTCATTTTCTCAATTTTTTCGATATTTTAAGTTAAGTTTGAAATCAAATGGTTACAGAATTGTGATGTGGAGTACATAAGCTTTGTAATAAGGCAATAAAAACTAAAATCGGTTAAAAATCGGCCAAGTTATTACAACTGCCCCAGGCAACTAGCGTGTGGCATACCACTTGATCACTGATTTCGAGTTCAATTTTTGAAATTGATTAAAATTATCTACTATAGCAACATTTTTTTATTCTTTACTTGCCAATGTACTAAGGTGATAGGTATTTTTCATATTGTGTTATGCTAACTTGTTTTTAATTAATGGTAAAAAGGTCTAAACTTTTCAACCCTGTTTTCAAATCTCCAATTTTAAATTTTATTTTTTTTTGGCAAATAAAATTTAAAAAATCGGCCATTGGACCATAGGATTTTGTTAAGCGCATATAAGGGAATAAAAATTACAAAAATTGTAGACATTCCATTTTTCATTCGGCTAGTTTAGCGATTTTATTTCGGCGGATTTCGAGATAATAGTGATTTTGGCAACTTTTTTAGCTTTTAGGTAATTTTTTTATTTTTTTTAACAAACTTCATATGTTTTCTACTAAATTTCTACAAAATAATATAGAATACTTCAATGCCTTTAATCTGGGCAAAATTGAGATATAAAAAATTGACCCAGTTAAAGGTCAAAGGTCAAATTTGAGAACAATTTGATTTTTTAAAGATTAAAAATTTTTTTGAGCGGATATTTATGAAACTCCTTGATGTTATTTTAATATGACTAAACATAAATGGTTTATTATAAAAATTCGGAAAATGAACCCATAAGTGCTATTGGGGTCTATATTTTTTTATTTAATGGAGAAAATATAAGTATATTATTTCATGGGGTCATATAGACCCCAACAGCACTTAAGGGTTAATGTTCTGAAATTTTATACGCCATTAGTTTTTAAATGTTATTAAAATAACATTTAGGAGTTTCATTAATATACACTCAAAAAATCTGTAAATCTTTAAAAATTCAAATTCTTCTAAGATTTGACCTTTGACCTCTAACTGGGTCAATTTTTCATATCTCAATTTTGCCCTGATTAAAGGAATTGAAGTATTCTATATTATTCTGTATTAATTCGGTAGAAAACATATGAAGTTTGTTAAAAAAAATAAAAAAAATTAACTAAAAGCTAAAAAAGTTACCAAAATCACTATTATCTCCAAATCCGCCGAATTAAAATCGCTAAACTAGACGAATGAAAAAAGGAATGTCTACAATTTTTGTAATTTGTATTCCCTTATATGTGCTTAACAAAATCCTATGGTCCATCGGTCGATTTTTTAAATTTTATATGCCTAAAAAAATTAAAATTTAAAATTGGAGATTTGAAAACATGGCTGGAAAATTTAAACCTTTTTACCATTAATTAACAACGAGTTAGCATAATACAATATGAAAAATACTTATCACCTTAGTACATTGGCAAGTAAAGAATAAAAAAATGTTGCTATAGTAGATAATTTCAATTAATTTCAAAAATTTAACTCGAAATCTTTGATCAAGTGGTCTTCCACACGTTAGTTGCCTGGGGCAGTTGTAATAACTTGGCTGATTTTTAACCGATTTTAGCTTTTATTGCCTTATTACAAAGGTAATGTAATCCACATCACAATTCTGTAACCATTTGAATTCAAACTTAACTTTAAATATCGAAAAAATTGAGAAAATGAGTAAAAAGTCATTTTTTCCCCTTGTAATCCGTTATTCAAACTTCGGGTCGTTTCCGCGTCCACTTAAAAATATCGGATTAACACCAAATTTTTTATTATAAAGTTTTTAGTACAAAGGAACAAAATTCTGCTCAGTGCAACACAAAAATCCGAAATAAAAAAATAAGAACACCCTTAATATACATATGTCCATCTGTCCGTGGAAAGCATGATTCAGTCCAAACCAAAAGAGCTGTACGATTGATAAATGAGTTCCAAAATAAGTGCAAAAATGTGTTTTTACATTGTGGAGAGTATGAAAAATTCGGCACCGAAGAATTCCACACTCTCACTTGTTTTATGTACATTTGATAAACAAATGGAACATTTTTATGTGAAAAGTTTAGACTTGTTGAAAAAGTAGTTTTGGTAAAAAAGGGAATATATGATTTTTGGCGAAAAAAAAATTTTGAAGGATGAAAAAAGTTTTTGATGAAGGAAAAAAAAATTTTATTAAAAAAATTTGAGTCCATAAAACTTGAGAAAAAAAATTTGACGAAAAAAATAAATTATGAAAAAAAAAATTCTTGAAAAAACAAAAATTTGATGAAAAAAATTTTATGAAAAAAAATTTTTATGAAAAAAAAAAGATGACAAAAAAAAGAATTGACAAAAACAAGATCTGATGAAAAAAACAAAAATTTATTAAAAAAAAAATGTAATAAAAAAACAAGTAAGAAAGTTATAGTCGGTCAAGACCGACCATATGATACCCTACACCAGTCCTTTCCGATAAATGGGTCCCAGGTAGGGTTTCTATTCGGGAAAAATTTCCCGGGAATTCCCGGGAAAAATTTTTCTTAAAATCCCGGGATTTTTTCTTCGGGAAATTTCGGGAATTCGAAGCTAATTTTTTAATAAAAATATATTTAATTTACACATTTTTAACACAATCTGAAATGATTTAATAAAAATGACATTAAAACTTTGAAAGAATTAAAATTTGTAAAGCAAAACTAGTGAGGATATGCTTCAGCATATTATTTAGGCATATTATTGCGTGACAAAATACGGAATCAAACTAAATTTCACTTCAAATGTTGGTTGCAAATCGGCAAAAGTTTTCTTAATCTAAAATTCCAATGATTTCTATTTTACGAAATTTAGTATTTCATATTCAGAACAACGATCTTAATAGTGCTTAAATCAAAAATTTAAATTAACTTATAAAATCAAAAATATCTATATTTAAAAAAATATATAACAAACCTGGTTTTCAGCTTAATATTTCATTTGTGAAGTAAAAGCCTGATATCTATCGGCCGTAAAAAAAAATATTTTGTAACGAACCTTGGCCGCCGCGAGTTCTATCCCAGCAACCAGTGAAAATACGTCGTTACAATGGTTATATTGTAAATTGGTTTTCACATTTTGGCCGGAATGCCTTAAACCAATTAATTTTAATAATTCAAAAGTTTAATTAAATGTATCTTAAAGATATAATTTTCTTACGGTTGGCGTAGTCAAAATTAGAAAATTTCCCAAAAAATTATTAAAACCGCTTTTGAAGCAAAATCGGGTATTTCCGAATTGTGAACAATTTTGCATGGAGTGGAAATACGTAAATGCAAATACTAAAACTATGATAAGGTCCAATATTTCTACAAAAAATAGATTTTATGAACTTTCTGCGTATATTTTAGAGGTTAGCAAAACTATTTTACAAAAGAATTCATCTAAAATGGTTTTAAATTGGAAAATACGACCATAATTTGTAATATAACAATTTTTATATGGTAAAGTTCAAAATTTGTTTTAATTAAAAAATTCCCGGAAATTCCCGGGAATACGATTTTTTTTAAACGATTTCCCGGGAATTGAAAAAGTCCGGGAATTTAGAAACCCTAGTCCCAGGTCCAAACATGGACCGATTGGATCTGTCTTTTGCTAGATCTTTATTTAGTGCAGAAAACACACTCAGATAAAATTTTAGTGGAATTAGTTAATTTTTTGTCAATAGACCGATTTAACTGAATATCGGTCGAAATTTTTATATGGGGGGGACTAGTCCAAAAATGGTCCAATTATATTCCGATTTTATTAGGTTACTAAAGTACACGTTTAATACCTAAAAATAAAATTTCATCAAATATTTCCATTTTTATGAATTTTGAGGGAATTATGTGAATATCGGGAGGGCGGTATGGGGACTACCAGAGGGACTGACCCGATTCCTTTGAAATTTGGAATGGTGGTTTATGCATACAAAATTTGATTATCTGCTAAATTTTGAAGCGATATCTACTATAACACGGTAATAAGAGTCATTTAAGACGAATCCAAAGGGGGCTATGTCTAGGGTTAGGTCTAAACATGGACCGATTTTCTCCAATTTCTTCGTCCTTGGTCCAAAAGATGCTTAAGTTTCAAATTTCAGGTCAATTGATTGAAAATTGCGACCTGTATCGTGCTTAAACTGATAGATGGACGGACGGACGGACGGACATCGCTAAATCGACTCAAAAAGTAATTCTGAGTCGATCAGTATACTTGAAGGTAGGTCTAGGACCAATGTTTCGGGTAGTTACAAACATCAGCACAAACTCATTATACCCTGTAACACAGAGTGGTGTAGGGTATAAAAATTGATGAAAAAAAACGTTTGATGAAAAAAAAAATTTATGAAAAAAAAAACTTTCATGAAAAAAAAATTTGATGATAAAAAAAATTGATGAAAAAAAATTTTATGAAAAAAAAAGTTTAATGAAAACAAAAAATTTGATGAAAAAAAAATAGGGGAAAAAATTGACAAAAAAAAATAATAATAAAAAAAATAAATTTGATGAAAAAAAAAAATTTTATGAAAAAACAAAAACTTAATGAAGTGGTTTAGGGTATAAAAATTGATGAAAAAAAACGTTTGATGAAAAAAAAAACATATTTTGAGGATGTTTATTCTGGCTCGAGGTCGTTATTTTCTTTACTAATTAAAACCATGATATTCTCATAGCATAATTTTCAAGAAAATTATTTTTTTTTTTTTGTTTTAAATTTATTTATGTTGGTCATTTTTGCAAGACTTAATCGACACGTGTTTCGGAATTTGTCAAGATTCCATTGTCAAGATTATTTAGCAAAAATAGAAACGATTTACTACAAAGTAGCAAACGAGTCTAATGACAAATCGTTTGTGCACAAACTAGAATATTAATACATATTCGCCTCTATTCACAATGAGAATTAGAAAGACCAAGAAATTGTACCATACTAAGGCAACGATTGTCAATAACCAACAAAAATATTTAAAACAATATAATATTTTAAAGGTCGAATAAAACAATTTTTATTTTTTAATAATAAAAATTAATCAGAATTTGAAAAAAAAAAACTTTCATGAAAAAAAAATTTTATGATAAAAAAAAATTGATGAAAAAAAAGTTTAATGAAAACAAAAAATTTGATGAAAAAAAAAAAATATAAAAAAAAAATTTGACGAAAAAAAAAATAATTATGAAAAAATAAATTTGATGAAAAAAATAAATTTAATGAAAAAAACAAAAAATTAAAGGAAAAAAAATTGATGAAATACAAAATATGATAAAAAAAAAATTTTTTATCAAAAAAAAAAAATTGATGAAAAAAAATTTGATGAAAAAAAATGTATGAAAAAAAAATTGATGAAAAAAAAATTGATGAAAAAAAAATTTGATGAAAAAAAAAGTTGATGAAAAAAAATTTTGATGAAAAAAAAACTTGGATGAAAATTTTTTTTTTTTTCTTTTTATTCACCAGCTGGTCAAGAACGGGTTTATTCACCACGAGGTGAGTTATTATTTTTGGTTTTAAGAAAAAGAAAATCGTAATTCTTATTTTCTTTTTCGTTAATTGTTAGCTTACATAGTCAAACTGAGGTGGCGTCCTGCAACTTTTTCAAAATTAGACACCAGCCTATAAACATTATCATGATAAAATATTTCAGAATCTGAGATTTTTTATACACAGGGAATTTTTCTAAAAATATCTTAGAATCTTAATTTTCTAGGCCCATAGTACACTCATATATCTAGACAGTCTAAAAGACGGACATAATGATACATAAGGTAAATTTATAATGTGTTATGTTTAGGCTCAATGTTTTGGGTAGCAGCAGCAGCTAGTTATTTTATTTTTGTTTTCGGTTTCTGTACCTCTTTCTCTTTATGTTGTTATTGTTGCTGAAAAAGATGAATGAATGAATACCTAGATGGACGTATGATATGCATGCCTTAACCATAAAAGCCATACTTTAAGGTGATGGCGACACCAAAAACAACCACATCCACTTTTTCACAAAATTCACAATAAAAAATACAAAAAAAAAAACAATATGTTGATGCGAAATTTTTCATGAAATAAACACAGAAATAATTGTTCAAATCATGACTTTCCTAAGGAAAAAATATCATCAGGTTTAGTACTTAGCTGACATATAGTTAAACCCAAGCAGGAAATATTAAAGGATTTGAACATTATCAAAAAAAAACAAATAGAAATTTAAATTCGACTTGACCGAATCTATGAATACCCTCCACAATGCCCTTTAAAGTGATAGTAAATTTTCTAACGTAATTTTGTGTAAAAAAAAGTTTTTTTTTTTAGTAATTTTTGAAAAAAAAAAAAAAAATAATTTACTAAATATTTTTTTTGAGTGTAAAATTTTTTTCGAGTGTATTTTTTTTAGTGCAAAAATATTTTTAAGTGACAAAAATACGTTGTAAAATATTTTTGTGACTTATCAATGTTTTTAAAACATGTTTAACAGCTTTTCAACACGTGAATTTAAGGTGAAACTAATCTAAAATTCACGGTTTTGCCAATAACTTTTAAACCTCTGGACCGATATGGCTGAAATTTAATACAAAATAGGCCGAAAAAACGAAAAATTTATAAGTTTCAGCATCCTCAGATTAGCCTTTCGAAGGTTAGCGTGTTTTATATCTCGTAAATTCACGAAAAACCCTTGCAGAAATTCAGTCTTTTGCTCATAACTTTTGAACCACTTGACCGATTTCGCTGTGTTACAATACCAACCTGACCAGGTAAATGCCCAACATATATGCCAAATTTCAGGAGCCTTCGTAAAGTCTTTCAAAAGTAAGCGTGTTTTCAACAGACAGACAGACGGACAGACAGACTGATGGACGGACGGACGGACATCGCTAGATCGTCTTAGAATCGATCGAGGATCATGAATATATATACTTTATGGGGTCCTGGACCAATATTTCGAGGTGTTACAAACGGAATGACAAACTTATATGTACCCTCTATCACCAGAGTGGAGGGTATAAAAATTGATAAATTTTTTGATAAAAAATATTTCTTATTTTTTTTTTGAAACATGCAATTTTTTTGAAATTTTTTTACTAGGGTTGTCATTAAAAGATATTTTGCTATTGACTGACAAAACTCTGTTTGAAAACAGTAACTTTTAACTTGTGCAAAAAACAGGTTTGAGAAATTTGTATTGGAATTTTTTTATTTTTGCAACACTTGCATAAAAAGTTTTACTAGGTCTGGTTTTTTTGCAATATCGATGTTTTTCCAGCGTTGCGAAAGTACTCTTTTATTTGATTAAGTACTTTAAACAAACCTGTATTGAAATCTATCTGATTTCCTAAAATCCTTTGCTTTTCATATTTTTCCAAATGGGTTTGCTATAAAAAACTTTGCATGACTATAGCAAAATAGCAAAAACAGAAAATAAAAATATTGAAATAAACTACAAGTTTCTGTGAGTGACGATTTTACAGCTTTAAGGTATAATTTTGTACATCAATCATTGTTGCTTTACATATGATGTTGATGATGGGATTTTGTAATTCTTGTACGTTTAAAAACAAAAGTACAAAAACCCTTTTTAGATTTCCCATGTACTGTCGTCTCGTCGTCATTTCAGTTGACAAAAGGATGTGTTTGTTGGTGCTGTTATTGTTTGTCGTCTGTGTGGTGCTGGTGGTATTATCAATTCTTAAAAATCTCAAAAGATCTGTAACAATAGTCATATATTATGCGTATTTCTTGTTTTAAGGAGGGAGGTCTATTGTTTTTATTTAATTTTTTTTGTTTTCAATGCTAAAGATCATGAATCCTTAATAAAGATTTTTTCCTTAAATGGTAATGAAACTAGAGCTAGTTTTGTTAACGCTGAAATCATGATATGATAAATATGTGAGGTAGGAGGAAAAAAAATGAGAACTTAGGAGTGGTAAAGATTTAGATGAATTTTAAATGTCACATATTCTGAAATTTTTTAATAAAAAAATTAGAAGATTTTAGAGGCTAGATTTTCTGCTAAAAGATCTTGCATAAAAAGGAAAAGGAAGAAAGTTAAAGTCGGTCAAGACCGACCATATGATACCCTACACCAGTATTTTCCGGAAAATGGGTCCCAAGTCCAAACATGGATCGATTGAATCTGTCTTTTGTTAGATCTTTATTTAGTGTAGAAAACACACATAGATAAAATTTTAGTGGAATTGGTTTATTTTTTTTTAATAGACCGATTTAACTGAATATCGGTCGAAATTTTTATATGGGGGACTAAGTCCAAAAATGGTCCACTTATATTCTGATTTGATTAGGTTACTAAAGTACACGTTTAACACTTAAAAATAAAATTTTTATAAATTTTTCCATTTTTATGAATTTTGAGGAAATTATGTGAATATCGGGAGGGTGGTTTGTATGGGGACTACCAGAAGGGCTGACCCGATTCCTTTGAAATTTGGAATCATGATTTATGCATACAAAATTTGATTTCCTGCTAAATTTTAAAGCAATATCAACTATAATACGGTTATAAGAGTCATTTAAGCTGAATCCAAAGGAGGCGTTTGTATGGGGGCTAGGTCTTAACATGGACCGATTTTCTTCAATTTTACAAGCTTCGTCTTTGGGCCAAAAGATGGTTAAGTTTCAAACTTCAAGTCAATTGATTGAAAATTGTGACCTGCATCGTGCTTAAACCAAATCTAAATCGACTCAAAAAGTAATTCTGAGTCGATCGGTATACTTGAAGGTAGGTTTAGGACCAATATTTCGGATAATTAAAAATATCAGCACACACTTATTATACCTGGACCACAGAGTGGCGTATGGTATAAAAAGTCTTGTAAAGCAAGTAGTTAGTAGTTAGTAAAAATTCTAAAAAAATATTCTAAGTCACGAAAAAGTTTTTTTGGAAATTTTCGGACACAAAAACTTTTTGATAAATTTTTAAAACCTCCAACAACAGTACAGGGGTATACTTAAAATTCCGTGTGTCACACATTAAAATATCGGTCCCAAGAAGTATTTGTGGGGCAGTCCATGGCAAATTTGACACTTATTGCTATGTTTTTAGATATTTTGAAAACATTGTTTTGCAGTTTTCTAATCTTTAAATTAGGTCTACTGCTTCAATAGTGTGTCCTAGAGAGACACTGCAAGACCGACCCCAATAATTTTTACCTCTACACTTTTTTTTATAAATGCTTTAATATTATTAAATCAGTCAATCATTATAGATTAAATTCATCATTTATTCATTTATAGAATAATGTAATCACCATAAATTATTAATTTTTATTTAAAATTTTGATAAATGGTTTTCATATTTTGAAATAATAATAATGAAAATCATTAACTGCATTTTAATTAATTATATATAATTGATTTACAATTTTTTTGCGTATTTATAAAAATGTTAAAATAAACATAATTAACTCCACCTACATTTTTAACAAATCCACGATTTAATTGATTAAACCAGTTTAATTGTTAAATATTTTTTTTTAAACCACCGTATTCAAGAAATTTTCAAAATAAAAAAATCAATTGTTTTGTAAATATAAATTGCAAGGCATGCATATTGAATTTTAAAAGCTTTTGTTGATAAAAATTTTTAAAATAAAAGCAAACAATTGTTTTTTATGCATAATCATTGTAACCACCCATGCCACATGTTGGTGGCTGGCTGGCTGCCAGCCTGAATTTTAAATTGTCTGAAAATTAAATAACACAGGTACTCGCGGAATGAGTGCGCAAAATATTTTTTATTTAAAAACAAACAAGTCAAAGAATGGAATTTTAAGCAAGTGTTTTTTATAGAATAAAACAAATTTTTGTATTTTAAAAATATTTTTTGTAAATCAAGGGCAAACAAGAATTTTTTTGATTGTTAGCCACTCAGTTAGCCAAGGACCTACCATTAGTGAGTGAAAGGATCCACATCCTTCAGGAGATCAGTTTTAAAGTTATCAATGCATCGACAACAGAAAATTTTCATAGAAAACTCTGTGGTTATTAACGTAAAGATAACAGACAATTTTCTATAAAAATAGTTATATCAATATCAGAAAATTTTGTGTGGAAAATTATATAGTTATCGATAACAAAAAATCTTCCATATAAAATTGTTTAGTTTTCGATAACAGAAAACTTTGCATAACAAATTGTTTATATATTGATATCAAAAAATTGTTGTAAAGTTATCGATAACAAAAAATTTGCATGGTTATTAAATTATTGTTTCTGTAAAGACAGTCGAACTCAGGCTCTAATTATAATTATGTATTATAATTTTCTGATTTGTTATATATGGTTTTGAATTGAAAAAAGTGTGAAAGAAAAATTTTTAATTTTTCTAAAAATTTAAGACATCCTGGTTTGTTTCTTACTAGTTTCATATTATCCAGTTATAATAATCTTCAGAAAAACTTTTAATGTCAAATTAATTCAGTTAATAGTCAATAGAACTATATGTGTGAAAATTATTAACAGATCGCAGCCGACAAGGATTGAACCCATCATCTGTAATACTTTGCTATTAACTGTTTGTACAATCACTCTAGACCGATACGCCAAGTAAGTATCAACTAAATCATGATTTTCAATTTGTGTTTGGTATCAACTAAATCATGATTAAATCATGGTTATTGATAACAAAAAATGTTCTAAGAAAATTTTATAGTAAGTGATAAAATAAAACTTTTTATAGAAACTTCAAAAGTTATCGATGACAGACAATTTTATAGTTGTCGATATGAGAAAGTTGTTTTATAGAAAATTCTATAGTTATCGATAACAGAAAAATATTTATAAAAATTCAATAGTTATCGATAACTGAAATTTTTCTTTAGAAAATTCTAAAGTTATCGATAACAAGAAATGTTCTATAGAAAATTCTATACTTATCGACAACAGAAACTTTTCTATAGAACTATAGTTATCGATAACAGAACATTTTTCTTATTAAGAATTCTATAGTTATCAATAACAGAAAATTTTCTATAAAAAATTCTAAAGTTGTTGATTACGGAAAATTTTTCATTGAAAATTTAGTAGTTTTCGCTATATTGATAACAGAAAAATTTCTATTGAAAATTTTATTAATATCGATTTATCGATAAGAGAAAATTTTCGATTGAAAATTTTATATTTATCGATGTATCGATAATATAAAATTTTCTACTAAAAATTTCTTTAGTAAGTATAATTATAATTCTTTAAGTATAATTAACAGATATTTTTAATAGAAAAACTTGAAGTAATTGATACATCGATGACACAAAATTGTGTATTAAAAATTATATAGTAATTGATATATCGATAACAAAAAAATGTCTATTAAAATTTGTTTTGTTATCGATAAAAGGTATTTTCGTTCGATAATTTTTTAGTTATCGATACATCGATGACACAAAATTGTCTATTGAAAAATTATATAGTTATCGATAAATCGATAACCCAAAATTTTCTATAGAAGATTGTATAGTTATCGATAACATAACATTTTCTGTTTATTTATCGTAGTATGGATAACTTTAAATTTTATGCAGAAAATTGTATAGTTATTGATATATCGATAACGGAAATTTTAATGGAAAATGTAGTTATCGACGAATCGATAACACAAAATTTTCTACAGCAAATTGTTTAGTTATCGATGTATCAATAATAGAAAATTTTCTATAGAAAACTGTTAAGTTATCGATGTATCGAAAACAGAAAATTTTTTACATAACAATATATCGATTAACAAAATATCGATTAACAATTAATCGATAACAGAATATTTGATACAGAAAATAGTACAGTTATCGATACATCGATAACAGAAAATTTTCTATAGGAAATGGCATAGTTATCGATATATCGATAACAGAAAATTTTCTATAGAAAAATGTATCGTTATCAATATATTGACAACAGAAAAGTTTCTATAGAAAATTTTATAGTTATCAATATATCGACAACAGAAAATTTTAAAGTTATCGATATATCGATAACAGAAAATTTTCTATAGAAAATTGTATAGTATCGATATATCTGTAACAGAAAATGTTCTATAGAAAGTTGTATAGTTATCGATACATCGATACATCCATAACAGAAAATTTTGTATAGAAAATTGTATAGTTATCGATAACAGAAAATTTTCTATACAAAAATGTAAAGTTATCGATATATCGATAACAGAAAATTTTCTATAGAAAATTGTATAGTTATCGATATATCGATAACAGAAAATTTTCTATAAAAAATTGTTTAGTTATTGATACAGAGATTTTTCTATAGAAAATTGTGTAGTTAAAGATATATCGAAAACACAAAATTTTCTATAGAAAATTATAAGGTTATCGATAGCATAAATGTTGCTGTAGAAATTTGTATAGTTATATTTAGATGACAAAAAATTTTCTACAAAAAAATTTTACAAATATTTGTGTAGTTATCGATAACACAAAATTTTCTATAGAAAATTGTATAGTTATCGATAACACAAAATTTTTAAAGAAATTGTATAGTTATCAATAAATCGATAACACAAACTTTTCTATAGAAAATTGTATAGTTATCGATATATTGATAACAGAAAATTGTCTGTAGAAAATAGTAATCGATATATCGGTAACAGAAAATTTTCGATAGAAAAGTGTATAGTTATCGATATATCGATAACGCAAAATTTTCTATAAAAAATTGTAAAGTTATCGATATATCGATAACACCAAATCTTAAATGGAAAATTGTATGCTTAATGACTAGGGATGAGATTAAAATATGCGCTTAAAATATGCTCTAAAAAATTCAAAATATGCACTAAAAAACCTTAAAATATGCACAAAAAAGTAAAATGTGTGCAATAAAAATCTTGTAA